>JAODJW010000127.1:26885935-26971640 GCA_026777045.1 Hyperopisus bebe | reverse complement strand
GGGTTGTTCCCTGCCTCGTGCCCGTTGCCTCCGGGATAGGCTCCGGACCCCCCGCGACCCAGTAGGATAAGCGGGTTTGGAAAATGGATGGATGGATGGGTGTTCTCATTTTCTTACATTAGAAAAACCTGACATTTGAACAGGGGTGTGTATACCTTTCATAGCCACTGGATTTACATAGCGAACGTTTTACCCTAACCCTCACTCCCTATCTAACTCCAAGGCGTCACGTGAAGTACAACTCATCCTGTAGTGACAACCACGGCATCCACCCACCCGCCCCAGAGCAGTACCTCACTCCCCTGCAGCAAAAGGAAGTCTGCATCCGACACCTGCGGGCGCGGCTCCAGGAGAATGTGGACAAGCTCCAGGACAGGTGACAGCATGCGCTGGGGTCATACTTTAAACTACGAAACTAATTAATCGACTAATAAGTATAAACCCAAACAACACGGACATGTCCAGTTAAGTGTTCTTTAAGCATTAAACTGTGGCAGACAATGCAAACCATGTAACTTTCATATGTGTTTTATACGTATTTTTTATTAATTGCACTGTGTCTATTCACCGCCAGGAACTGTCAACAAAACAGCTGGGCTATTGTGCGTGAAGTGCAGACACAAACATTGAAATATTAAAATTAAAGAAATCTGAAAAACCGTGGGGTGTTGCTTGCTTTTGTTGAAAGATATTACAGCCGGAAAACTGAATATAAAAGCTCCCCGCGGTGTGAGTTACGGTTTAAATTCGAACTCACTCACGGGTATACCTCCCTGGGATATGCGGGTCTGTACCGAAATATTCTAGAGAGCGGATTAGGGTTTAAACCTTAACTTCAAAACGGCAGTAAAGTTGACTTTATATACAGTTTTCTGACTGTAATATTTTCCTTTGTTTATAATATAGTTCAGTGTTTGCGTGTGCACTTCACATTCAATAACCTAGCTGTGTTGCTTAAAGTCACTGCCAGTGAATGGATACAGTGTAATTATTAATAAATGTGTATTAAAACACATAATATTGAGTATTTGAGGTGTGCACATAATATTAAAGTTACATGGTGTCCCCCATATTTTAATGCTTAAAGCTCATCTATCCATGCTTTCACGTTGCAGCAAATAGCAAGTGGGCAAGTGCAGTATTTCACAAAAGTATTTCAAAAAATATTTCCCCACCCTGACCTTTAAGGGGTTCCATAGATGGCAAACAACACACTTACAGTAAATGGTCGAATGCACTTACAGGTTGCAGTGACACTTTAATATTCGAATGGGCTAATTTTAGTTTGAACATGAATCTTTCACATCATGTTCGAACAAATGTTCCAATATCGGTTGAAAACTGGCAGCCCTATAAGCCGCAGTCTTATGATAGACATTGTTCCCAGTTAAGTAGTTCATTTAGACTGAATGCTATTTCTTTTGATACTTTTAAATACATTTCAAAATTACAGTATGTACCCCTGGATGATTGCATCCCATCCAGGCATGTTCCCCTGACTCGTGCTTCCTGGGATCAGCTCCAAGCTCACTGTGACCCCTCGTTGGATAAGCGGTCTTGAAGAAAGGATGGATGGATTCATTTATTTACCATTTTCATAGTATTCAGCTAAGGCAGAGCCCTCCCACTCATTCAGAGCATAATTATGTTTCCATGGTTATATTGCCATGGTTACAGTCCTGTTTAACAATATTTCAGATTTCATAACTTTCAAGTCATAATATTCATTATGGCAATTGGCTTAAAGAAAATGAAAATGCGCTCCTAAAGCAATTTTGTATGAAAAGTGGAATTCTTTGTAACATTCCAGACCAGAAAACCCTGAATTATTTAAACAGGGATTTCACTGTAAATTATGCATGCCATCATCTGCTGCCCACAGCTTAGTCTAACCAAGGCTACTGCAGCACCGTGAATTACCATTAAATTAACGAGTGATGGTGATTAGCTAACCGCATGAGTAAACAAATTACTGATAATGACTGTTTATATTGGATTTATCTGAATCTTGCCCAACAGCTGGATGTTTGATTCGGAAATTTCAAGTGTCTCTTTCCTGGTGTTTCCCGGCATCTGGAATCATGACCTATCAGTCTCGTCTGGCCCTTAAACCACTGCGCCCCCTATTGTCTCTCCCTAATAGAGATGCCGAAGTGGAGGAGCTCCGGGCACAGTTGTGGCGGATGCAGGAGGACTGGGTGGAGGAGGAGTGCCACCGCGTGGAGGTGCAGCTGGCGCTGAAGGAGGCGCGCAGGGAGATCCAGCAGCTGCAGCGGGTCGTGGAGGAGGTGCGCTCCCAGTTGGGCGTGCCAGCGGGTGCAGACGAGGGTGTGGCCATGGGGGAGGGCACGGGAGCAGCCGTGCATCGCGGCTTCCGAGACATCAGCGCCCAGAACCGCAAGCTGGAGTCACTGCTGCTCGGCATGGAGCTGAGCCAGGAGACACGTTCCCACGGCAGCTCACCGGCCCGCTCACTCACCCGCAGCTCCACCTATACCAAGCTGAGCTGCGAGGCACTGCCAGACCGAGACGGCCTGTCGGGCGAGGAGACCCTGGATAGCGGCTTCGTGGGCGAGGGCAGCCGGGCGGACTTGGAAACCCTCCTGGCTGAGGCAGACCCCGAGTCGCCTCTGCAGCCGCTGCCTCCGATCCCGCTGTGTGAGCAGGCCGTGCAGACGGATACCATGCTGCAGAGCCCCAGCCCCGTCAGCGAGGGTGACCACATGGCTGACATCGCCGGCCCGCCGGCACCTGCCGCCATCTCCTGCACCATGCAGCTCCCATCCCCTGAGAACGCCATCAAGCTGCAGCTCGAAACGCAGCAGCCCGAAAGTGAGCCACGTCCGCAGGAGGTCACGACTGTGAAGGTAGTGGAGGATGAAGAGGAGGAGGAGGAGGAGGAGGAAGCCATAGGGGCGGCAAGACGTCCCCCGAATAGTTACTGGGGCCGGCACTTCTTGGTGGACCTGTTGGCGGTGGGCATTCCTATAGTGCCAGCTGTGGCTTGGCTGTGCCGCGGCCCCCGCAGAGTGGGACATCCCGTCTGCAACATTGGCTCGCTGCTGCGCGGTTGCTGCGCCCTGGCCATGCACTCACTGCGCCGGTTTGGGGGGGCTGGGGGCGGAGCTCAGGGCAGGGTAACACAGATTTAAAGGGAAAGCAGCCCCCGTACAGTTTTCTGTGCAAATTTGTGCCTCATGAGAGTAAGAAGAGTTAAAACAGGACATTAAATGAAAGAATCTGTTTGGTATATGTTTGGTATGTTTGGTATAACTTATATGTGAGGTATATTTTTAGGGTTCATTTGAGTTTATTTGAAGCTGCCCTATGAACTCTTGACCCATTAAACATTAAATGTTTTCTCATCTCACCTGTGATTGGTAGTTATTAGCTGTCCCTCATTTCCAGTTGAACGGTAATTATGTAATTAGCACACTGGTAACCCATGTCCCTAGACTCTGAATAGTCTGTCCTGTAGACAAAAAGGCACAGTGCAGTCTGCAGCTGCAGTTGCATAATTGGGTGGGATGATAACGGACTCATTGCATCTCTGTCACCCAGCAGCGCTTCACTGCATGGTTCAACAAAACCTTTTAGCACAAGCGCCACGGCGTGTCACGAATTGCCATTTGTGGTGTTTAAGGGCATTGTCTAATAAAAGAAAGTGTTGTTTTCAGTGCCTAATAATAACAGATATTTTGTGTATTTTTTCATCATGTTGATTGGAATAGAGTAAAAGAAACACACCTAATAAGGCGGATGACAATAGTAGTAAGCCAGTTAAAATTTCTGGCTGTTTATTTTTGCTTTTGTCTAGCACTTTGGTTCGATTTTGCAGGACTAATGTGTTCTGTGGCTGGTCGTGGACTTTTGTTATTGGCCCTGATGTATAAATATCCTGAATAATATTGGCCAAAACATTTTTTTTCATCTGTATATAAAACCAAACTGCAACAGAGTTGAAAAGACCAAATATTGTATAATACGCAGGAATGTAAAAATGTTAATGTTATTCTTTGATTGCACTATATCATAGTTCTGCTTAAGGTGAAGTTGTAACATCGCAAAACCTCCAAAGAGGAACTATTTTTATCCCCTGCGTTGCGTGAAAACTAGCTATATAAAATATTGAATGTAATGCAAATACGGAAATACAACGACGCGTAATAAATGGGTATAAATACCAGCAAGCTGAAATCCTGCACATCCCACCCTCCTGTGAATGACGGCGTTTGTTTGAATACGTGCCGAGGTTAGGCCTCCTCTGCTGCTTCACGCAGATACTCCACGCTGACGTGTGTTGTGTCGGCACAGGTTGTTGTGTTCGTACTGTGCGCTTTGTCACCCAAAAACTGTTTCTGCATGGCAAAAAGATGGCAGCAAGGATGTAAATATCTGAATGAATGAATAAAGCATTTCAAATGTTGTTTCTCTTCCTCATGTGTCTGATTATTATACTTTTCTATTTCACAGAAACTTTCATCCAATGCAGTTTAATATGGTTTGCACTGCTTACCTTGGTTTGGGTTGAAATTTTCATTCATGTTCCCATGAATATGACCTGTATCCTGCATAGCTATTCCTCTGTGTGTGCTGTCATGTCATCCTCACAATAGCTAACTGTTAAATCCTTGTCAAGGCATATAAGTGAGGTAAAGACAAACTCTCTGTTTTGGAAAACTTCATACTGGTACATGAAGGACAATAAAACTGCTTACAGACTGTGGCAGGTATCAAAATGCATTATACAGATCGTGTTGTTAAAGAGAGGAGAGGTGTTGAACATTAAAACCTATGGGTAGCAATGTAGAAAGCCACTATAAAACCGCTTTGTGTATATGTTAACCAGGGCATGGGGTAGGTTTATTATCTAAAGATAGATCTGTGAAATCTAATACACAAATACTCAACTAATAATGTCCTTCTCCTAATGCTGCATCTATCATTCAGAGATACAAGGGCCAGCTGGCCTTAACCCACTTTGCGTCACAACCCTCAAAATATCTGCATATATACATATATTAGGCATCAACCCAAAATTGCTCACTGTAATACGCATAATTGTTTAAAAATAATTTTAGTGACATACTACTGTGTATATTAAGTCATCATTTTAAATGTTTTTCCCACAAATGACTGAAAAGATAAAATTGTTCTACTTTGATACGTTAAATGATAGATACGTGTTTTTGTGATTTTAATAATTTTGTGAGGTGTGGAGGCAGTGGCACTGTTAGAGATAGTGGGCCCCCAGGTCATGGAGGGGAGGGGGGCCTGGAACTGGTGCCTCAGTGTCTGGTGCCACACTGTCTCACACCTCCAGCACTGGGAGGTCCCACCCCTACTCTCTGTGTGAGATTTCCATGTTCTTAATGTGCTGTAGCGGTTTCTTCCTGCAGACCAAAGACATGCAGTTAGGCTAGCGAGGGTCTCTATCATGTGACTTTTTTCCCTTCCCCTTTTATCTCTTCTCAATTCCTGGTCCCTCACCTTCCTATTTGATGTTTGAAGGTATGATAATGGTACGGGTGGGCGGGGGGAGCAACCGATTTAAGGATTTGGAGAACTGAATAGATTTGGGCATGGTTAGCAGTTAGCATCTGGAGCTAATGCTGTTACATTGTACTTCTCTGTCTACTATATGAATGTGCCAGTGTAAAAACCCAATAAAGAGATTTAAAAAAAAAAAAAAAAAAAATAGATATGATGCAGTTCAGCTGCCCTCAAAAATATAACCGGCCCCTAATGGCCATCCAAATCAAAATTTTCTGCTGATGCCACTGATGCCATGAAAACCTTGCTTTTCAATAAAGGGCAAAAAAGGAGAATGATAATTCACACAAAAAATGCTAATGGATCATACATACTGATGCGTATGATAAACCAAGAAAAACAGGGTTGATCAAATTTGAAAGAGCAACCATAACAAAAAGATTCAGGGATAATAATTCAGGTATAATCATTATTAATTCATCAGGACCTTTCAAGATTGACACACCCCAGTGATGACTGTTGCGGCTGTTTATAGACACCATTAAACCACAAGGTGGCAGACAAGACACAAGAACTGTCAAAAAATTACCAGGTCATATATTTATATGTATAAGTTGAATGATATGTTATGATTTGCTCTGAAATATTAAACAATATGGTATAATTTAAATGATGTAAGAAAAGGGCATACTGCTTTAAAAAATAACGTAAATACACAAGAATAACTGGAATTTTTTATAATAAGAACTATTTAATTGTGGTAAATAAACACATATCCCATGTTGGAATATATATATTGATGACCATGTAGGAACTTTGTGCATGAGAAAAGGTTTGCTGGCATTGTATAACACAGAAATGGGTTTAACATTCATGATTAGTAGTTTAGAAAAAAAGTAACCCAAGACATAACCACAATAGTAAAGCTACCCAGCATCCCAATGAAAAGCCTTACAGTGAACAAAAGTCTAAACATAAAGATATCCTAACCCTAACTAGGAACCCAAACCCAAACCTTAGCCCTAACCCTTAAGGCAAGCCGAACCATCACCCTAGGCCTCTCCCTAATAGCAACCCTGAATCTTTTCACATTTGGATTTCAGATCTGTGCAATTTAATTTGGTAGTAGTAAAAACTAAATTATGGATATCTGGACCTGTAATTCTTATTAATTAACATGTAATTACATAGTTACAATATCATTTTTTACTAGTGAAAATTTAATTTAGGATACGTGACGCAAAATACAGTGTAAATCAACGGGAATATGTAACAATTAATAACGGAATTACAGAGCTCCACAATGAATTCTTACCAGTAAAAAAATATATAAAAATTGCATTGTAGATCTCTTGAATTCATATTATTACAAGTAAAATTTGCATTTTTACTAGAAAGAATGTTATTTTTACCAGAAAGAATTAAGTTTTAATGAGCAAAGACTGGTTCATACTTCACACAGGCGCGACACTCGCGTATCCACTCTGCGGAAACGTTCATACTTCTACGGTCAAGTCGCGTACTTTGCACATGCGCACAACGTTTTTAATTTAGATTTTTTTTTTTCTTAATGATAATAATAGAAATTATTCTTCTGATATTCCCTGCACACATACCACAACAGCGAGATTTGTGTTCGTTTCTCTGTGTTTTACAAATTAAGAGAGCCAGGTCACAGTGTTGCCAACATTGGTCAGCTAGCTGGGGTGCGGGACAAGTCCACACACAGATACACACGCATGTATGTAACAGTTTTATTGCCTTGTAAATAGCCTGTAGGGTTTGCAAACTACCCAAACGCTCGTTAAAACATGTTGGTATTTAAAGTGGACGCTAGCGAATAGACCTTGCGCAGCGCGGACACAAATTAGGAGTACAGTAAGCGTTCGTCCGCTGAGGCGCATAATGACGTCAAACGCGTCAAAAACGTTCGAGCGGACACGTCCGGTATCCTTAAGCCTTATACTAATAAAAGACAATTTGACTTGTCACAATCTTGTTTTATGTTGCCTTATCCTATCCCTAGTTCTGGCCATAACACCAACCCAAACCCATATTCTACCCTTTATAGCAGCCGTAGCCATAACCCTAGTTCTAACCCTAATTCCGTGTTCCATGTGGGAGTATTTAAGGTAGGGAAGCCAGCTTAGTTTAGTTCCATATCCGCGGCTCAGATGGCCAGCATTGCCAGTAAACTGGAACGAAAATGGTCTGGCACTTCCCAAAATAACTAATGGTCCAAGGTCTTGGGGGTGGAAATTCGTAGACCTGCAGGAAACTAGCTAGTGGTAAGGCAGCGGTGGGTAATAATACATTACGCTTACTCCACTACACTTACTTGAGTAACTTTTTTGGGAAAAAAGTTCTTCAACTAGTTGTTTTAAAAGTGAATTCTTTACACTCTAACTCAAGTAAATCTGTAAAAAATAAATGCGTCGTTTAACCCCATTACATTTGGCTACAGTCATCTCGCTACTTTCTCCCGCATCTCTCACATTTTATTTGGGCACTGGCTGACCGCTATCTATCCCCTGAGTGCCGTGGTTTTCCTATGTATGAGACAGCTTCTAATCAGGGAAGTGATAACAAAGTAAGACGAAAACTAATTCAAAAATATTTTCGTAAACTAAATAAAATAATCTAGAGTAAATGAAAAACTGAAAATAAACAAAACTAACAGTAGAGACTGAAAAACTACCTAATAAAGGTAAATAAACTTTTAAAAAATTAAGTTTCGTATTCAACAAAATTGGGGAAAAAACAGCACAGCTCTGCATGTCATCAGCCAATCAGATTGCAGTTTGCAGATTTTACAACCTGCCCACACTCTTGTTCCACAAGTCGGTATTACAGAATAGAAAATAGGTTGGCATTAGGGATGAGCAATACCACTGAGCTTCCTCTCGTTCCAGTATTCACTGCCTCATGTTTCCCAAAAATCGGGATGTTCTGATAACTGATAATATGCTGGCAGACTGATCTTTCCATTATCCTAGTGTTTGGGCCCCTTCGCCTCTCTCCCCTATTATGGTCAGCCCAGTCCAGTAGTATGTCCTGTTCCCTATAATAAAATAAACATTTAACTAACCAGGTAATATTAAATATTTTAATGTTAGAATTGATTCTCAAAATGAAAACATTTAGATAAAAAGAATCGCTAGTTCAATATCCCTAGTCAGTATGGCTGTTAAGAAATGCCAGATTCCTGTGAGAGCTTATTTCGAATTTGCAGCGGACAAAAGCAATTTTTTGTATGGGAAGCATTCATAAACATAGTTCATTTAAAATGTTTTCTATTTGTTTGTTTTCATTCTGTTGTAACAATTTGAATTCATCCCAGTTCATTTGAAGTGCGTACACATTATAAAGCATGCTTTGGAATTTGGTTGCATACACATCTCAGTGAAGAAGATAAAAAACAGAAAATGGCCATTGAAATAAAAATTAAACTGAAATTGACAAAGGTGTTGCAGTAACTAATTAAAACTGAAGTGAAATGTGAGAAATTTGAAAGTAGTACAAAAATAAAAAAGAATCTATTAACACAAAAATACTATAATAACCCTGCTTCCCTTTGCACATTGTATTTATCAAAGACGTGTAAGGTTTTTTTTTCCCACATATTGCATGTTTTATCGATTGGTAGGGTGTATTTTAATTTTAGATGCTGTTCTTTGATTAGCTGTGCTGTTGATTGGGCAGCCCTGTAATTGTACTGTTTGCTAATTACAAATTCAGATTTTGTATTTGAGTAGCCTTTTTTCTAGATACTCTTTTAGTCTTACTCCAGTAGTGACACTGTTGAGTTCTTTCACTCCTACTAGAGTTGCTGCCATATTAAAGCAACAGTACTTTACTTGAGTACAGATGCTGGCTACGCTACCCACCTTTGGTGGTACGTGTCCTACAATGGCATACACCTCCTCCTGGTGTGGGGTGGTTATTGTTTCAAAATTAGCAGAGATTTTAAAATTGCAGTATTGTAGTTTAATTTGGCCAGGAAGCTAATTAAGCTTGCCACAAACAATATGGCAACATACTATGGTACATACTATCTAACCCTAATCTGAACCCTAACGGTAAAAACAAAAAACATGTCTAACCTAATAGTACCCTCAACCTCAACCTTAATAGGAACCATTACCCTAACCATAGCTCTTACCCTAATAGCAATGCTAATCCTGAAAGCCACACCAACACTAGCTGTAGCCCAAAATGCAGCCGTAACCCTGGATGCAACCCTAACAGAAATCCTATCTCTAACCCATAAAATTTACACCAAAAGCAAGCAAATCTCAATACACATTGTCCATTATACATGTCTCAATTGATTTATATAAGGCGTTTTCTTACCAAGATATAATTAACACACATAGTGAGTCAACAACTTGCATTGTCTTTCATGTTTCCTGTGGGGAAATAACAGCTGCCAAGCTGGCTAACCTCCTGGTTATGGACACCAGGGTCTTTCAGCAAGGAAATATATTGTACTGCAAAAGGAAAAACCATGAACCTATATAAGGAGGCATGATACAGGTTATGGCTCAAAGCAAAACCTAGATCCTTGTCGAAAATGTAACAATCCCAGGAACAAAAATAGAATAACTGAGAGACTAGAAGCAGAAATATGAGCTATAAAGTATGGCAAAGAATATGACGGGAGCAGGAGATGAAGAAAAAAGGAAGTTGACATTCCTGAAGAAACAACAATGTGACTTGTGGACTGGAAAACTTGTTACATTGGGAATCCCACTGAGAAGAAAAGCCATAAATTATTCCGACCTCACACATACTTTCCTGTTTAAACAAAACCCTCGACAGATACCAAAACAATGGAAATCGTTTTTTCCCCCGTTTCCTGGCTCTGATTATGTAATAAGGGGCCATGGAGAAGCACGGAACACAGAAACCTTAAATGAGACACCCAGAGGAGAGATGGAAGACTGTCAAAATGGCTGAAACACAGAACCGCCTGGTGACGACTTTACCACCCATGAGGGCACAAATCTATTGATAAGTGTGAAATGGTAGCTGTACCAGACCCAAAGCTGTGTGGTACACTTCAATTTGACCATATTAAGCCCCGTATTCGATTCCACATGGAAATGACTAAAGCGCCGCAATCCGTGATGTAACGACGAATGTTTCCCCAATACGTTGCCACAAAGACCGCAGTGCAATGCCAAAAAAAAAAAAAAGTGCCGGGCGTGCTTTATTGCAGGAACCTGTATTTTCCAGCTTTTTTAATTCAACACACTCACCCACACAGCTGCAGCAAAAAGGCCACATGCTGCATTTTTATTCATCTATAAAGATGCCAAAACCCTCCACAGACAGGCAGAGAACTACAGATCTCGAGCACCCATTACATTTCAGATAAGTATTCTGCGATTGAAGGGACAACCCAAGCCCTAGTAAGGGCCCAACGGCACAGAACTCTCCTTAAGCAGTTTATTATTCTCTCTGCACCTAATTTTCAGGTTTCAGATTCAACCCAGACCATAATACTCCATGAGCACTGTAGTCCAACTAATTCAGCAACACAGAATGCATGTACAACTTAATTTGGTATTTATTTGAAGTTGGCATCAGAAAACAATTTCTCATGGCAACTGCAGGACTAGGATGGTGGAGATAAGGTTGTAGCCAAGACTCTATTTGGGTTGTATTCCTTCTTCCCATTAAGCACCAGTCCAAAGACCAAACCCAACCCCATTTGTTTAAATGTATTTATGGTTATGTATATGCATCTCTACACAGGGACGACCCTGCCGTGGATCCGCCCAATAAAATGGCTTTGCAGTTACAGTAATGCATTTCTCCAGTCAGGCACTAGGGATCCCAGCACCACATTCAGATGGTGCGACACTCATGTGCAGTTGCCTGCAGAGGGCAGTCATGTTCGGTGAGGTGGCATTAAAAGTGAATCTTTACATGAGAAGCAAATCTAAAATGGTCAGAGTTGCCCTGTACAGGTAAGGCAGTTGGTAATGATTGTATTACTACATCTTGATCTCACATTCTCTGCCCAGCCCTATATTAGCCTGACACCTTTCAAGCCAAACAGGTCAATTTTCTCAGAAGTTGGACATGGTGAAACACTCAAGACCGTATCTGTGCTTTTCTTTTTTAATTTTGTTTAAGATTGCTCCCCCCAACTGTGTCTTTGAATGCATTTAGGGCAAACAAGCAAATCTATACACATCTTGACATGCCACTGCTGTAAAATGTGTCAATGGTATGCTTGATCATGCACAAATTTTACACAAAAAAGCAAAACAAAAGCACAATTCAAGATTAAGAACTTTTGAGGTTTGTAAGGTTATGGCCCATAGATTTCTTATTTGTAGGAGAAAGAAACAATGCAGATTATTCTATATGGATAAGATGACCAAAACAGAAGGAAATAGATTGAAGACCTTTATAGAAACAAGTGCATAACACTCCTAGCTTTATCCCCATATTCAAGATAGGAGTCAACCTGCAATGAAAAAAAAATACAATGAGCACAATCAAGATGGCAACTATAGAGCAACCAAATCATATTTAAAACCACGTCATCCAGCAAATTGAGATTGACAACTGAAAATAAGGACTTGCCCAAAAGTGGAAAGAGACAGGGTGGGTGTAGAAGGAACAGGGTTTCACTCAAGGCTCAGTAGCTCCACATCAAAGATCAGGGTGGCATTGGGGGGAATGATCCCTGGGTGGCCTTTGCTGCCGTAGGCGAAGTCAGGAGTGCAGGTCAGCCTGGCCCTTTGGCCAACACTCATCTGCAGCTCAAAAGAAACACAGAGTCAGGGAAGTGATTCCAGCACTGATGCTACCATGACCTAGCCCCCCCCTTCCCACAATTCACAATTTTATTGTACTGTATATGAAGGAGGAATCATTTACAGAGCTGGAAATATTAGTGAAGGCATGAGAGACAAAATCTACTCTATGCAAAAGCAATGGCCCAGCCAGACCTTACAGGCCTGCCTGCATGGTGACCCATATACAGCTTGCATTACATGTCGCTTTAACTGAAAAGCGCCACTACACTTTGATAGGCCCAAATTAAAATGTCTCTCAACGTGACCATCAACAGAAGACACATGCAGGAAAACTTTACTATGAACGCAACAAATGACACTATTCTTGAAAGACAGCTGGTATTCATTAACGCTCTCTTGGAAACTTACATTTAATGTTGGCATTAAAAAAACAGTGTATTTATCAGATGAGCTTACTAAAACTAGACATTGTTGCATCTTGTTCTAAAGATGCGCCCCCCCCCTCACCTGCCCAACACCTTCCTCCCAGCCACGGATCACTTCCTGTTTGCCTATCTTAAACTTGAAGGGCTTGTCTCTGTCACGTGAAGAGTCAAACTTTCTTCCATCTGTCAGGGACCCTGTTGTGAGGGGAAGGGAGAGTTAAGCTGAAAGCCACATGATAAAGACTTTGACCCCCCTCCCCCTTTTGCTTGAGTGGAGAGGGGACTTTGTTGTCCAGCAGGATTACAAAAATAACTCACAGCACAATACCCCCTCCTCCATAGAATTAAGTGTATAAAAAAAAGATTGTTTGCCTATTAGATTATATGCAAGAAATGAGACAGACTACCAGCGCATTAACGCTGCCTTGCCTTAGGGTCACACAGCAGCACTCTCTGATGTTTCCATCAGAAGTCTCTACAAGAGGCTCAAATGGCAACAGCAGCTGCTTCCCACGAATCCGAGGGATGGGCAGACACAGCTGCGGGGAGGGGGCGGCACTAAGGAGGATGCTGACTTGAACCATTGAGCATTCAATGAATATCCAAAGGGCCTTTTAGTGGCTCAGTCCATAAAAGCACCGCCAAAAGCTCAGACTGAGCCCTCTTGCTCGGGCTACGTCATTGGCTCATGTCGAGAAATACCACTTAAGTGAGCATAATCAGTATCACTCCATCACATGGGATGGAAGAAGTTCGTTACCAGCGCGGGCTGGGAACCTCATACAGACTCATTAGTTTGCAGATACAATCATACACTCTCGGTAACTATAGTGCCATGTAAAAAATTGTGTAAAAATGAAAGGGAAAAAAAACACACCTGACAGAACACATAGGAGGAAACACACTGGTGTTTAAGAGGGGTTGGAAGCAATATCTGAAATTATTAATTCCGGGAAGGCGATAAAACTGACCACGGGAAAAAACGGCGTATTAATATAGCAAAAGTCATTTCGCCTCGGAAAGTCATTTCGGTGAAAGCAGCCCCCGGCTCGACGAAGAAACAGATAACAGGAACGGATAACTACTATTAAGGCGTTGGCTTTAAAAGACAAATATCGCATAACTGGCAGAGTTACGCGTTTAGAAAGACCATACATGATCTGCCCCGCCTGTACAAACTGTCACAAACCAGGCTGCCGCTTTGAACCAGGCCATGTGCGACGCATATAGTCGGAAACGTGCAATCGCCAGCTATCTGCTAACGATTTTATACAAGAAATAACCCCCACACACCCCGACCTGACACGGCTGGGCGCCTTCCCGAGGCACTCAGATAGTGAAATTACCCGAGGACAAGTAACCGGGCTTTACGGTAACGGCGTAGCGTCGAAATAATGGCAATTAGTGGCCAAAGAACATCTCGTACCTGCAAAACCAAGCCGTAACATGCAATCTCAGCTCCCCACCCAGTCGCTTCACACCCCAACCCCCACTTGCATCCTATCCCCAACAAAGGAACCGACAGTCCGTTCCGTCCGCCCTGCCAATATGAATACATGTCCGGGCCCGAGGTGAATCGATGATGCCCATCTTAATCAACATTTTAGGGCCAAATCAAACATATAAAATATAAGGGGACAGCTTATCGATCGTCCGCATCTACGTTAGCCGATTAGCCGCACTCCCTCTCTTCCAAAGACCGCCAAAGTCGACGACAAACCTGCTAAGCCGAAAGCAGCTAACCCGCAGACTAGCTATAACTCGACGGATCAGCACCAACAGCTTCTGATCGTTACGGCTTTTTGCATCCATTTCGTACACGGCGGATAAGCGGGGCCTAGCCCCCGATGGTGGGGGGGGGGGGAGCAGGTATCGCATTCGTTGGTTAGGCGTGTAGCTGTCGGACTCACCCACATAATGCACCACGCAGGTCTGTCCTTTCTTGGGGAAAGTCCTCCCTGCAAAAAAGCACAGGAAAATAAAACGGCCAGAAAAAGGTCAGTGAGGTCGATCAACTCCCCGGACAGGTCAGACGGGCCACTTAGCTTACCGTCACCCGGAGTTATTGTCTCGATCTCGACTCCCATTTCGCTTGGTAGCGGTGCAACTAGCTAGACAGCTCCACCACCCTTTCCGAGCAGTAGTCGGCTTCTACAGCGACTGGAAGCGCCGTGCGTGGGAAGAACGGAAGCCGCAGCCACGTCACTTACGTAAGTGGCGCATGTCGAATTAACCCATTCGTTCCTGACTGCTAGTAGAAGACGACCGATAAAAAACAATTTGGTACATAATTCAAATGGTGTGTTATGGTTAAGTTTTTTTTGGTGAACAGAAATATCCTTTGCGGTACATAATCAGCTATATATATATAGTTGATTAACTGATTATCAAGCTGGAACAGAATAAGATATAAAATCTATTAAATGTTTTGCAGTCGCAAAGCATATCATTAATACGGACGTAAAATCAATGTATAGGAGAAACCGACTAAGTAACCGTTCTCGGGACTGTTAAATATCAAATGGATGAAATTTTTAAAATAGTCGCTCCCTCCCCCATTTACAATAAGTGTGTTCTATTTTTATTTTGGCCGGTTATTAAATGGGTCACGTATCTGTGTTAATTGGGCCTCGGGATGTGGAATATTGAAACAGATTCATATATAAAATGGATGTTTGTCATTTTGAACATATGGTAAACACTCAAGCTAGCTATGCCGCTCAGTTTTGTGAACACGTATGTATCCTATTGTGTTTCTGCAACGCAAGATGCAAAACTACATTTTGCCATCTTTATAACACAATCCAGTATATTGCTGGTATGTCCGTCATTATTATTATTATTATTATTATTATTATTATTATTATTATTATTATTATGGTCAATATGTGCTGTCGATATCATGCTCACTGCTGGAGACCATATGAACCAGATTGAATCCCTCTGCCTGAGTGGCCTGATGCATTTTCATTGAGATGATTGAATCCAGTGCCATTGGAGAGAGTTTGATATTGGTGGGGGGACACAACTTAATAATATAAAGGCAAAGGTTTATTTATAGGTTGGGGCAAAAGATGGCAAATTAAATTTGGAGGGCAGTAGCAGAGGAGGCAGGGAATGGTAGGGGGGGCACTGCAAAAGGGGGACATCTATGGCTGGCAAATTTTACCAAGTGCCCCTTTTGACAACAGATGATCAAACAAAATTTGCAACAATTTACCAAGAACCCTCCACACATCAGCAATTTTTTCCAAGGGGCACCCCCTGCCGTGAGACCACTTTCTCTACACCTTTCTGCTTATCTCTGGTCTTCCTCTACCTTAAATCTTTCCAAGCATCATGGCATTCTCCAACTGACTCATAATATGCCCAGAAAAAGATTTAGTTTTGCCAGATTTGATCTAGATTCCGCATTTTTTCCCTTCCAGTCCACACCAGTCTCAAAAGTCTTCACCAGCACCAAAATTCATAGGCATAAGTGTACTTCTTGTCCTGCTTATTCATCAGTACTCAGATATTTTCTTTGTTCTTCATTGCAGGTCTTCCAAATGACAACCGGTGACACATTTCTTGGCCCCTGTTTTGAACAGGCCATTACAGAAGTCTGATGGACATCTTTAATTACAGCTGAACTAGGTTAAGTGTAACATGTTCATGGGCCTTTGACAGATTACACTATTGTTGCATTGGATAACAGCATCAGCCAGTGAGAGTAACAGTTAAAGTAAGATTTGGATCTGGGTCCTCTCTGCTGAAATCTTTGCTCATAAAAAGTATAAACTCTGTAAGTAACTTTAGAGGACTTTGGAGGAGGATAAAATGGGTCAGAGTTTGTCAGCCAGCCACTACATGAGCGCCTGACTGGGAGGCATCCTGGTTGGCAGCTTCCAGCTGTCAGACTCTCCAGAAATCAGATCAGACTCTCCAAGTGTCACCATAACACCAGCACTGAGGGATGGCAGCTGCAGTAGGACAGACACCCACAGGGGTGTGTGTCGGAAGGGCGTACACTCTTACGGCCTCCGCACTTGGTGAAGCATGCCGAGAGGTGCGTTGGGTAGCAAAACACCAAGGGTAACAGAAGAAAAATTTACTCGGCTCAAGACAGCAGAATGCAGAGGAGGCCGAGGTGACAGGAAGACCAATGTGCCGTCTTCTTCCTGACTTGCACCAACATTGCCTACTAGGGTGGGACAGAAATCATTGCTGCTGTCAGTTGATCGAGGGCAAGGTCAGAGGTTACCAGGTTGTGTTTCACCAGAGAGGGGAACTAAGTACAGCAACAGACAATAAGCATGTTGTAAGCATCCTGGCTAGCTGATGACAAGCTTATTCTCTCACATCTCATACTGCACTCATCGTCTATCTAAATTCAGCTTGTTGGCGTGCTTTAGGCATTGCTCAGACATCATCAATGCTGGCATGTATGAAGGCCTTATGTTTTCTAGAGCAGATCCTTTGTGAGAATGTCACAATGATGCTTGTGAGTACAAATCGGGCTGGTGAACAGGTGAAGCAGATGGGCTCTCAATCACCAACGGGGACAGTCGCTGGACCTGGAAGTAGCTCCGCAGGCTAACCACATGGGTGCGGAGTAGGGCAAAGTACCCCGAGGTTTGCCACACAAATACATCAAACAGATACAGAAAAAAGTACCAGTTTATTGGGTAATCTGCTGAATACAACATAATACTGAGTACACAGAATGGAGAAATAACTTCATTAATTCAATGGCTGTCAAACTCTGTCTATCTTGGGATGCTTAACCACTTTCTTGGAGGATAACGCTGCACACAAGTTTTACAGATCTCTTTAAACCCTTAAAAACCCCTATAGGGCACAGTCTACTGAGTGGATTAACATTTAAAGAATAGATTGATTCAAAATTGACATTAGTTCACATTAATTCAAAGTGAATTTTCTCATTCAGATTGATATTACTTGAGGAAGCAAACACGCATAAAAAGTTATCAGACTTCTATATGTATCAGTTACAGCTATATCATGATAATCACCTTGTCTTTCATTCCTTAGAATGTATACTAAGCTCTGCCTCCTGTAATCACATTGTTGCACCCTGTAGCAAATCCTGCTGTAGGACACCAGGTGGTGCAGTTATATAATATGGAACTTAGCTGTGTTACGCTTCAGGAAGAAATTAATTGCATCATTTAACATCCAGAGACTATGTGCACAATTGTAACATCATCCTGCTGGAAAATCAGTGACCCAAATTTAGGTTGTGAAAGCAAGAAATGCAGTTGAGGCTGTAGTGTGATTTTTTTTTTTGGCCAAGTGAATTATTATGGGACTGGCCTACCTGATTTTCTGCCTGTCCACCCACACTATGATTTCTGACTCCTCCCTTGCATATTTCATCACACACCCTTGCTAAGCAAGGGCCAAACTAACCGCCTCCTAATTGTTCCATTGTACCTGATTGCTCCTTCATTTTTCAGCTACATTTGCATTTATTTTATCTGGTAGAAGTTTTTGAGGCAAATAGTACATTACAAACATACAGCTGTCAAGAAGTTGATTAGGCATAAGTGTAGCTAAGTCGGCTTCCATTGAATGCCCAGGTACAAGCATAACTTGAATAGGTGCAAGAGCCACACAGCATCTTCTAACAAAGCAAGAACCTAATAAAATAATTCAATGATGAGAAGTGTAACATTAATAATATGCAGAGAGTACAGAGAGAGATCAGGTTAATGGAGGAATTCCCAGAACAGACAGGCCTTAAGGTATTTCTTGAAGGTAGAGAGGTAATCTGATGACTGGATGTGGTTCTGCAGCTCATTCCACCATTGGGGAACCACACGAGAGAACCATCTGGAGTGATACTTCTCACATGCTGAAAGAATTTCCAAGTGGCGTTGGCTTGCCGGTAAAAAACCCAGATGGGACATGGGTCTTAAGGAGCCCCTTGAAGGAGGAGGTGGGTGCCTGTTCATTAATGGACCTGAAGGCCAGTACCAAGAACTTGAACTTTATGTGTGTTCATATTGGGTGCCAATGAAGGCACGGAGGAGGCAGACAAGGAGGAGTGAAGACAGACAATGAAGGCAGACAAGGAGGAGTGTAACATAAGAGCATTTTGGCTGGTCAAGTACCAGATATGCTGCCACAATTTAAATCATCTGCAGTGGTCTGACAGCACAAGCTGGTAAAGTAGAGAGTTGCAGTAGTCTAGTCCTGAGGTTAAAAGTGCTTGGCCTGGAAGTTGAACTGCATACTCAGACAGAAAAGGCCTGATCCATCACCTTCACACAGAGGAACATCACCAGGCAGCACAGGAGGGATGTGTCTGGCTAAGCCAGGGCTGACAGCCGGGAGACTTTCCTGGGACACAAATACACAAATGAAACACACACAAAAGCAAATAAATTAAAAACTCACTATGCATATGCAGAAAACTGTAAAACAATACATGGAATTTACAGAATGGGTAAATATTGATCCATAGAACACACAAAAGCATGTGCTAGAATTAAGGCAGACAAAAGCAGAAGCATTTTACACTCACACTTAGAAAGTCATAGGCATGAACGAACTCGTATACTTACATGAAAAGGTGACTTTTCCCTATATACCAAACAAAGGGCTGCAGAATTACACCTGAATCTGAACTCTCAAAGCTATTGTAGCAATACTGTGTCCTGCAGGGTGTCAGAATAAGGCATGGATTGCTGTCTGGACCCAGCTACCCACACACAAGTTCCCTGTCTGCATTGCACTCACCCACAACCCATCGATGAAGAGTTATGTAATTGTTTTCTCAACCCTGTTCTTGGGGACCCCCAGACAGTCCACATTTTTGCTTCCTCTCAGCTCCTGGCACCCCTGAACAAATCAATAAAGTGACCAAGAACCCCAGATACCTGGTGTATTGGGAGCTGGAAGGATGCAAAAATGTGGACTGTCTGGGGGTCCCCAAGCACTGGGTTGAGAAACACTGTTCTAGCTAAAGCTAAGGCTTGCCTCCCTGTGATTGATTTTGAAAGCCTCATTCATGCTTTTATTTTCTCTTGGCTGGACTATTGTAACTCATACTCTGGATTTAACCAATTTTTCTCTTACTCATCTACTAGTAGTATTTTTATAATTTGTACAGCACTTTGGTCAACTGCAGTTGTGTTAAATGTGCTTTATAAATAAAATTTGATTAGTTTTGATATGAAGAAATACTGAACAATGTCAATATGACATTGTAAATCACTTAAAATGCTGCTGAATATAATATTGTGTGAAGGCAATTATTTATCGTGCTCATGCATCAAGCCTCTATTTAATGACTTTAATGTACATTTCGTCACATCACCAGTGAGGTATCAAGCTGAAGGAGGCAGGTAGGCTGAACAGAGCCCTGTCCTCTGAACATGGAGCAGAGTGCCATTTATTTGTACAACGATCCTGGTCTGTATATTCCTTATCCCCAGCTTGAAGGACACTAACCCAACTGTCTTTGGCTCATAACTCCACTGTTCAACCTGCACTACCTCACATGTACTATACACCTTGTTCAGTATTTTTTTTTATTATTTCTTTGCACTGGGGGGTAGTATTGTTCTGGGAGCTATTTAGTTTTGTAATGTTGCTGGACAACAAAAATGTCCCCCGTGAGGATTACCTTGAGGAAATACCCTAAAAAGCAAAGCCATGTTTTAAACACAGGACAAAAAAGTAGAACTGAATTTTAATAACAATGTTATCACTGGTTCACTATGTTATCACTAGTTAATGCTATCACTATCAGACCGTAAGCCGAGTCTCTTTTTCTCTGCTGCCCACCCCTCCAGGGTAGGAAACACGGTATCACTGTGGAAGGAAGGTCAGGGCATATTTTAAGCATGGAATTTACCACTAACCACTAATTATGGTCACAGCAAATAGGAAAGCTAAAGAGATAATTCTTCATAGTGCATAACAGAAATGGAACTGGAGAAGATGGGATCATGGTAACTGTGGCAACAGCGCAAAGAATAGGAGCATAGGGTGTATAGCAGGGGTCTCAAACTCCAGTCCTGGGGGGGCATAGCCCTGTGTAGCTTACTTCCTTCCCCCTTCCACCACAAATGATTCAGCTCAAGAGGTAATTAGCATAAGGAGTTGAATCAGGTGTGTTAAATGACAGTGAACCAAAAACTGTGTAGGGCTCTGGCCCTCTCAGACTGGAGTTTGAGACAACTGGTTGTATAGCTGGAAACACTCATGAAGGCCTCAAAGAGGCAGCACATGTATGGAAGCAAATCTGTCTCATCACAATTTGAATTTTATATGCCACGTCAATTCTAACATTGAATATTTATGTATTGGAAATATGCATCAGATTTTTTGCCTCTGCATTAGAGTCTTCAAGTTTTCTATAATGCAGTTTCACTGCTATTTTTCCATGTTCACAAATTCACGATAAAACAAATTCAGGGTTTAAAGATACAAATTACAAATAACTCAAGTTTCAAAAATTCATTTCAAACATTTCAAAATTGCTCCAATTCGATGGTCCGAATTCACAAGCAAAAATACGAGGTTAAAAATACGAGTTATACATCCAGGATACCAAGGCTAAGCAATCGAATCTGTAGCTGCGTTCGACTTTATGCAGCCGCTTACAGCGCTGGCTTAAAGCAAAAATTCAAATTGTGATGATACAGATTTGCTTTCATACACATGGTGAGATGTGAGGCAAAGCTTCAGGTCGATGAGGCAGAGCCCAGGGAGGTGAAGCACGACATCATGTGGATGTAAACCCCAAGAGGCATGGAAATAAAGGCCCTTCAGACATCAATCATGCTGCTACCAGAGCAATTACAATACCTTCCCCACAGGGTTGGAAGTATTTGGTACAGCCGCTGCACAAAATGAAACATCTAAACGAGTAAGACAATGCAGCAAAAACTCATACAGTTGCTGCATTACAGGATTTCCATGCCACAGTACCTGCAACAGCTATGGACACAGGAGATGAATTTAGGGTATTTTGAGAAGACCATGGGTATCCTTGTCCAACATTATATATTATATGGCTATGGACTAAGGACTAAGGACTGAATAATAAAGCCATGGACTTCAAGCTAAACTTAAGGATAGTTTAATGGGGTTAGAGAATCACACCTCCTGACTAAATGTAACAGCAAAGATACACCACCAGCATATATCACAACACAACATTGAAAAAAAAACCTGAAAATAACCTGAAAAAATTCACAGCCAAAGTAGGCTGCCAATGGAGGGCTAACAGATATTTATCTGCATTTATATTCATATATATCATCCTTACACAAAAGATCACGGTTCCTAGGTAACAGGAAATACTTCTTGTTGAAGCTAGCTGACAAGAGGTGTACTGCTGAAGGTCTGCTCCAGTAGTAGTGTGGCAAGATAACTTTGAATATTTAACATTTTCATTAATTGTGCAATAAAGAACACATCATTCTGATGGACTGCCAGTCAGTTGCAATACTTGGTCAGCGATCTTTCCAGCGTACTATAAATGAGAGTGTCATTCCAGGCTTTCCTCCAGTTCTTTATTGACCTGGTGATCCTCCAGGTCTGAAACTTATATTGCAGCGTTGAAGGAGCAGCTCGTCATTTTCCATGGACGTCGAATTTAGAATTAAACAGTGCCAGTAGAATTGTAAAGCATGCTATTTTAGCATTCCAAAATGTGTTTCTAAAACCCCGTAGTTAATGAACCGTAATCTCCTATACAGAAATTATCTGCTGCTGCCAGAACTAACAAGACTTCTGGTGGATCTTTTTTTAAGCGGCTCACAGACATGATAACGCCTTCAGCACAGCCAGCTCTCCTTTCATTTTGCAATGACATTATTTGAGCCAAGTGTGGAATTCTGTGACACTGCGCATTTGTCAGCTGTATTAAATAGATTGCTGTTGTTGTCCTAATCGCCATTTAAAGATACAGTGTTCTTCTGCCATATTCAATGAAGGTTTAAAATTAATTTCACTGTATAAGTACCGCACAACCCCACTGCCAGTCTTCGTCACTGTATGTAATCAATCGAATATATGTAAACAACTGGGTAACCATTATAATGATGTACGCATTTCTTAAAGCTGGGGGTGTGTTGGAGTTAAAGAGAATGCTATGGACAATGGGAATCTCTAAGCTTTTTTCCAAACATAAATGAGGAGCATCCTTCTTGTAGGGTTACCCCTGATGATTTTTAGTTCACACACACACCTGGAAGGTTCAGCTGTCCAATGAGTAAATAAAACCTCCCCATTATATACATATTATATAGTTAAATAACTACTACTTACACATCACCACACTTGAAAGAGGAGAAATGTTTCACTGGATATCACAGCCTGAGAAGTATGAGGTCTGCAGTGCAGTGGTCAGATGTTCACCTGGACCACATCAAGCAGGAGGATCTGCAGAGAGAAGTCTATGGTCCCTACAGCCCAGCACAGCTTCCTGCTCAGAGGTATACTCGCTTCCCTCTAGAGACAGACAGTGTGACAGAATGAAGGGTACTCCAGTTTCTAGCAGCATTGATTGAATCTTATCTGACCTCATTACCTACTAACTTGGCCAACTATATCAGAAAAAGAACAAGGAGAGACATATCCCAGAGAGCAGAGCAAAGCAGGAATCTCCAACAGTTAGGAATAAAGCATGAGTGGATGTACATTAGTGACCACAGTGCTGAACGTCAGGCCGTTACTGCAGTGTTGTCCTGCCAGTGGTCCTCCAGGGTGACAGTTCAGGCTGGTAGGCATCCTTCCAGGGAGGGGGAAGGGGTGGAGCTTTTTCTTCTTACGCAATTTCACTGATTCATAGACAAAGCAACCCAATGAAGGAGCCCAAGATGCTGACAGCCTATGTCACGCAACACAGGGATAAAAACCAGCCTTGACAGCCCATGACTTTCCACACAAGCGAGAGGATAACCTTGAAAACTAAAACCCTAACAGGTGGAAATGTTGCCTTTCACAAAATCGGAGACCATTATTACACCCGGTGCCTGTGATTGCAGTTGACTTGAGTAGCTCATTCCAGAACCCTTCAATGCCAAACAGACTGTAATCCCCCCTCCCCCACTGCGAACTTCCTCTGCAATTCACTGGCCACAGATGCCTTGAGGAATGCAGCCCCACCCATCAACAATCAAGCACAAGTACAGACTCTGGCCTCAGAAAATAAAACGGCAAAATTGTAAAATCCTTCCCCACATCTACTGCTACACTGTCAGAAAAAAGGTGTCCAATTTGTAACTTTGTTGTCACTGATGCTTTACTCTCGAGGGTACATGTACCTTTTAAGGTACAGAAATGGACTATGAGGAACAGTGTTTGTACCTTGGGGATGTCCCTTAGAGTCCATTTCCGTACCTTGAAAGGTACATCTACCTACAGCTAGGGTAAAACTGTTCAGCCCCAATGACAAGGTACAAACTGTACCCTTTTTTTCCCTGAGAGTATAGATTCCTGCAGCCACAAATAAGACAAGCCATCATAACTTAGACTCCAGGATATTTGACACCAGACATGTTAAATTTCATTCTTTACATTCTGCCAGTTTAAATGTCTTATTGCCAACCTTAGCTTTCAGCAATTACAGAGTTGTGGGCTTCAGCTAAGTCCCAGCCTTCAGGACCACGGCAGAAGCTGGTCTCTGATACACCTGGGGCTACAGTCAACTGAGATTTAGAGTAATTTCTGACTCATTCAACATATCAAAGATCCTGTTACAGTGTGGGTTGCAATAATCATTTTCAAGTATTTATGTAATTATGCATCTTTATATATGGTTATATATGTATGCATATGTAATAATGTAAACCATTTATACAGTATGTATAACATTTTGAAGTAAAGCACATACTTTACCCATCCCCCATTATCACCCTATTCTTGAATGACCATTTGATCCAATCACAGCACATGATGCCCCCAGCAGCCCAGGAGGGGTGTAGACCAGCACACATCTACTTGTTTCCTTGTGCTTTTCTCCATCGTGTAACATCAGTCAGCTGCACAGTAATAAACTGGGATGGATAAGTAGCACCATAAAACTGAGAGGAATCTTGTGAAACTGATTCCATCTGTATTCTAGTGCGCCTTCAGAGTGCATCTCCAAACACAAATGTCTCACATCCTGCATCTATTAGCCTAACAATGTTGTCAGCATACTCACTCATTTAGTTATTAAATACACGGGCCTGCCACATCTCTATGCACAACTTCAGTTAAGAAAAACAAGGACATCATCAAGTCACAAGTGGTTAAAAGAAATTAAATCAGTATCAATGCCACATTGTAAAAAAGTTACAGTGAGCTGCATGATCAGCTTGCACAACTATGAAAAAGAATGGACAGCAGACTTCACAGATGGATTAATATTTTAGTAAGTTGAAAATTCATGCTCAGGAAATCTGCCTAAAAACTCCTTAAACACTGCCCTCTGCTGTGAAATCAATGTCACTGCAACACCATACATAAATATAAATCCTACAAAAAAAGTACAGAAAAATATATCATTCCAATTATTAAAATGCTAATTCATATCATGTATATTATTCTTGCCCAAAACAATTCCTTGGTGTAAATAAAGATAAAAGAAAAACTTCTGATTAGTTTGTCTTGTGAAGGAAAGACTGACTGATATAAATCATAGAAATCAAGGCTTTTGGGATACAGATACAAGTTGGACAACAGGGAGTGTTGTGAATTCCCATTAATTAAGAAACTAAGCCTTGAGGTAAGACATTTGATGTTTTTTTTTTTTAAAATTTTTTATTGAGTTTCTTTCCTACTAACTTTAAACAATAGTTTGTTGACAAATCCTTCCAATCTCGCCTGAATCTTGCCTTTCATTTCAGTCACTGTGCACAATCCATTGCTGACAGTCCCATGGTGTTGAGAGCCAAAGCATTCTCCAAGGAACCGAACTTCAAAAACACATCACACCAAACTGCAGGTCCAGAACTCCGTGTTTCCCAACCGGGAGTCAAAGTTGTACTGCCTCCCTCCCTCTCACACAGTCCAATGAATGGGGGGGATTATTACTTCAGCCTTTGCACGATGACAGCATTGAGCAGACCGGCTTGTGACAGGGTCAGGCTCTCGTCCCTAAGCTCCTTGTTAGGGAAGGTTGTCATCAGCAGAAACTCCACTGCTGCCATGGCTGGTCGGGATCCCACGATGAAGCGACGCACATCTGATACCCTGGACAAGGAAGGATCGAGACCCAGAGAGATGTTATTTAGATCTACGTGTTGCATGACACTGCAGTGTTAGTCAGTCAGTGGCTGAAAGAAATTAGGTGGGTTTTGCCTTCATGTTTATACAGTGGTGCCCCATGGATGCTTTTAGTAAAAGAAGCCAGGAAATTTGACTTAAACATACAGCTCTGGAAGACCACTCTATATACATTTTTAAAATCTGCATTATGAAATCCTGGTTTAATTATCGTCCTGCTGGGAGAAGGCTACACTGAGCAGCAAGTTGCTTCTAGGTTCTAATTTCTAAGACAGCAGTACACAAGAATAAGGTAAAGCGGGAGACACTGGAAATGACCAGAAATCAGTCAGGTAAAGGGCTGAAGCAACTTTTTAATGCCAGAGATGACCATTAACTTATCTGACAGTTTCTCATGAGTCGGAGGATGTCATCAAGTGACCTTCAGAAGGAATGGGAAACATTAAGTGCAGGTGTGAAGTGCACTGCTAGGACAGTTCGAATTAGGCTCCTAGAAGCAGGACTGAAGTCCCATAAAGCAAGGAAGAAGTCCTTCATTAATGAGAAACAGAAAAACCAGGCTGCAGTTTACAAAAAATATATATAAAGTCAAACTTCGGATTGCGAGTAACTTGGTTTGCGAGTGTTTTGCAAGATGAGCAAAATTTTTTAGTAAACTAACTTGATAAACGAGCAAGGTTTTGCAATACGAGTATTACGTATACGCTTTGCCTGCTGAGCGTCACGTGATCACAACTGAGCCGATGGTTCTTTTCTCTCTCTCTCTCTCGCTATGGGATTGTGGGTAATCCATCTCCCATGCTCGGTCTCAGTCAGTGTCCCTCACTCGTATAGTCAAACTTTAGTAGAAAAGCACCACCTGAATAAGGGTGTAGCAGTGCGAGCGATTAATCTGTTTAACATCAATGCAATGTCACATTTCCACAAAATCGAAAAGGAGGCAAAAGCGGCTGTCATTGGATAGGTTCCTTGTTAAAGTCACACAAAAAGAAAAAGATTCCAGTGAGCCAACAGATAGCAGACATTCCGTTAGTTCTAGTGAAAGTCATCCTACAAAATAACCCTCCTCTTCTCCTCTCTCTCGTCTCCCTCACAGCCACGAATCTTTTCAAGTAAAGTGCAGGTTAATTTGTTTTATGTATTTTTACTTTATATTTTGTATTAATCATTTTTTAATATATTTTTGGGTTGTGGAATGAATCATGAGTTTCCATTATTTCTAATGGGAAAATTTGCTTTGATATACGAGTGCTTTGGATTACGAGCACGTTTCCATAACGAATTATGCTAGCAATCTGAGGTCGATCGAGTGTCATTTAAATTACTTGAGATACATTAATTTCCTCATGGATCCTCATTTCTGCTGCAAAGGGGGGGGCACAGCAGGGCATGTCAGCATGACTTAGCACCGCACCTGTGGGCGTGATTGAACTTCTGCACCAGACGGCTGCCATCGGCCAGCCGCACCTGGATATTGGTGATGGGCTGCGTGTCGTCCAGGACAATGGCGGTGCTTGCTTCAGCTTCTTGATTCGGAGTGGCCCTCGACATCCCAGCGTATGAGACCACATGTGGGGTCGCGCTATGGAGGAGACAGGGACTCTTGTCCAAGCATGCTGCTAGTATATCCACACATGAACACATCACAATCTGTGTTTGATGGCAGATCAATGGCTTCCACATCCAAATAAAGCATCTAATGTGGATCGAAGCTTTAACATTTTGCAGCAACAGTAAGCTAAAATTCCCCTTGTGCAACCTGAGGCCGATTAATTATGTTGCTCTTGGCTACAACAGTGGAGCTTCCAATATTACCCCTCAGCATGTGCATTGTTGTTTGTGTAGGTCATGCACTGCAGAGAGAACCCTACTTCCTCTACTTTCCATTCACCTGCCCAGCTTCTGGCCCTCGCCACCGAAAGCCTTGAAGGCAGGCTTGGGCTTGGAGTACTCTTCATCCCGGTGGTCCTCCATATCCACGTTGACCTGCCCACCTTGAGATAGCTGCCTCAGCTCCATGGGGATCTCGCTGTATAGACAGAAGGAAATAAAGACTAGGCAAGAGATCATTCCCACAGACCATCATCACCACCTCAGGTTCCACACAGTCCAGTACCCATATGTCCACCCCAGGCATTATTACATCGTTTTATTTCTTGGCACGACTCTATGTGACAAATTACTTGAGTAGCAGATAACGATGTTCCTTTTTATACATGGAATATTTTACCCAGACAAGTCAGGTGTAGAATGTGCAATTCCACATCTGGAATCAATATGGCATAAGCAGCGTACTGTATTGTCAATACTGTCTGGGTTCATGGTCATCTCTGGCCTTCACTAAAGAGTGGTTGCCTCACCCTCTGCGTATTGACTCCAGGAACTGGGCATTTCCAGGATCAGAGTAGGTCCTGAGGTCGCCGTCATTGAGGCTAAACCCGTCCTTCCACAGCTTCAGCACCACATGTACCTGTCGCCATGAGAAAACGTTAGCATGCATTCAACATGACTGGAAGTGGGGTGAGGATGAAGGGGGAATGCTCACTTCCTGTTTAGAATCTGAAGACCGCCTCTCCCCAGCCACATAGGTGGACTGCTCCTCGGTTGTTGCACCTAGTCTGTAACCCCCACCTAAAAAAGGCTGAAGAGAGCAAGAGTGGAGATAAAAAGATGCCTAAATGTTTCAGGGATTGAGACAGACCCTCTAAAACTCACTACTAACTAGGAGTCAAGACACATTGTCACATGCCAAGTGATGAACCACCTTTTAGCACAACCTATATCAAGAATTTTTTACTTGGCTTCACCCACATAATAGGACACAAATTACATTCAGAGACAAAGAGCATCAGAGAAGTCTTCATCACCTTAGGCCTGCAGCACGATGAAAACTTAGTGACATACCCGAGCCTTGCTAGATTCTCCAGGACTCTTGCCAGCCCTGTCCACTGGGACAGCTCCATGCTCCTTAGCGCCCTTAAACAGATCCTCCACCACCTCATGAGAGCTCTTCTTTTTGGGGGGGCCCAAAATCTGTTGTCCACTTCGCTCAGATCCCCCAGCATAGAACCTGAGGGAGAGAACAGGAATGGGAGGAGCAGAAAAGACTGAATTCAAAGACTCATAATAAAGAATAAGCAAATCATAACCACAGGCTCCAAACAGCAAAGTTCCCATGACCTCCAGTAATCCCAGTCCCAGATGTTCCAGTAACACCGATGATGAGATTTTATAACTGGGCGTTATTGTGCCAAGCCCCATTGAAATCAAAGCAAAGCAAAATTCAAATCATCTCATGAAAGCTGGCAGACAGGACAAAGCAAGGGGAGCATGAATCGTAGGAGAGGCCACTGTTGGTGTAGCCTTAAGGAAGGGAGCTTAACCTGAAAAGCTTAGAGATGGGTGTGGTGTTGAACCACAAGCATTATGAGTCACCCGGAATAGAGACAGACGCTAAGAAAAATACATAAAACTTTGTGTGCTCCTGATTGGTGCACTGTCAATAAGCTGTTACCACGGCAACAGCCATTCAAAATGTTGCACACCAATGGACCTGCCCTATGGCTGGGAAACTACTGAACCAGTTTTTGTACATTAATGTACAAACTGAATTTAACCTAGATACCTTTCTTATAAGTAAGCATTTCCTGCATGTGTTACTGCTACAGTTATCTAGAAATGTCCTTCAATATGCCATTCATAGATACTTGTTGTGCATGCATTATTTAACTGTTAAAAATAGAAGATGCCTTCAGCAAGGATCCAGCTATGGCATCAAAAGAGCAAATAACCTTAGAATATTTGCCCGTAAAAGGTACAGTCATACCCTGGAAATCTTGTTTGTGAAGAGTTGCAGGTAAAAAGTCCATTAATATACTGGAAAGCCTGTTTAGGGATCAGTCGGACAATTATCCCAACTATGGAAAGACTGATTAAGATGGCCACACACTTCAAACGAAATTAACGGAATCGACATTGTTTTAAAAAGATGACACTGCATGAGCCGCAAGCACCGCAGCAAACACTGTATCAGCGCACCACTTGTGTAAAGTCCCCGAAAACAAACATTTTCGTTTGTTCTGATCGCAACCAATGTCCATAGTTAGCTGTTTGCCACAGAGTTGTTCAGCAGGAGTAACTATGCAGTTACTGGCCTGCTTTGCACCGCACTGCATACATCTGTAAATAGTGTAAATAAATAATGCAAATTTGTGTACTTCAAATAGTGAATGTAGCTGTGTAATGCTTGCCACGGAAGGCACGTGTTTTCTTAGCGTGTAACTACAAGTGTCGTGCAAATTGTTAACTTCCCCGTCTGGCACTGCCAGTATTAAACCAATAGTGGCTGTTAATATAAAGAGCAACTTTCATTTTAAAAGAGCTGTCATCTCCTTTATTAAAATGACTCACATACTTGCCACAAAGGAAGCGGTTTTGCAATTTCATTACACATGGTATAATGACAATAAAATGCTTATAATTCTAATTCTTCTAATATGTTTATTTGCGTTCTGTATGAAGGTCTGCTGCATCGAAAACATTCCGCGCCCTCGAGAATTTGTGGCAGGACAGTGAACAAGGTGGCGACATCATTTTACCTATTCAACAAATTGTTTGCGCCAATGTGTTTGATTTTGTTTTTCCCAGAAGTCATTTGAAGTATATGGCCACCTTAAAGCCTTACAGTAATGTGGAGAAGTCTTAGGCAGCCAAAGAAAATTATGTTTACATGATCTTGATGTTGTTGTAAAACTATGCTATTATGCCTGCCAAAGTGTGTTAGCTTAGCCATTTCAAACCCTCTGCTAAAATCACCCCATTATTTCCAGCAACAGTCCATGCACTCATGTATTTTTTTTTTGACTGGACCATTGGCTCACCTTGTATAGCTAATCAATATCTCATTGACTTTTTTAACTGAAGCTGTGTTCATCTAGCCATCCAACTAGATCTCAGGAACCTTTTGGAGAATAGAAGAAATTTTTGCAAGTTTTTATGATGTTATTCTTAATTTTCATATGTTAAATTGTGTTTTTTGTTCTGAGCAAATGTGCACTTACTACTCAGATAAAAAGCTTTAAACATTTCTTTTGACTGGTTAAGACTTTTGCACAGTACCGTATGTAAATGTTAGTGAAGTATCAGTTCTTCAAGTAATGCTATCTGAGAACAAATAAGAGTCTGTATTTCATCCTACTAACAGACTTTCCCATTTGACTGGCCAACTCTTACCTCTGTCCTTCCTCATCACCTTGATCCTGGTCTTCATGCACAAGGTCTCTGAAGGACGTGACTCTGGGCTGACTGACACAAAAATAAAACAAAAAAACTGAACAACACAACACAAGTCTGCACAACCTGGTGGAGAAAGAAATTTCATGACTAGACCAAAGCACACAGACTGACATGATGTGTGTTTGCATCTTTAGCATTTCATTTTTCTTTCCCTTTGGATTTGTGTCAGCACCAGAAGAAATCTGAAGGTGGCAGGTGGGGTTGGGTCTCTGTATTGCTCTTACAAAAAAATTCTCTTAACAACTTTGAGATCAAACCAGATCATAGAAGCCTCAGTGCATTACGCATTATCGCAGGCCAGCAGCACAACACAGAAAGCAAAAGACAAGTCACCTGTGCTTGCACAATGTGTCAATTATTCAGCACCGCAGGGACATTAACATGTTTTGTACACGAGAGTTTTATATTCAAATTCCTCCCTAGAACTCCCTGATCTGTGGCAGCATAATGCCAATAGAATAACACTTTATTTATCTATTTATAGACTCACCTTCAAAACAGAGAATCTGGGGACTCACTGGGGACCTCAGAATGTCAATATTCGCCTTTAACTAACATTAATTGATTTCGATGTGCAATACACAGGTTATTGGGTTACATCCGATTATTCCATTTAAATGCGCATTAATTTATTTTGGAATAATGTTTTTTTTTTATTTTTGAATCTTTCAGTGAGTTTCTTTTTTTGCGGGGGGCTCACAGGCAGTCATTTGGGAAGGCTAGGCGCCCCCCCCCACGCCTCGTGATGCCAACACTGTTTTACAGTCCTACAACATATAACCAGCTGAACCAATTTGTGAATAAATTTCAATATATCAGTTACAAATTTTCTGAACGACCATTAATAATCCCCACCCAGAAAAATCTGATCATCATTGGCAGCATTATATGAAAAAAAACCATCTGGTGCCTCAGTACTTCCCCAACATGATGGAACACTGCAGCAGATCATAAACTACTGCTGGAAAGGGAACAACAAGGCCATCTGACTTCCAGGAATTACCAGCAGCATATCTGCACTGCTTTTCAGAAAAGCATCACATACCAATTTAAGAGTGTTGTATGAAAGGAGAGAAGGTTAGCACTCCACTTGACGAGGATGAAGAGGCCCTAGTGGCCTTCAACACACATACTGTATGGTTAAGGCATTGCCACCTACTTTGTGGGATCTCTAACCAAGTTTTATGGGCAGTGGTGGCTTGATGGTTAGAGAAGCGCCCTTGTAATCACAAGATTGCAGGTTCGAATCCCCCCCCCCAGCAAGTCACCACTGAGCACTGCTCCCCGGGTGCTGAATTAGCTGCCCCCTGCTATGTCACATATGGGTCAAATGCAGAGGACAAATTTCATTGTTGTGCTGTGGTGTGTTAACAATGACCACTGATCACTTAATTCTAATTCTAAGATTCTGGACCTGAAACTCCTCACAGAACCAAGAGGAATCTGAAGAAGGATTGATCAAAATGAAAGAGAAATCAAAGTAAATGCCAGGAGGAAATCAAAGAAAAGTCACGGCAAAACCATGAAAGACATGAATGTACAACAAAAACTTCTGGAAGCTGCCAGGAAAGATGTCCAATAAATGGAGAAACATGGGTCAGAAGATCTATGAGATTTCAGGACATCAAAGGGCAAATAACTGAAAAAACAAGTATTAGTCAAAGACAGAATGAATACACAGATGACTTCTAACAGATTAGAGCCCTACACAGAAAAGGAACTCTTCAATATAGATTCAAAACACTCATTCAGCTTCCTTATGGAAAGGTGGCGTTAACAAAGGATTGTCGAAGGATTGCCTAGCCTTCCCAACGAAGGTTGTATAACACCTATTGCAGTGGTCTCCAACCATTTTTACAGTGAGACCTACTTTTCAAAGAAAATAATCTCGGCAGCTACCGATTCACAATGGTAGATCAACCTGCTGAACGCTAAAACCAGTTTTCCTCCATGGAGGACAATCTAGGTAAGTGTTAAAAAATAAAATCTTGCTTTCCAAAAGAAGATGAGACAATGACAAGCACATACAAATCCTCACGGGATGCAAGCAAAAGTGCAGCTATGGATAAGCACCTGGAAATTTCTGGAACCGGAGGCCTCTCTGGCTGAGGCAGTATCCCAGCTTCATCTTCTGCACCGTCCTCGTAGAAACTTGCCAGAGCCAGCTTGGTTGAGGGTAGAAAACATGCGTTATCATTTATGAGATAATGGCATAAATTCACTGATTATTACATCACATAGTTAAAATGTTAAGGCACTAAACAAAGATGTACTGTTACTCATAGCTCCATTCAGAGCAGCAACACAGTCTTCTATGCAACTTTTAACAGCACTTTCACTTCGTTTTAAGTAAATTCCAAGCAATACGGGCAGGAGCTTTCGAAATCAATAGTAACAACACACTGAGATCGTTACTTTACGAAATTTCCTTAGACAAAAGTACACAACACTTCATGAATTTGAAATGTGTTTTCTAGACTCTTTTGAGGTATTACTACTATAAAGCAGACATTTTATATACTATCAGAAAAAGGAATTCCAAACACGCAAGGCTGGAATGTATCGACTAACATATCGACATAGTACAGGAATAGCACTATATCTTAAAACTTACTGCTCAAAAAGCAGCCTAAGTGTTTAACACGCCAAGAAAAAGTATAACTTGCAAATTCGTGTATCACTGATTAATGTTACAAAATGACCTGAATTAAGAAACTTCTTGTCAGCACGCCGGTCTGCTACTTTGACAGCGGCGGGTCATTGGATCATTGTGTTAACGATGTCTGCTTCTCTAAGGACTATCATTACCACATACCTGCAAATCCCAGCCAGCCGATTCCAGGAAAAAAAGGGCCCTTTCCTCGTCTACATCAGTCACAGTAACAAACTCCCTCACAGCCTCTGCACGATCCGCCATCTCGAAATGACGCTGCAAATGCGCTCCGTCCGCTCCTCCGTCTGCTGCTACCAGAGTAGTCAAACTTTAGTTCCGCACTTTTGTCAGAATTATATTTAAGTTGAGAAATTTCTAAAAGAAAAAAAAAACAATGTTAATGTAGCAAGTATCAAACTATATTTATTGATGGATTTCTTGCATTTCGTTTCTTCATCACAAATTTCCCCAAACTGTTCATTTGCTCTTTTATTGACAATAGCGCAGTTTCACCTTAGATAAGAGATTCGCAGTATGTTTTTGGCGCATGCGAATGAAATAGTGTGATATAAACGAACTAATTGACAGCATTCATAAACAAAATATCATGAACTGTAAAACTAATTTTGTAAACATTTCCTAAATTATACGTATATCAGTTAAATATATTGTTTGAAACAACGGACCAGAGGTAATAAATAGTCAAAGCCCCCCACAGCCCAAAAACATGTAGAGGCTAATTGGAGTTACCAAATTTCCCATAGTGTGCATGTGTGGGTGACTGGTGTGAGTGTGCCCTGCAATGGGTTGGCACCCCATCCTGGGTTGATCCCCACCATGCACCCATAGTCTCCAGAACAGGCTCTAGATCCCCCATGACCCTGTACAACAACCAGTTTCAGAAAATGGATGGATGTTATTTTACTATAACATGACCTAGTAAGGTGGAATATTTTGCACTTTTTGTGTCTGCTACAAAATCATTGTCATTTTTAAATTTAAGTTCTTTATTTCTAAATTTACGTTTTTTTACTTCAGTGGTTAATTCCTTATTCAGTTCCATGATAAAAGACCTACACCCTACAAGCCAATGTGCTGCATATATTCAAATATAGGCCTGCAAGATAATAGATGGCAAACACGGAAAACACAGAGAAATTACATCAGCACCTGGCAATATGATAATGTCTTCAGTCCTGTACTTAGTTAGAAATTACATATTAAAGAACTAATGATTTAGTTTAAGGGGAGGTGATTCAACTGAAAATCATTTCCCTATCAAGAAATGCATTGTATTTGTGCGTGTATACATGCGTGAATTGTTTCTACCCAGAGGTATTTCTTAAAATGAAGTTTTCTCTCTAGCCTTGAAAATCAATTTAAACTGAAATGTTAGATGGATTGACTAATAAACTTTCTGAATATCAAGACTTCAACACATTTACTTGACGTCACAAGTAAAGTCGGAATTCTACTGCAGGCTAGGTAAGTGAAAAAACATTTCCGCTTTCTAAGCAGATACTGAAAGCTGATCTGTACACTTAGTTCTTAGTCAAACCTTCTTAGGCAGAATAATTCATTTCAGGCAATATTTTAAAATGAGTTGGTTTGGTAAAAATACACCTTAGATAACAGATTACAAGCAGAGCTGGATTGGAAATAAAAATTGGCCCTGGACTTTTGGGTCCCCCACAGCCTCACAGTAAATTTTACCAAGTGGGGGGGGGGTGATAAATTATAGCTTTTGCTGAGAGATATATTTTGCAGAAATGGGGGGGAGGGTCTGCATGATAAATTTTATCGGCCCGCGTGCCGATTGACCCACCAGGAAAATTGCTGGCGTGCCAGATGGTTGGTCCAGCCCTGGTTACAGGACAGAGGATATACCAATGTTATCTGATCTGAGGACGTAACTGTTGAATAATTGTGAAAGCTTATCAAAGTCACAATTTGCATTAAAACATAAAATGAATGTTTAAAAGGTAGCATTTTTGTTTTAAGACAAAGTGCTCAACACTCCACAGTTTGAAACTCGATAATCTAACAATGCAAGTGTTGATAAGTTGTTGCAGTTGCACATTGATCATTAGCAAAGTAAATGTCAAAAATCTGAATTGAGCGAAGACTGATGAATAATTCATAGCCAATGGAATACCAACATTACTTTTTAAGTAATTAAATTATAAAAAATATTAATTAAACCCTTCAATAGGCCAGGATCTAAACTACTGTCTTCTTATCTAAAAACAGTATTCATGTAGATTTTATATAACAGAGGCACAATTGCTCAGGGATAGTAAACAAGAATCTACTGTCCAAACATCCTGGAAAATGGAAATGGTTTTTCCCTAATTGAGTTATAGAAATATACAGTTTCTCATTGGGATTGTTGACAGCCGTTCTGTTAGAATTGTGTTAAAATTATTAGCTATGCTGTAACAGTGTCCGCAGCTATAAGTGTACTGGCGCTGGGCGATACAGCCCAATTAATATCAGCTGAGATGACTGATTAGGTCTCTTGCATTCTTTCGGAATTTTCCTCATGGAAACCCTAGAATGCCCTAGTAGAGATTTTATCAGGTGATGGCTAAAAATACATTCTTTTTCCAGTTTATAGTTTATAGTCTATAGTTTAGGTAGCTATTGCTTTCTTTTTATTTACAGTTTTTCACTTTAGACTGAGGGTTATTGTTATTTTTTCACAGCTTCATGTTAGACTGGGTCAGATGAATCAGATAATTTGGTAAAGCCCACCCCAGCACTCTGTATGCACACCCACCGTCAACACGCTCTATGACGTCAGTGACATGAGTAATGGGTAACTTGGATCAAGCCTACACCTGAGGGTGTAGATGACATTGACCTGTAATGTGAGTATAAACCCAGAGAGGAAAACACGTACTTCAGAGCTAACAGAAGTAAGGACTGACTACCTTTGCATCTTCATGAGGAAGTGAGACCAAACTTAGGTTCATACCCTGCCCTCAGGTTACATTCCCCCTGTGTTACTAGTCATGCAATGCACAAGAAATCACCTCATTTAAATGCAAATGGTATGCTGTGATTGAACAATTATGTGCTAAATGATTGGGCAGTGAAAAGAGACATCACAGTAGTGTGATGTTAATGAAACAGCTCTCTGTAAAAAAAAAACACTGGAATGGCTTATTTCAAGGCCTCTCAATTTTCAGAGACAAATCCGACAGAATTTCAGGGCTTGGAAAAGCCCTGCTGAACTCACGCATGATTCCAAGCACACAATGACAAGGGCAGGCTAGCACAAGCCTGTATGAACACAAAGAACAGCGCAAACAGTAAAAGGTAATTTCAAGTTCATCTTTGTATCAAGGCAGAAGCAATAATAATGGGCCACAAAGCTTTGGGAGGTTTTGACGCTTTATTTACATATAAATGCAAAAATGTGTGCGGTCTTTATTCAGCCAATCCAACAAAGAAATGTATTCAGCAGAAACATATTCAGGGACACCTGGATATATTTACAAGTTAATTCACATGGAAAATGCAGTGAGGAGAACTCTATCTTATCTTTAAGATATTCAGATTAAAAAAAAAATCACAAGAACAAAAAAAGTCTTTCTGCATAGTTACAAGGATGTCATTAAAAGATTGAGAAAGATCCCACTGAAAAGCTCATCTTCCTGCATCACTACTGTGGAGTGGCCTTTGGAATAAACAGAGGCCTCCAGCATTTCAGCTTCCTCACCTTTATTTGTCTTCGGTACCTATTTACTCAATTTCCCCATTGTCACAGCGGAATATGAAAAGTTAGCTTAGTAAGATGAGATGAAAAGCAATGCTCTACCATAGCGTTACCTCAGCAGCCTGTGTTTGGATTTTTTTATATTGACGCTTGATGTAATGTTTATAAATAAGACGCACATACATAGATAAACATTAGAGCGACATTTTACTCTCTCACAGTGTGAATTCAGTGGGTTAGCTTGGCCTGAAATGCAGTGATTTCGCTGCCTGCGCGTCAGGAGAGAAGGTGCATTTTCGTCAAACTGCCCCAGAAATGTGACACAGTTACATTGTCTGCCGCAGGCCGTAGAGCCACTTTATGACACGAGCATTCCTCTCAATGACCGACATGCCATAGGGCACACGGCTCGTGGGAGGACCCTCTTCGTCAGGCTCCTGGTCACTGTCCTGCGATGGGCCGCCATGCTTGGAGCCCGGTGCGCTGGCGCTGCGGAGACGGGAGAGCGAGGTGATGTCTGAGCCAGTCCACGCCAGGCCCTGCATCTCGCTGGGGTCCAGGCCGCAATAGTTGAAGAATCGTTCCAGGTCGGCGGGCACTCGGGAGAAGCGATCGCTCAGGTCTGACTTGGAGCGTTGTAGTGAGCAGGTGGATGCGGGCGAGGCGGGGGGTGGTGACAGGACAGAGGGGTGCGGATGTGGGTGCCGCAGCATGCGAATCTGCACTTGGAGAGGTGGCACCTGGGGGCGTGGGGGCCGCACGTCCACTCTACGCACTGCCACTGCAGGAGGACTTAGTGGGGGGGCGCAGTTTGGCTCAGTGAACCCAGGCAGGCTGCCCGGGAAGGTGGAAGGGGAATCAATCGTGACGAGTTCGTCGGGAGTGAGGGGCGAGGTCGGGGTGGGGGTGGAGGAAGGTGGTGGCGTATCAGACACATTGATAAGGTTGCTGAGGGTCTCCAAGTTGAGCACTGAGCCACTGTGTGTTTCCGGGCGTTTGGTCTTACGGGTGACGGCTTGCGGTAAACTGGTTGAAACCAGTGGCTTATGGGGGGGCGGCCGTGACAGTTGGGAAGATGGAGCCAGTGAGATAACAGCTGAGACTTTGGGACTAGGAATCGTGGGTAATGGGGGTGTCGGTTTATTCTGAGCTTTGGTGTGGGTTATAATAGGTCGGCTGGGTCTGGTCTGAGGGTTTGTGGTCCTAGCTGGGTGGCGGGTGGGCTTCGCAGGGGCACAAACAGGCTCCTGTTTGGTACGTATCACTTGATGGCTCTTAACATATTTTGCCTTGTCTGCCTCCAGGCGCTCCACAGCGCTGGGTCGGCCCATCTCAGGAGCTTCTGGGCGCCGGAAGTAGTCAGGCCCTTTGTTGCGCAAGCGAATGGGTGTAGCAGTGGCGAGAGGGGCCACCACTATACGCCCGGATGAGGGCCTGAGAGTTTCCACTGACATTAAGGTACGATCCAGTGAAACTTGTTCTCTGCTGATTCGGCTGCTTGCTTCGGGTCTCTGCTCTGGTTTCGTTTATTGGCCGCCTAACAGGCAGGAATGATGGAGTCTCAACAGCACAAGACAAAAACCAAATGTCGTAGTCCGACTGTCTTCAGACTGGACAGGCTTCTGCAAAAACAAGAGGAGTGGTCAGATTGGCCTGGGAGGCACGGAGCTGCCTGTGCATTGACCACAATAATGAAAACACTTTAGATCAGGGGACTGTTCCCCCGTTAATCACTGCCAGAGGATATCAACTAGCATTTCCTCTACAGGCGATCCTCCCGCATCGTGAGGGTTAGTTCCCTTGGTGAGCAAAGAAAGCAGGTGAGCAGAGCAAAGCGAAAAGATACAAGAATACACGAGATACGAAAATCACTGCGAGATATCACAAGAGAGGCTGCCATAAACACGCTTATGCATTTAAGTATTTACTAAACTTTTTATGAGTCATCTGTGGTCTTCGAAAGACTCCCACAAACACTCCATTTCATTTCTTATTCCAACCCTACGATATATAAAAACCACAAAGGGGACAGTTGCAATGCGGAAGGGTCAACTGTTTATTTTTGTGTTTTAATTTTACAGCGATTTACCTTCATTCATGGTACTGCAGCAGGATTCTTTGGAGATGCTGAACCAACATATAATTTTAAATAACCAATTTTATTACTACAAACTATTTTTCACTGCGTGGCAGAAGAATGAAAGTCTCTCCTGTCCCATTGATGCTTTATATTTTTTAGATATTGCCTTGTATCTATGCCTGGTTTGTTTTACTGGCCACAACGGAAATTAGACTGCAGCTTATGATTGGGTGCCTTGTAGGACAGATCTGGATGCAAACTGATAACAGGATTAGCAGCAACATGGCTGACTGATTCAGCGTAAGGGCCAGCCATTGCGTAAGCTACAAGCAGTAAGCTGTAAAACAATATAAAACAATCTGCATTAAAGTCAGGGCTAGCCTACCCTATAGACAAGATCGGCAATCGCATAGGGTGCCAAAACAGCAAGTGAAAAAAAAAATCAGAAGAAATATTGCATTCCATGACATTTACACTAGTTTTAATATTTCACTACTTTTCTTGTCATGCAGACCTGAGCTAGCTGTTTAGCAGCCATACTACTGAAATGTTTGCAATATAAATGAACTGACAAAATTTGTTTTTTGCTTCTTTGGAGGTGGTGGTTGGAGGGGAGGGATTCAGCAGAATCTTGCCTAAGGCATCAGAACACCCAGGGTGGGCCCTGATTAAAGGTCCTACCTTTAACCTTGAAGGGCTACATGGAGGTGAGCTAGGTTCTGTAAAAATGACAGGCCGTGGAAAGTTACGCAAAACAGGTTTCAGACTGAATACAAGGGAATCCTTTATAAATCCAGATTGTTCACCAGAAGTAAATATTCCAAAGTATTACAAGTAAATACCAATTATTCAAAACAAGCAAGGTACAGTTGGTGATATAGCTACATAGGCCAAGTGGTCTCATCTCCACATCATCTGTAGCACTTTTCTGTAATTACTGTTAATTGGCATCAGATTCATTCTGTCACTGATACTCTGCTTTTGAAGTAACAATCTTGATAAAAACATTCATTCAAAATGGAACATGGCATTTTACAGCATACTGGCGACTCAGGGGTATTGCCATTGAACATTGAACAATGATTATCCCCATCTGGGGGCTGCCTGTTTAATTTATTTACCTCCATTCATGCATAACACATAACTATTACTGTAATTATCACATTGTTTAAACCCTTTAGGAAGAGCTTCCACGCCCATCCGCGTATACCTTTCCATGGAAATGATCGGGACGCATGAATACAGTAAACATGCTTGCTTGGCCGTTCATTGTCAGTTGTAAGAATGTTTGAATGGAACCCCTAACCTCCCACCTCTCCAGAACAGCCATACCTGCTTTTATTGCTTTATATTACTGTTTGGCTTCCTTTTACATGCTAGATTTGTTCACCAATCAGATCTTTACTTCCAGTCTTGGGCAGAATGGGGTCAGAAATACCAGTCAGTCTACAAGTGTTTGAAAGCAAGACATTGAGTAAGAGGCTTTTTTATCACGAGGTACAAAGCTGGTATTGGTAAACATGAGACATGTGAGCAGGTATGCTGTGAACAAGTTGGGCGTGAGGAGCCTTGTAGTGGCCTGACAAGGAAGATATCGTACAACAGAATATCTAATGGTTGGTCTCTTAGCTCCATTGAAACCCCCCACCCCACCCCCACCCCTTTTTGCAATAATTCTTCATTTTTTGTTTCCTCGAGTAGAATGAGGTAGTGGGCCTTTTAAAATCACCTCCAAGTAATACAACTGAGACCTAAACTTTAGATTAATTCAATTCAGTACGAGACCGAATTCTACCACAAGTGTAAAACTCTGATTTGTTAATCTTCTTGTGTTCCTTGGATGTTGTGTGAGTTTAGCCACACCAGTGCATTCCAGGCATTTCCATCATTTCTCCTAACAACAACAATTTGGCACCAGTTCATGTCAGAGAAATCTGGTAACAACGTGGTACAAGCCGAGATAAAGCAACAGAAAAAGAGTCAGAAAAAAAGAAAGACTAATCATTCAGAGGCGCCGGTCACCCCAGGTGAATGATGATTGTAAATTGCAAGTGGAGATTATTGCATTCCACAAGCCTTAAGCACACCTAAATCAACAATGGCGGTTGCAAGCTGCAGTTAATAACCACCTGTTCCCATACTGAATCATATGTCCCATAGCGCATACGCATTCTCGCATATTCTCTCAGATGTCAGGAATGACCTGATGACTACGCTGTAGTGTTATGAGGGAAACTAACTGAGGTTTTCCCCCTGCTGTCTTGTACCTCTTGTTAACTAGGATATGACACGCAGCCATACATCTCCCTCTGTGTGATTTTATTTATAGATGTGCAGTAGTACTCAGCCAGCTAGTAGGAATGTGAGCAGCTGGCTTGGATGGTACCGAATACATGTAAATGTCATTTAAATAAATAGTGTACAGTCTTGTTAATGTAGCAGTTAAGGTAGTTAGACATATAGTAAATACAGTTCTGCTGGCCTGCTGAGTTTGTGGTCTCCATACTTCCAACATGGCCAGACACTCTTCCATTGCTTTTCCTGAACTTCCCTTTTGCACTGGGCTGTGCTAGAGAAACAGCACCTGGCCAGGCTTCCTTTAGCAGGCACACACTCAACCGATGCCGGCAGACAAGTTCACACAAGCATCTCCAGGGATAAATGATCCTATCTCGCACTCTAAGGAGCTCAAACAGATCAAATGTCGCACCGAGCAAACAGTGTAATGTAAAACACTTTTTTCCTGTCGTTTAGTTCATGTTCATTTGAGTAGTTTGCAAACATCACCATTAATTTTAATTGCCATCTCTCTCCATGGCTTACCTTAGTTGTGTGCTTTCCTGGAGCCTTCAGCAGACACTCAGAATTCCAGAATACAGTGGTAGAACGCTGGTGGAACTGCAGGAAGAGATAAGACTCCAAGCGCAAAGGACAGAATTTGAGCAGGCGTGTGTGTCAGAGCTGTCTGATAGGTAGAGGCAGTCCAAACCGGTTATACTGACTGCTTAAGTGCTCCTCCCCTTGTCCAATCAGAAGTTTCAGAACCATGAAAAGATTTGTGACATCACCGTATTGTCCCCACCCTCCTTGACTTACCTGTGAAAGAGGTGGAATTAGGACTAATAGCTACATCCAAACAGTCTGGGATCCTCTGCAAATTATAGATTGTAGGTCTTTTATCAATTTTTCTTTTCTTTTATTTCTACTTGAGAAGTAAATTTATGAATGTTTTGCTTATATCCTTAAAGATTTTATGACACAGCACAGAGCAAAACTCCCGATCATGGTCAGCTAATGGCATAGCTCAAGTTTCATCCAAGACTGCACATGGACATATATCACTCAGACCCTCCTCTTCCCGTGTGATGGTCTGTCTCTCTTCCTAAATGTCTGATTATGGAGCACAGGAAGCAGATATTTACCTTCCAATGAGATCTATAGCTAAAACATCCTGCAGTACCACTGACAGCAGTCAGACTAAGAAGAGTGCTAGTCAAAGCACAGAGAGGAGAGAAACTCTTATCTTAGCCACGCCGGAACAATAAATCACCCGCAGCAGTGAATCACGCAAAGGTGTTTTTGGATCATATATATGTGAGCAGGAACTAGCTGAAACCAGCAGAAGAGCCTGCTGTTGCTTAAGCAGAGCTTTATAGGGCTCATCAAAGACAACTATTTCTGCCTTTACTCAGGAGAAAAGATGACTGTACTGAAGATGATTCAGTAAAATTTAACTGGAGCATCAACATCCTGCTCTATGTTATCATCTCTTAGATCCTGGGCCAAGACGGGGTTGGGTTGAGATTAATTTGACAGACTAATTGATTTCTTTTTTGCAATAGTTTCAAAGTTTTTTTTTTTTTTTTTTTTTTACCAGTTCAGAATATCATTTGGACACAGTCAAAATTACTCAATCCTGGGTCTGCTGGCAGACTTGGGTAGAGAGAAACAGGGTGAAATCCCTTTGACGCTATACACTATAATTGTTGGGATGTCAGTGTTTTTTTAAATTGGAAACACGCTGAAGACACTGAGGAAATTTGGGCCACAAATTACTTACTACATCTAAAGCTAAGTAAGATCACTTTTAGTGTCAGGATATTTCCATTTAATTTTTAATTTATTGAGGGATCAGTACATCAATTTTTAAAACAGTATTTTTACCATCTTTGTGTTTCTGAAGGAAAAGACACCCTAGAAACAAGTTTGAAGAGCAATATCTATCCCCGAAACCCGAAAGATCTCTCAGGGCTTTTTCTATCTTTGATGTGTGAGTATAAAACCGCAGCTTCTGTTCATGTGTTAATACTGTTTGAGGTGTGTTCTTACATCCAGCTCATTCCAAACAACAGTTCTAAAGGAATGGCCCTAAAGCCATAAAAAAATGAATAGAAGAACTGCCCAGTCAAAATGTCCACTTTATGAATAAAATCTGTATGCCTGTTTCTGTCAAGTGCCATGTGCTTTTTTGTGACGGCTGGAGTGTTTCGCTGTCTTTTAATGAGGTCATGAATCAGTGTGTGTATCAGTGAGGAGATAAATGTGAGTGAGTGAGTGAGTGAATCTAGGTAACAGAGTAAGTGAGTGACTGCAGATGCATAAGTGAGTGAGTGAGTGAGTGAGTGAGTGAGGGTAAATGAGAGTAAGTGAATGTGTGAGGGTAAGTGATAGTGAGAATGAGTGAGTGAGTGAATGGGTGTGGGTAACTCGGGGTAAGTGAGTGACTGCAGATGAATGAGTGAGTGAGTGAGGACAGGAGAGAGTCATGAACCTCAGATCTCTCAAACTGGTTAAGCAAGTTTTCATGGAGCATGAACCCCCACCTCCTCCAGAAATTCGGCTCTTACCCCCACCTTTCAACTTCCTTTATCTGTCTCCCAATCTGCCTCATCTACTTCTCTTCCTCCATTTTTACAGGATAGAGTCACTCCCTCTTGCCATCTCCCTCCTGATTAACACCCAGCACTCTCTTCAGCCTCTGGGGTACAGTCTTACTTACTGAATATCTGTTTCACCCTGCAACATTCAGTTGTATTGAGCATTTCACTATACACTGTGCTGATATGGGAAAACCTCAGCAGTCGAGACAACAGCTTGATGTTCATGTCTTTAGCTTGGTTTGGCTCCTCCTGTGTATCTACTTTCACACTTGAATCTGCGTGCAACAAAAAGCCATTTAGTCTCTGAGTGCACAAGTGTGTTCATACACTATACGGCCAAAAGTACCTGGACACCCATAGTAATTAGAGGAATTGCCTAATGAAGGCACAGCCATTCCTGACAGAGGTGTATAATTAAACACAGTCATGCAATTTCCTGCAATCACCATTAGCAGCAGAATGAATGGTTGTACAGAAGAGGTTAGTGATGTTCTACCTGGGACCATCATAGGACGGCCATCTTTCCAACAAGTCGGTTTGCTACATTTCTGCCCTGGTCAGTGAATGTGAAGGTCAAAATGTCTGGGAGCAGGTCCAGTTGTGAAGCAGTCAGCCACAAAAACTCACAGAAAGTGCCCTGATCACCCAACTGATCCACCTGAATGGCACCAAATCCATTGTTCCAGCATCTAATGGAAAGCTCTCCTGGAAGAACAGAAACTATAATAGCAAGAAAGGGGCCGCCAACTTCATATTAATACCCTTGGTTTCCGAAAGAGATTTTAGGCAGCCATATAACATGTGTGTGTCTGTGTGTGTGTGTTCATAAGCCCTTGTGGAAAGATGTGTGTGTTTGTGTGTACACATCACAGCCCCTGGGGGTTGTTTATTGACTAAATAGGTCCACTATAAAAGGCGACTGAGGAGGTCCACATTGGAGGGATGGAGAAGACAGGAAGCAGCATCCAGAGAAAGGCCAGTGCCCACCAGCACAAGGCCGAGGTGAGGATCGCCGGTGAACAGCTCAGGTACGGATAGAGAGAGAAAGAGAGAGGGAGAAAGTGGCGTTTATCCTGATTTTGGAGTTTCTCTTTCACCCAGTGATTTTCATACAGATTCAGTCTCCTGGTCTAACTAGTCTTGCCGGTAGTTGATTAACCAAAGTACATTCTTATAAAATATTGCAGTACAACTGAGTTTTTCTTCTTTTGTTGTACAGTTTTCTTTACCACTTACCATGTTACATTCTTGCCGTCACAATAAAATGTTTTTTCTTTCTGGGTGTAAGCATTGCATGTGTGAATAAAACTAAAAATGCTAAATATGCTGTTATTGAGTAAGTGAAAGGAAAAAGAACTACAGCTGACAGTCTTCTAGTCTACTGAAGCATAATGAGAGATAATAGCGACTAAAATGTGATCAAGTCTCGGGTAACTTCCACAACACCAGTGACTCCCCGGCTTCGCCTTCCCATAGGCTGCGGCTCCATGACTGCAAGCTGATAAAGGATCGGCGCTATCACCTACGCACCTACCCCAACTGCTTTGTGGCACAGGAACTGATCGATTGGCTGATTGCCCACAAGGAGGCGCCAGACCGTGGCTCAGCTGTACATGTAATGCAGTACCTGATGGACCATGACATTGTGCACCACGGTAGGAGGTTTGGCTGTCGACATTGCTGTGTTATCGATGTGTAACCAGCTGGTCGTGTAACAACAGTGAGAACTTACCAGATGAGGGAAACTGTTTTTAAGAAACAAATTGTATTTCCATTAGAGGGAGCAAAATGAACAGAGTGGACTGGATTGGTGGTTTCAATCAAGACTCGTTCATAGAGATATTCCGAGACTGTGACCTCGGCTGTTTATGTGCTACCTGTGGCAGCAGCAGCCTCCATGCAGAGGGAACTTCTCCTCAAAGCTACCAGTGCTGTTCACTGCTGGAGCACCATGGGCAGGACTGTTGTGCTGTGCGCAGTGCCAACGCCGGCACCACAGAGCACAAGAGCATGTCAGAGGGTGTGAACTTCTGATTTGGAGTTTTGTATAACTTCTCGAATGGCAGACAGGCCTCGAAGTTCTGGAATAGAGAAAGTAGGGAGCTTATTCCCATTTAGCATTTAATTCATTGACATTTTATACATGAGAAGGTGACTGTCTTTTTCCCATTGTGCAGGAAAGAAGTCAGTAGATTGAAAATGATTCATTGCATTAGTTTTGCTGAGTCGTTTTGTTATATAAACAGTCACCGTCACAGAGTACTCGCCTGGTTGGTTGAAACAAAACCTTGGTCTGGGTTTATACATTCTGGATCTGAACTTTCCACCTTGTCTTTAATGGATCACTTTTGTGAGTAACTTCCCCAACACTGCACACTATAACCTGCACCAGACATGTCGCAATTCCCAAAATACCAAGAGAAACATCTTCATAAACATCAGTTTTGTATATAAATTGACCTCCAGCACACCACAGCGCAAAATAGAGTAAAGGACAATGACATAAGTATGAAGCAAAATGAAGCATGAAAACTGCAGTTCATTGAAGCTTTCTGTCACAAAACATGTTGTCACAAACTGAGACTAAATCAGAGTAAGAAAAATTATAGGTATATAGTTGCAGGTTCCAGATGTGTTCCCCTGTCTCTGGGGGCCATTCTGATATATTATCCATCATTGTCATGCTTCTCCCTTTTAGTTTGTGACAAGCAATCAACGTTTAAGGATGCCAAACTGCTGTACCGATTCCGGAAGGACGACGGAACCTTCCCCTTCAACATGGAGATGAAGGTCTTCATGCGCGGCCAAAGGCTTTATGAGCAGTGAGAGCTCATTCCAATTCCCTTGGTGGCTTGGCAAACCTGTAGTGATAGGAGGGAGAATTCTGCTTTGGGTTCATTCACATCTCGTCTCGTTACTTGGAGAGTTAAACCAAATGATGCCTGGTAATGAGCATCAAAAATACAAACAAGTGCCCTGTCATCTGTGGCTGAATTTTTTGTAAATATATTTTCAATTATTCCAACCGCTATTTCTATTGAGGGTCACATGGATAAATTATTTTGCTAAATATATATTAAGATATGGGTAGCATAGCGGCTCAATGGGTAACTCTGTTGATTGCCACCTCCGGGGTTGTGGACTAAAATTTTACCTCCAGCTACCTTTTCATGTTCTCCCCATGATGAGTCCAATGTCATGAAATTACACTAAGAAATGTACCTACATTGTCTGTAGTGTATGAATATAGGTGCTGGGCTAGGAATTTGCATCTTACATAGGGTGGACCTCTGCCTTGTGCTAGATGCTTCTGGGGATATGCACTGGGCTCACTTCTGGCCTGTACTGGACAGGCAATTGAAAGTCAGCAGGGTGTGTGTTATATGATCCTATGGTATCTAGTGTACAAATTTGTTTTACAAATTACACAACATACAAAATGCATGTAGTATAGTTCCTACTGCGTACAATACAGTTGGGGGGGGCAGGATTGTTCTAAGGGTCCCTGAATGACTGGTAAACATTTGAGTCTATGTATGTTATAGTAACATGATCACTCACTCGGTGTGTGTGTGGATGCTTTTCCTTAGCCTGGTCTCTGGGAAGAACTCCATCTTGCAACAGCAGGTGGAGCAGGGCGGGGTCAACCGGCGTGTCTTTGCTGGATGCCAGCTGATTGACTGGCTGCTGCAGAACGGGGAGGCCGACTGCCGGCGTCAGGGCACAGAATTGTGCCGTGCCCTGCTGGAGCATGGCATCATCCAGCACGGTGAGCGCCCATCCATGAATGCCGCCCCTGGTGCTCTATGCCCTGTGGCTAATCCCAGTGGCCAACCCGTACATCCAACAGGGCTTAGATCCCTCAGTCGTCAGGAAGCCAGTTGCAATAAGAGGTCCCCTTTCAGCTTGAGTCTCTCCCTCTCTCAGCTGAGTCGTCTCTCTCTGTCTCTCCCTCCACAGTGGAGAAGAAACATCACTTCTTTGACAGTCCCCTGCTCTACCGGTTCTGCATCAACTTCCGCCGGCAGCGTAGGCTTGCCGAGTTGCTGAGTGAGGGCGAGGCAGGGGAGGCGTCACCAGCCGAGAATGACCCCCTCGACAGCCCCTTTGTCCTGCACAAAACGCCTCCAGAGGAGGAGAAATCCAGCTTCTTGTCTGGTACGCCCTCCCACCTCCACATATACATCAACAGACACTTTTTACATAAAGACAAATGCTCACTTCCATACAACAGAACATGACACATCATAGCATTTTGCTTATTAACAGATTGTGCTTATATACTGTGCGAATCCTAAAGACTTTAGGCGCACTTGTTTGCATGTTCGTGTGTGATCCTTCCTACAGTGCAACCCAGTAAGGAGATCAAGGTAACATCTACTGTCCATCGGGGGGGAGTGACCTCGCAGCAGATGACTCAGGATGGGTATTTCCCTCCCTCCCCACTGCTCCCCCTTCCTCTCACCAGGTGCAATCCCAAATCAGGTCAGCAGCTCCTGCCGGGAGAGAAACAGTGTACACTGGGACAGGTCTGGGCACAGCTGGCGCCCTCTGTATTTTACTGTCATGGTCAGTGCCAGGCTTCGTCATGGCAGGGAATTAGCAAAGGGAGAGGCAAAAAAAAAAAAGCTTTGCCACGTTCAAGTTCAGACCAGAGTTTCATGTTTCATTCTGAAGAAGTTGCACTGGCAGATGGGGGCTCAGTGTGCCCGTACAGACTGGTGACTGCTCACTGCACTGGTCTAAACAGGAACAGCAGATACATGCTAGGATATTGTACCAGGCTGTACCCCCTCGCCACCCTGTCTCCCCAATGAAAATCACTACCCCCAGTTCATAAACACTCATTTCATATTGTTCTACTGATGGTCCTCATGACTCACTTCCTCGTGATGCAAGAAGCTCTTCCTGTCTCGATTGACTCTCTCTCTCTGGGTGCCCTTGACTGACAGTTCTGAAGAGGAACGTAACTTGTGAGGAGCTCCTGTGTCCTGGCGCGCCCTTTGTTAGGAAGGTTCTAACGGTGAGCAACAATGTCCAAGTGCATGTGAGTGCATGGGAAGCCTACTCTCTCACTCACTGCTTCATTTCCACTTGACTGTTTTGTAAAAGTATTATGTTTTGTTTGGATCTATCATTGAAGAGTTTGGCTTGTCTTTATGAGGAACATTTTTGAGAAAATGTCTCCATAAGAATATTAACCCCTAGGGCAGAGATGGAATTGTCTATCCATCTTAAAACAAATATAGTACATGGTCATAAAAAGGCAACAGAAGTCACATAATTGGATGTGATGGGAAAATTTTATGGTAACATTTCCTATGAAAGAAATCTATAAGAATCTATGAATACATTCATAGCAAATTATAATGCATTCATAAAGCATTATAAATACGGCTATAAATATTTATAAAAAGGCATAACATAATATAGCCATGTGTATTATGCATTATGAATGCTTTTTGATGCTCTCATCTATGGGCACTTTAAATATAGAAATATGATTTCATTATAATAAATACTGAGGTATTTATAAAACATATAAGGAGTTCATAAATTTCTCACAAACTTGCCTTCAAGTGATTTAAATGGCAAAGATTGTCTCAGTTCTCAAAATACCGAAAGCATGGTGCCTGGCGCAGTGGAAAAGCGCCCTATGATGCACTAAAGATACCATCATGATGCAGTACATAGCATCCTTAATGCTTATAACAACCGTTATGACGTATTATAAAGTACCTATGGTGCATTATAGATAAGAACTTCATTGGAGCTTATGAAGTATTATAATCAACAGTATAATACCTTATGACTGTCAATAGAAGATACTGTAATGCTTTATTAATTTTTATACTGGCCATTATAAATCATTATGAAAGTGTATATAATACATTATAAATGACCGATTTAAGTGATGTCTTATGAGTTTTCTTTATACCAAAAATTTAGATTTGTCATCTGTGCTGGAATGGGATAAGTGATCATTCATCACGCTAAAATTCCGTCATGGTGAATTCTGCACAGAAGCTGATTTGTGGCAGTATCAGTGAGTGGCAGCATCGGTGTGTCTGTGTGTGACTGCATGTGTCTATCTGTAGGTGGTGGGCGACGCTGTGGGCTGGGGATTTGTGGTGCGCGGATCGCCACCCTGTTACGTCCAGGCTGTGGAACCTGGAGGGCCCGCGGCCACTGGCGGGGTGAAGGTAACACTGCGCATGGGAGCGCCCCCACAAGCAGGCATAGGCACACTCGTGCGCATACACACATGGGCGATCAAAGGCTCACGGGCAGATGTGAGCGCGCATAGAACATGAAAGACGGATACACACAAACGGGTACTGGCACATCTGGGACACATACAGAATCACTGACACAGACAAGTACACATGGGCCTGTGAACACTGTCAGTAAATTTGCTACACACATACAGTAAATGTGCTACACACATACAGTACATGTGCTACACACATACAGTACTGTGCAAAGCAGATCTTAAATGATCTTCATGCTGGTTAATTTCGAAACCTCTCCAAGTCATCCATGGGTGGATTAAGAAATCACAGGCCTCTGGCACGAACCTTTCAAATCTCCGCCCCCCCCGCCCCGCCCCGCCAGTGTTGTATACAGACAAATAGATGGACACAGACCTATACAGAGACGTGGTTTAAGGAAGCGACGGGGGTCCTAATCGCCGATGTTGCTGGCCTTCCTCAGGTGCGGCAGTTTATCTGCCAGGTGAATGGCCGCTGTGTCCTCCACCTTGACTACCGTGTCGTCACCAGGCTGGTCATGATGGGCCCGCGCACGGTTGTGCTGGAGGTGATGGAACCGCTGGACTGAACAGAGTCATCAGCCATAAATAAGAATCACATAAGAATGTCTTCAGGAACTTTCTCTTACAGGTTGTCATGTTCCATAGTGATGTTCTTGGGTGGTTATGGCTCCTGTCTCCCCGTGTCGTTGAGGGGACCCAGACTTTCATTACCTGTCCTTGACAGACTCACTGCTTTGCCCTGCTTTCTTGGAAATAAACATCTGGCGTGAAGATTTTAACAGTTATGTTTGAGGATTATGGAAAACTGCGGATTATCAAACATCTGCCGTTAATAAGAACACGCTCTCTGCATCAATCGCTACACAGTGGATAGCAATGGGAAGCGGGCAATGGTGATAGACTGAGGAAATCGCGCCACCTAGTGTATCGTAAAGGAAGACCAGAATGTTACACCCGTACCTGCGCCAATATCTAACTTTATTATAGCTTGTTTTCTGCAGATCAAGCAAACCGCAGTTAATGGCTTGTCTAAACTAAGAGAAGGGGGGGGGGCATCAAACATCCGAAGTCAAGTGTCCGGTTACAAGATTTCTACTGCCATATTACTGTCTCGCTCGCAACTGTCACTGTAAACTAGCAAGCAGGTTAGATTTCTTATTAATAATCTTAATAATCTACACCGAACTGTGGTTTTATTCAAAGATATATAGTAAAATTGCCTAACATATACAGATTTATATTTCGTTTTGATTTATATTACAGGCAAGCAAATGCTTAAGCAACTTTAATATAAAACAGTGTATTCAGAGTTCCCTACCTAAAGCAAGTACATTCGCTAAAGTAAATCACTTTGATATGTTTATATTGAATGAGGACCCGAGGGAACAAGCCTTTATTTATTAAACTGATAATCTGCAGGCAGATAGATAGATAGATAGATAGATAGATAGATAGATAGATAGATAGATAGATAGATAGATGTAACGTAGTTTGGATCAAAAGATGGTGGTACGACAGAAATGTCATAGCTGTCTAACAATGACACGCGTACTTTCTTGATACGTTTAGGAGTGGGAGCAGGGTCATAGGAAACAGGGGGGACGTATACTCAACCCCCATAGGTGTAAATTACGGGGTTGTAACCCCCTCAATAATCAAAATTGGCTAATACAACCCTCCCCCCCCCCCCCCCCCATATGGGTGGAGACCTCAAACCAAAGTTACAGCCTTGCCCCACCATCCCATAATTCTGCTTCTTGCGTCCATCCCAAAAAATGCAAACCTTTGTATTCGAATTATTGTGTCCCCGCCCACAAAATCAAGCTCTCTCCTACGCCCATACCCTAGCAGTTCCGCAAAATTAAAAATCTCATAATAGCCGTTCATTTTCTTTTTTTTAATACAAATCTGCTTGATACTGGCAGCGTGCCCACCACACACCTTGTGAACATTACTCTTGGGTCTTTTATGGTTTTGTAGCATGTATGTTGCCTCTTGTAATGCTAATTCTACGTAACTTGCGTATGTATTAGTAAATTGAATGTCAAAGAGCTTGAGTCTGATTTGACAAAAAAGACTTAAAATGTGTTCATTTTAAAATTTTGCTACATGTGTTCTGCGGGTCCCAGTCCATGTTGTGTTTATTTTGAATCCAAACTGGACCTCTGTACCACCTTACAGTCTACTGTAAAATATTTCTTTAAATTTTCATGCGTACATACTTGTAAATTATCTTGAAGTTATCTTGCATGTTATATGTCATATTGAAAAACACTCACCAAGACAAATTCCTTGTATATTTGGCCAATAAAGATACTTCCATTTCTGATTCTTAGGTCTGCTTTACATTTGAACAACTAAAGACAGTGAGCAGTCAAATCCAGTTCAACATATACTCCATTTGCCTATTTTTAATAACTCATATTCAGTATTCAATGATATTCATTATTCATTTAAATATTTTCAATAATGTATATCCATCCATTTTCTGTAACCTCTTGTCCTATTCAGGGTCCTGGGGGGTCTGGAGCTTATCCCAGAACCTACGGGCACAAAGCGGGGAACCACCCAGGATGGGGCGCCAATCCATCACAGGGAACATCCACACATGTACATCTATGGACAATTTGGTAACTCTAATTAGCCTCAGCATGTATCTAGCACTGTAGGAGGAAATCGGAGCACCCAGAGGAAACCCCACGCTGACACGTACACATATGCACTGTTGAAAGTGAAACTTGGTGCCTGAGCACAGGTTCAGTCCATTTACCTAGCACCCCTGGAGCCTAGTGTCACTTGCTGTCACCTCTTGTTATACTTCAGAGATGTTTGTGTGTTGCAAAAAGTGTGATTGACATAGTTAGCAATATTGGGAAAAAATTTTGCTCTAGAGAAAAAAAAAACTCTTAAGGAGGCCTAGCACAAAATATGGAATGTTGAACAAAGACACAGTTCAGTGTGCTTTGCATGGTGAGCACAATGTCAGATTTTTTACAGTTTTACTCACCATGTGTTCTGAGTGACACACCACTCAATTTAATTATTTTAAACACAAGCATATATAGGGGGTCTCTGCTATCATCAGATCTGATGTGGTTTACAGACAAGGATGGACCTACCATTTTCTAAGCACGTCCAATTCAATGGCCTTGCACTTGACCCACGGCTGAAACCCGGGATATGAAGAAAGCACGTGACACTTGGAAAGTAGTTCGGTTGAGCACAGCGCAATAATAAGCATAGCGCCACCCGGGGATGTTGTGAGGCAGTGTGCACATCCGATTCTTCGCCTAGGGAAGGCGCCAGCATAGAGACCCAAAACGCATGCGCGCCAGTTTTTTTCATATTGATTCACCACATCGGACTCACGACCAATACGCCCCCTATTGGACATCGAAGGGTGCAGTTCGGTTTCCCCTCTCCCTAAAACTGCTGCTGCCACCCTTTATTTGACAAACCGACGGAATCTGAATTTAAGGATATCGTTGTACCTTCGCGGGTCAGGTAAATACCAAGTTTATGTAGTATAAAACTCCTGAAACGACGTTTCCCTTAATCAAGTGGTCTCTCTGTGGGCACAATGACTTTCTTATGCTAATCAAACGCATATGTCACTTCCGCTCTTTTTCATACGCCATTTTGGACTGGGCAGGTTCTTGACTGGGGGGTATTGTCTGTAGAAGAGGAGGGAGAAAAGTATTAGTGATTGTAAATGATCATAGTGTGGATCAGATTCAATTTTGTACCAAACCTGGTAAAATTGGCGCAACACTGGGCACTGCGCTACCGCTCATTTCTCTTGTACCATCAGTAAACTTGGCTATACAGCTACGCACTATCTAGATGTGTGACAGCAGCACTTCATCGCCGGCAGCCGAAAAGGGAGAGAGAAGGACAGCAGTAAGCCCCGGGACGGACAGCAAAGGGAGTTTAGTCCATTCTGTCGGTCCGGTGTGGGCACCTGAACGTCTCCCAGTAAAGCGACTCGTCTCGGCTGCCCAGTGAGGAAGAGGAGGGAGGACGACGGTCGCCCCTTTGTCTTCGCCGCGGGTTCAGTTTAACGTTAACTAGCTACAGATCGCCTCAAGTGTGGAGTAGCTAGCCGCCTGATTTTACTCAAGCAGGTAAAGCCAACTAGCTAGCCGGCTAACGGGCTGATAAAACAAGTGTTGACAGTTAGCCGGCTAACTGTGCCAGCGCAGTACTTACTAATGCTGTCGATACATATGAAAGCTGTGGGCTTGCGGTCGCTTGTTTGTTTATTGGAGGACGATTCTTCAGAAGTTGTTGGACTGTCGCGATCGAGCCCCCTGGTAGTCTAGGTGAATATCCAGCCATGCCGCCTACTGAGCCACGAGCCTCAGGGTAACCAACTAGTTAGCTTAGCTGCTGCCAGCGCACCGCAGCCTCGTCCGGTAGTTTTAAGCCCCGACCCCGGCTTATAAACACACTGGTTCAGTTTGGGATGTTGCGGTATTTGTTTAGTTAACGCAGTAATCGTAGTTTATACATGGCCGTTATAAATGCCGTACCTTGTAGTATCCGGAGATATACCGGTTAACTTATTCGATCATTTAATTAGCAGTTATTTTCTTTTACTAGTCATAATGTATATTGTAATTCCGAACGGTGTTTTTATTGTCGTTTTGAGCTACCCACTGACGATCAATGAACTTAAATCTTAATGCTGTCATTGTTAACCGCCTAGCGTGATCGTGACGGGTACGTGTGCGGCTGGTTTGGACCATTCGGCCCCTTACCGCCGGTCTAACTGCCTTGGCCGTGCAGACCGTTCTGTGGAGTCCCACCATTAATGTTATCGCGAAACTCCAGCGCGGGGGGGGGCAGGATTTAATGCCATCTCTTTTTCGGATCGCCTTCGAGGCGATCCGGCTCGGCTGAGGTCCCGCAAAGCGCCCCGTTCGCGCTTTAATTAGCGGCCGCGGTGAGTTTTGGCCGTGCTCTCGCGCAGGTGTTACAGTGTCTGGCTAATTGGCTCGCGGTCGATGTGGCGAAGTGATGGGAGAGGCGCGTGCCGTGCCGACGCAACTCCGCCAGGTACAAGCGCGTCTTCAGATACGGTTGAAGTGCTCGAGAAAAAGCAATGAATGGGAAGCAGTCTGACACACGCGCATCTGGCTTGAGGGGATGATTATTAGCCGTTATCCTAAAAATGCTGCTTCCCTGCCAGATATAATTTTTTTTAAATCTACCTTCTCTGCACGAATGTCGTTCATTTAGCCAGCGAATCTGGAATTTTCGGCGATGAATTTCTGTGGTTAACCTCTCCCCCCTAGTTTTGGTACCCGTTTGTATATGGATGTGTGGGTGGACGGGGTTGCTGAGTTTTTGTAGAAGATGACAGCGAAAGCCGGCCGTCACGAAAAGAGTGTCGTCTGCAAGGGAAAAAAACAACCGCGTAATTTTAAAAGCTCGATCCAAAGTATGTATAACGACGGCCTCCCCCCAATTACGTAGTTTTAGTGCAAATTAAAGACAAAAAGTCGTTATTACGGACTATGTGGGGCGTGCTGAACCAGCGACCCTTAAGCGAAGCGGACTATACCCAGCCCCCACCGCCAGAGGAAAAAGAAAGGGAAAAAATTGCAATGCAGACATGTTGGGCGCCGCTGCAGACTCAATAGGAGGCGCCATTCCGTGATCATGGGGGCTGGGCCGCAGTTGCGGAGCTGGGAGTCTTACATAATCGGAAGGCCGAGGGCGCTCTCTAGCGCCATCTACCAGCAATGGGGGAAAGTGGGCTGACGAGCAAGGCTGGAAGGGCACTGGAGCTCCTCGTGGCTGCATGCACCACAGGCGGTGGGACTGCTGGTATAACCATATCCATGTCCGATGGGGAACATGGGACAGTATTCGCTGTGGTCATTTGAGTCTCAAAGTTGGATTCAACATGCCAGAACTACAAATCGAATTGTTGTATGTTGCCACTGTGGTTTTTAAAAGGGACACATATTTTAAGCAGGGGGGGTTAGTTATGCAGTTTATTGTGGAAAATTAATAGGGAATTAATAATGAATCGATGTTAAGACAATTTCTTCTGTCATCCAGACCAGGGTTTATGGTTCAGTGGGTAGTACCATTGGCCCCCACTTATAAGGTGGGGGTTCAAATCCCACTTCTGATTCCTATTTGGAGTTTGCATGTTCTTTTTGCATCAGTATGGGTTTCCTCTGGGAACTCCTGTTTTGTCCTGTGATCCATGTGGTATTTCCAGAATGCCAATAGCGTGTGTTTGTGTCTGCATGCATGTGCCCTGTGATGGACTGACATCCCATGCAGGGTGTACCCCTGCATTGTATCCTGTTATGCATGGGATAGGCTCCAAACCCCCTACATGACCCTGATCTGGATAAGCATTTGAATGTCAGATGGGTTTTAAGGTTTTAAAGACTTCTGTAAGAAGGGCAATTTCTCAGAGTGTAGAGCCCACTTGCTGTAGGTGGATGGTGAGAGAAAGACAGATAGGCAGGCAGAGAGGGAGAGAGAGCAGTAAAGGTTCTGGTGGAAACAAAGGCTGACTGATGCAGAGAGATGGAGGTCAGCAGGCAGGTGAAGATGCACGGGAGGACGTGGATTAAGGAGAACATGATGGAGATGAGCTGACAAAGCTGCAATTGCTTTAACCACAGTTTATTTTTTAAAAAACATTGGGGGTTTTGTGGATAAAAGTTTGGGTGTTTGTCTTGGGGATGGCCATGCTGTCAAATATTTAAAATGTTCCAATTAACTATTCAGATGTGTAAAATACAGATTATCCAAAGAACACGTCTCCTAGATTGTCCATCAAGCAGCTAAGTAATAAAGATGTTGATAATACACCTCTATTAAAAGGTGTTGGGATCACTGGCTCTTCAGGAGACTCCATCTTAACTTGCTGCTGCCTTTATGTCAGTTTAACAGTAGTGTGAAAGCCGGCTTCTCCAGTGTTCAAACTGACAGAGCTGTGCTGCCGGTCCAGTGGCATTATCGTCATCATCCAGGGATTGTTTTTAATTATTGTGTACATCATGTGTGAAGTGGTGCGCAAGTTATTTTCTGGTGGAATAAGTTGTCTTAGAACTGTAGCACGAGAAATATCATTCACAAAAATAAACACTTTCGAGAGAATAGAAGCTTGCATCTTAATGCTGGAAGATGTGCAGTTCGTCCTTCAAATCAGGGAATGTATCTAAACCGCACAATGTGAATGTGGCGTAGCCTGCAATGGTTATTCCATGGACAAATCAGTTTTTCTCAAGGAGAATTTTTCAGTTTTGGTCCTTGATAAATGTGGGTGTAGGTTTTGTCAGATCAACCACAACCCATTTTCCATGCATAATTTTTTACATACAGTACAAATGTTTTCATTCCTAATTGTATTTGGTGGGTTTTGTATTAGCCTCATTAGAATTTTTACTAAATTATTATAATAATTGTTATATGTAATATTCACCTAATATATGAATTATAACCTATTCCTTTCGATTAGGCCCGTTTCAATCAGTGCTACAAAAGCATCAAGCAAATGTTCTTTAGTAAGAAGGAAAAATTCATAGTTCTGAATGTCACAGAGCATTGATTTGAGCTGTTAGGTAGCTTGATGTTTTTGAACTGCAAGAAAATATACTAGTTTGAATGCAAATATCCTGTATGCCGTTTTTCTGGGCTAGATTTTACCTAGCCACCATTTGGGTTGGCACGTTTTGTTAGGAGTCTTAATAGTGATGAAATTCGCCATGTTCTGTAGTGGTTGACCGGTACGTGACATCATTTTCTTTTTTCCTGCCAGATAGGAAGCATGTTTCAGCTCCCTGTAAACAACCTCTATAGTTTACGGAAAGCCAGGAAAAATGTGAAGAAGGTTCTGAGCGATATCGGCTTGGAATACTGCAAGGACCACGTAGAGGTACTGTCCCTTTTGTGTTGCATCCCTTTGAATTTTGAATTAAAAATTCTTTTGACGTTTGCTCTTTCAATCAGTTGCTCCAGCAGCATATATTTTCATATACGTCCACTTAAATGTGTTCACTACTGTCCTTTACCCCCTGTGTAATAGGACTTCAAGGAGTTTGGTCCCAATGACTTCTACGTCAAAAACACCACCTGGGATGACCTGTGCATGTGGGATCCATCATTAACTAAAGCACAGGTATGTCACATGCTGGTAGGGTTTTGATCCTACCAAGATGATTGGCTGACACATACAATGCATTCTCTATGCATGTGCCGAGACTCATCACCGTGTCAGTGTCCTACTGGAATGCATGCTCTGTTGCAGCCATCCCCAGTGCTTTAAAGGGGCCCTATTATGCTCATTTTCACTGTTAATAATTTTATTTTTGGGGTCTGCTGGAATAGATTTACATGCTTCATTGTTCTAAAACGCATTATTTTTCTCATACTGTACATCTTCATGTTCACTCTGTCTGAAACGCTCTGGTAGAGCTTTAAGCTGTACCTTTGATGAGCCCCGTGTGCTCTGTTTGGTCAGCTTGCTCTACACCTTCCACCCCTGACTTGCAGTCTGCAGCCAGATCTTGCAGATAGGCGGCCAATAAGGATTGTGTTACGAGGTGACCTCACCATGTCACAGAAGTAAGGGCTGGAATTCCAGTGAGGTGTATCAGGCAGATTAGAGAAGTGTGGCTTCTGTAGTGAAAGATACTCCCTTTGGTGTGTACTTTGGGTCTTAAGGCTTTGCAGGCCGTTTACATTGACATAAAGCTATATAACGGACTAATGGAAAGGGAGAAACTGGAAAAGCATAATATGGCACCTTTAAAGTACATTCAATCTTGCATGGGGCTGCAGAAATCTAGTATACACTTTCACATATGTGTGATCTGGGGCATTATGTTTACCAACTTTCCAAAATAAATCTGTGAAGGGCAGGCCTGAAGCATGTTGTTACTTCCTATTGTGATGCTTCACCCCTTACGAGATCCATGTATCTGACATCTGTCCAGTTCTGCACAGCTGCATGTTTACCACACTGCTCTCTGATCCAGCATGAAGCCATTGGCTTCGTATTATATGACGAATCTAACTGTTATTGCCGTAGATGGCCACTTGAGGGCCGCGGGGCTCCCTCGAGTTCACTCGAACCTGCTAATCCTCTGCTCTGTCCACAGGAGTACAGGTCGAAGCCCTTCTGGTGTTCCGGTTGTTCCTTCTCTTCGAAGTTCTTCTCGGCCTACAAGAGCCATTTCCGCAATGTGCACAGCGAGGACTTCGAAAGCCGCATCCTGCTCAATTGCCCCTACTGCACCTTCTATGGGAACAAGGCGACACTGGAGACACACATCCGGCTGTTCCATGTGCCCAGCAACGCAGTACGCCAGGCTGGTGGAGCCGCAGCAGCGGGCTCGAAGGAGGCGGGCCGGCTGGACGGCAGCAGCCCCAAGCCACGATCTGGTGACAGCGTGGAGCAGGCCGTGTACTACTGCAAGAAATGCACGTACCGTGACCCACTCTACAATGTGGTGCGCAAACACATCTACCGGGAGCACTTCCAGCATGTGGCAGCACCCTATGTCTCGAAAGCCTCCGAGAAGTCCGTCAACGGCGGGACGTCCGCTTCATCCGCGGCACCTTCCCGCGACACCGACGCTATCCACTGCAAACGCTGCCTGTTCATACCGCGCACGTACGAGGCCCTGGTGCAACACGTCATTGAGGACCATGAGCGTATCGGCTACCAGGTGACGGCTATGATCGGCCACACCAGCGTGGTTGTGCCACGTGCACAGCCTCTGATGATGATCTCCCCAAAAACCCAGGACAAGAGCATCCTGGGGGTGTCGCCCAAGGGCACTGTGGTGACCACTGGTGTTCGCACCCTCACCACGCAGCAGCTGAGCCGGCTGTCACTGCCTAAGACTGGGCTGCTGTCGGCCGTGCCCCTGAAGCCAGGCCAGTTTGGTATAAAGGGGTCCACGGCACAGGCCTTCTCGGTTGGGCAACAGGTTCGCATCACCCTTCCAGGTAACACCCAGGTGACCATCCCGCAGCAGTCACACACCATCCGGCAGAACGCAAGCGCGCAGGGTGTCGGGGCGGGAGGCCAGGCGGCGGCCCGTACGGGTGTCCAGGCGGGGGCAGGCTCTTCCTCAACGACCCCATCATCCGCCCTCTCGTCCACACTGAAGACCGTGCCACTACCCTCGCGGGTACAGGCGGCTGCCGCCACGGTGACCTCGGTGAGCCCCGGCAAGAAGGCGGGCAGCGGCGGCAGCTCCTTGTTGGGCACGTCCTACACGCAGAAGTGGAAGATCTGCACCATCTGCAATGAGCTGTTCCCCGAGAACGTGTACAGCGCGCACTTCGAGAAGGAGCACAAGGCCGAGAAGGTACGTGCCGTGGCCAACTACATCATGAAGATCCACAACTTCACCAGCAAGTGTCTCCACTGCAACCGCTACCTGCCCAGTGACACGCTGCTCAACCACATGCTGATCCACGGCCTGTCCTGCCCGCACTGCCGCAACGTCTTCCACGACGTGGAAAAGCTGGTGGCGCACACGCGTGCTGCACATTCGGATGAGGCCGCGGGACCCCGCAATGACTCGCCACTCACCTTCGACCTCACGCTGCAGCATGGCAACCCCAAAAACGTCCAGCTGATCGTCACCACCTACAATATGAGGGACGCACCTGAGGAGTCGGTGGCCTTCCACGCGCAGAATAACTTCTCTTCTGCTGCGCAAGGCAAGAAGGTGGCGCCCAAGATCCCAGAGGGGCCACCCAATGCGTTGGCAAAGAGCGTGCCCCAGGCCGCCGTACCCTACAAGAAAGACGTGGGCAAGACGCTATGCCCCCTCTGCTTTTCCATCCTGAAGGGCCCCATCTCGGATGCACTGGCGCACCACCTGCGTGAGCGCCACCAGGTCATACAGACGGTGCACCCAGTGGAGAAGAAGCTCACCTACAAGTGCATCCACTGCCTGGGCGTCTACACTAGCAACATGACGGCATCCACCATCACGTTGCACTTGGTGCACTGCCGTGGTGTGGGGAAGACGCAGAACGGGCCGGAGCCCCGGCCTTCAGGCACACCCCTGGCCCCCCTGAAACGCGAGCCCGAGCCTGCGGACTCGCCTCCCACCAAGAGGCTCAAGTCACAGGAGCCAGGGCACCGAACGCCTCCGGGGCCAACAGGGAAGACTGAAGAGCCCGTTGTCTTGGCGCTGGACCCCAAGGGCCACGAGGACGCGTCGTACGAAACACGCAAGGCCTTCCTGACATCTTATTTCAACCGTCAGCCATACCCATCTCGCCGTGAGGTGGAGAAGCTGGCCGCCAGCTTGTGGCTGTGGAAATCGGACGTCGCCAGCCACTTTGCCAACCGGCGGCGGACGTGCCTGCAGGACTGCGAGAGGAGGGGGCAGGTCGTGCTGCTGGGCTTCAGCGTAAGCCAGCTCAGCCGTGTCCAGCATGAGCTGGACCTTGAGCCTGAGGTGGTTCCAGAGAACGCCGGCAAGAATAAGAGTCGGACATCCAAGGTGATCATCGGCCGCTCCGCAGAGGTGCTTAGCCGCTGGCGTCGGCAGAGGGCTGCGGGAGGCGGCCAGAGCCAGAGGAGGCTGGGGAACAGCGGGCCAAGCAGGACAATCAGAAGTGCCACCAGGGCTCCTGAGAAAGTATCAGAACCCATTGCCGTGGATTCTGACAGCGGGCCGGAAGCGGAGGCCGGCGCCGGGATTAAAAACACCAGGGCTAACGAGAGGAGGGCATTAGAGCTTGGTGAAAAGGAGACACCCCCCAGGAGAGACACTCCATGCACCGACGGGCCCACCCGGGGGGTAGCGGAGGAGAAGGGAGGCCTTGCTGATACAGTAGCAGGTTCGCCGGAACATCCTCACTGCACGGGTCAGATGCCAGCGAGCCACAGTGAGAACGGTTATGGGGACGAGCAGCCGGAGAGAAGCTCTGGGGGCCCGGAGGAGGACGGAGAGATGGTGGGCAGCAGCCGCTCCCCCTCCCCAGTGTGGCAGGACCAGCGTGGCCCGGGACATGAGATGTCCAAAGAGGGCGGGGCTGGGGGAGCAGAACCAGTGTCTGGACTGCGGACTGGGGGCGTGGAGCTTGGCAGCCAGCAAGCATGAGACATGGACGTGCACACGGTCCGTCACACGCACACGTCACTGCTTACCTCAGACTCAGAGCTACCCCACAGCAAACAGTCCGGAGTGGTGACCCAGGAGGTGGGAATGACAGCCTCCTGTTAACCCACAAGCCATCCTCAAGGAGAGGGAGACAAAGATTTTCTTTCTTTTTTTTTTTTTTTGTATATGAAAGACAGTTTAGCTGCTTTTTTGTAATTTCCCACCGTGGCAAAACAAACAAAAGATTATAAGCTGCCATTTGTGCAGGAAATGCAGTGTTGAAGACTCGGTGGTACTTGGTTACGTCTTCAGTATACTTTACGTGTTCAGATGCTTACTCAATGATCATGATTTATTTGGCCGCAGAGAGCTGGGCCTGTGATGTTCTGAAGAAGGAAAGGAAAAGTGACAAACCCTAATTTCATAGTCGTACCCAATACTGTAAATTTGTACAGTCTTTTAGACCAATTTTAGGAGACTTGGTTGCTATAGTCAGTGTATCCTTGCTATATTTGCTACTCTCTTCATGCACAAGTTAGGTCATAAGGTCTACCTTGGGGCCCCTCTTATGGATAGAAAGTGCTGTAATGTCTCTTCATTTGTTTATTCTTTTGTGACAAAACTATAGTATTTTGCATAAAATCTCCTATATAATCGTAAAATTGCAGATTAACAGTTGGCTATTTTTCCCCCCTTCTCTTTGCTGTTAAAACTGCCCCCGCCCCCCCCCATTTTTGGATACAGTTCATCTTGCTAGCCTACGTTGAGTAGCCGTGTTGCTGCTCTCGTCGGCATTTTTGTAGTTCAGAGATCGATCTGGCCGACTTTACCTTTCTGAAAGGTTTCATTATTTTGTATGAGAATTTGCACCCGTTTTGTGGTGTGAGCGATTATCATTAATTATTACTCTGTACGGGATGTTAATTTGTGATCTGTCGTTATCCCCCCTCTTTGTGTCCCCTTTTCCTGAATAATTAAAGTGCTGTATTGTGGTTCGCACCGGTGAGCACTTTAGGCTCCCCTTTATTTTGCACCCCCACCCCTGCTGTCCCCCCCCCCCACACACACACACACACACACACATACCATACAGCGCTCCCTCAAAGCTGGTGTTTTTGTTTTTGTTTTCTTTTGACCTTGTAGCAATGCATTTTCAGGGGGCGGGGCAGGGCACGGCAGTGTCCCTGGGTACTCATTGGACACACTGTAGCATGTTTGCCTCGGACCACTCAGGGAGTAGATCCCCCTCCTCGGTGGACCAGGATGGTGCGCTGCTGCGATTCGAGGCCCAACAGCCCTGACCTGTGAAGCAGCCGACCACAGGTTGACCTAAGTGCTGCAAGTATCTCAACAATTGGTTTTTATTTATGCTGAATACTATTTTTGTGTACTGTTATGTTGTGGAGGGGCATAAATAAACAATATAACAAAGAGAGCTTGCGTTTTAAAGTCTTAATTCCTGAAATGCACTGGAAACGTTTCTAAAAATGCATACTACTGTGGAGCTTTGAATACTAAAGCTGGTGCTTGCTTATTCTGTGTGGTGCATTACTTTTAAACGCTTGTCCATTGAATTGGATCCACAGATTGTGTTTGCACACCTTTGTCTGAAGCAGCTGACTCATCCCATTGTTTTTACTGAAGTGATTCAGATTAAAGGTGCTTGGTGGTCACACACAGTATATTTGAACTACAAACTTGTATGAGTTTGTCGTGCTTCACAGATTGGCAAGGTTGCATATTTTTAGACTTGCATGGAATAGTTATAAAAATGTAGCTGTGGTGATTTTGTGCCGTCAGTGATGGTTTAAGTACCTCACTACTGGAACTTACCAGCTTCACCCTTTCTGTAATTTGAGTCGGCATTTTTTTTTTATCAACCTCAGCAGCTATGATGCTGGGTGGCCTCATAATGTCTATGCTGGTAACAAATGGACCTCTGCTTCTACCCAAGCTGCTGCTTTCCAAAGTGGATTGAAACCTGCTACTTCCTGACTTTTGAACTTGACCTGCCACTAGGTGCTTCCCCTTACAAATGTACTCCCTGATTTCCCTTGCAAATAAGAAGCATTCTGACAGTGACACTGATCCAAGTGGGTCCTGCTGAAGACTGCTCTGGTTTAAGGTGTGTACCAAGATTTGCAGAAAACCTGCCTGAATAAGAAGAGGAACTCTGAGACTTAACCCTTTGAAGAGCCAAGATTGGGGCCCATGCAATTCAAACTTACATGGTTCCATTTGCATGACAAGGTTCTGCATATGACTAATAGGAATTGTTTGCTGACATCCCATGGGCTATTTTGCCAATAACTAAGGTACTAACCAAATCATCGATAGAGCTGTATCTCTCAAACTCGACCCTGCTCCTTTTTCCTGAATCCAGCATAGTGTTAAACATATACAGATGGTAGTAGTGGGTTTCTGAATCGGAGGTGAGTCCGCACCCAGAGCAGGAGGCCTCTGTTTCTGTGCCTGGAGGGCAGGAAAGGAACTGGCCGCATCGCCTTCAGTCTTGAGCCTTTTGACTGTTTAAGCAGAGCCGGAAAACCTGTCTTGCTGTCCCCCAACCCCCTACTGCTCCATTTGTGAGGGCTGGTTAGAGCTTCTGTGGGGGTGGGGAGAGTGTGCGGAGGTAGGCTGCCAGACTGCTAGGCCTGGCCTGCTCCTGTCTGCAGTGTCGAGTGCAGCGCGCAATCCCAAAGGGGCCTGCTGTATGGGGGGGAGGGGGAGGTAGGCTCTCGCAGCACTGGGGGCTCCGCCATGGCGCACAGCTGCAGTCACTGCTGTCTTTTGGTTAGTGCCATCATGATCGCTCTCCTGACCCCTCCTGGTATGTGCAGTGAACTGCATCCATACCACAGAACTTGAGATAGTTGTGCCTGTGACATTTTGGCCTTTTATTCTTTGTGTTTTTGATTCCCCCCTACCCTCGTGGTACAGTAAGGTATGCTGACCCAGTTCTCCTGGGGTTTAAACTCACTACCTCCCAGTTACATATCCTGGAGCCTCCCCCCCATTACTTTGTGAGAAGAAGTGCTCCGTGTTTCTCTGAAGTTTGCATTTTTCTATTTCGTCCAGTAGGTGGCACATTTCCATATTCTGTGGTATATATGCGCACTAAAGTTCAATCAAATGTAGGGAGTTGTCTAGCAGATTGAGAGCATCATAATTAGAACCTGCGCTGGGAAAAAAAAAACTATATATTTAATAGCTTCCTTCAAAGAGACCTCTCTATTCTAGGAAAAATACCTACCCACCAAATTTCACAGTTGGCACAAGTGAAAAGGAATAATGGTATGGGGTTGTTTTTCAGGAGTCGGTCTAGCCCCCTTAGCTTGGTGATGTAAGGTTTGCATGGAGATGCTCGGCCTCCTGCTGCAGTTTCTGTGGTGGGGTTAATGCCAGAGGACGTCTGGAACTGTGCAGTTATAGAGCCAGCAGAGGGCTGGTGACTAACACACTCCGCGCCTCAGCATATGAAGACCTCTCTCTCTTATTTTAAATGGTCTGCTACTTTGCAGTGACACCATTTACAGTTGACCATGGAATATCTAGCAGGGAAGAAATTTCACAGACTGACTTATTGCAAAGGTGGCATCCTATGACAGTACCATGCAAGATGGGGTAGGTGAAAAGAAAATTTTCCCTCAAGGATCCATTATTATTATTTATTTATTTTTTTGTATGGATGTTGTTCTTCACTGAGCTCTTTAGAACAGCTCATTCTCTCTCGAATGTTTGTAAACCTGACTGCATCGCTAGGTGCTTGATTTTATACACTTGTGGCAATGGGTCTGAATGAAACACCTGAATTCAGTGATTGAGAGGTGTGTCCCAGTACTTTTGTCCAAATAGTGTATATTCAACCGTTTTCTGTCTTGTTTTGCCTTCACTTTTTCATTTTCCTATTCCGGTATTTTTAGTTTTTCACATTTCTTCTTTTACTCATGCCTCACATTGAGTCGCCTGCATTTTCTCAATTTCGTTGTCAAGTGACAATGACAATAAAGATAAGAATCTTATACTACATCTTAAGTGATTTTTTAAATCTAAGTATTTTATTTTTTTTATTATTATTTTTAGAGATACTATCTAAGTTTATTCACAGCCCATGCTGTGAAAGATTACACCATGCCGGTGCTTATCTGAACTTTAGTACTGACGAGCAGCGGGGAGACGAATCGGGTGCGGTGTCGCGAGAACACGCGTCTGTAGAGGGGAATTGCGCGCACGCTGGAAAACGACGCTGTCCAGAGATCAGTTTTCCCGCATGCGTATGGCAAGTCGCCGAGGGATGGAGCCGCAGGCATCGGTATCGCGCAGCGGAGTGTCGGGTGGAAAGCGCGTAGCGACAGCGGACTGCAGTGAGTCATGACGCACCTGTGCGCGCACCTGTTTGGATAAGATTCAGACCCCGCTTAGGACTCTGAAGCGTAAGGTGGACGAGGGAGGGTAGAACTCAAATCTTACTGGGTCGTGGTAGTGAGAGATGAACAAAAACCGCGGTGTGGCGAATAATCAAGTTCTGAACACCGTGGAAGTAAAAAGCAAGGTAAGTCTTCACAGATTTTAATATGCTTTTACCGTCAAATACTTGTTCCCCCGTGTTCCCGGATTTCTTATTCCGCCTTAGTTTGAAGCAGTACAACGTTTTTTAAACAATATTATGTACAAAGATATGTTCAGTTATTGAGTTTATTTAGATAGTAATAATTTTCTTCCACCGCACGAAGTTTTATTTTCATGTATAATCCATTCAGAAGTTCAGAGTAGGACTTCGGGTGGAGAAAATGGTCTGTCTTCTTTGTGTCAGCAATTTGCGAGTTTCCCGATCAGCAAGAATGTCAGTATTAACAGTAGTACAGAGTTTAAGCAGTGGGTGAGATATCATTTACGGAAGTTACGTCCTGTTTTTATGTGAATGCATCTTATATAGATCATCAAGAAAAGTACTGTAGTAGGGCACAAAAGTACATTTTACTTTGACGCTGTAGCTGATATCCTTATCTAGTGCTACGTGCCTGACAGGGAACTGGAAGATAATAAGGGCGACAGTGTGACGTGTGAACTTCTAACTGGGAATGCTTGTATTTATGAGAGATCTGCTTCTATACTTGAGGATGAAGTCGGTATTTTGCTTTATCGCACAGAAATGTAAGAACCGCAAATTTACGTGTAGGCAGGTAGGGGGGAGCGAAAGTGTCATGAGTCACATCACGCTGCAATACTATCTAAATGGAAAGCAAAAGTACTGGAGAAAGGCGTGCGCAGTATGCATCTTATTACAACAAGCCACCGAGGTTCTTTGTAATAGCCTTATGAAAATGAGTTCGGGAAAAATGTTTATATCAGAACAAATATTTGTTTAATCAAATGTTTCCGGCGTTTCAACTTCCTGGGAGAAAACGAGGGCTGTCGTCTGCAATTTCTTGTTTATTAGTAAAATGGAATTATAGAACATTTCCAGAAGGAAAAGAAAAACGGCAGGAAGGAAATTGTGATGGCGGTGATAATAATGAAGCCGTTTCAATATTTAGACATTAGATATAATGGTTTTTATATTGTGTGTGTGTATATATATATATATATATATATATATATGTCACAAATTAAATAATGTCTTTTAATCATGGTTATTGGTCCAGATAGGGAATTTGCTTTACTTTAAGTATTTTTTTATTATTATTATTATTTTGACAAAACAGGTTGTGTGAATTAGGAATTACATGATTGTAACATTGTTTCACATTTTTCACTATTCATCCGTCCATCCATTCATCCATCCATCCATCCATCCATTCAGCTTCTAACCACTTATCTTGCTCAGGTTTACAGGGGGCAAATAGTCTGTCTGGGGCAGCATAAGACTCAAGGCTGGAGTACACTCTGGATGGGATTTTAGTATATTTAATATATGTGTGTGCCTTGTAATGGGTTGGCTCCCTGTTCTGGGTTATTCCTTACTTTGCATCTCCACAACCCTGCATAGGACAAGTAGGTACTGAAAATTAATAAATACAAATATATTAATGTAACATATAATTTATACTATACTTTAATCTACATTCACTGACAGAGTGAAATTTAGATTTAAAAATTGGTAGACGATATTTTAGCTTTCTTTTTAATACAAACATAGCTCTCCACGGACACATACAGCATACACAGAATGTGAATGTGCTGGGAAATGGTTTGGCACCACATCCGTAAATAACAAAGAAAAATCCATCCATCCATCCATTTTCTCCTGCTTGTTTCAGCAAAATAGATTCAACATTCTGTATCCTTCTTATTGCCACACAAAAAGGTAGGTGGCTTTTGGATTTGACCCATAGGTGTGACAACTGGAGAAAGACATTGGTCCAAGACAGAAGATATTTGTAGCGTGACTTAAACACACACATTTACAACTCGCACTAAGCTACAACTGCGAGTGTGGATGTAATAAATGCAGTATTGCATACAGTTCAGTCTTTGAGCAACATTTGAATAATACATTTAAGTTATTTTCAGGTATATCTTGTTACACTTAAATTAAGCACCTTGTTTGAATTCGATACTTTATATTTTACTCTCCTTGTTAGTTTTCTGTTTCTGTGTTAGATTAAAACTTTCAGCATCAACTTCCATCTCCTTGAGAAGCAAGTGACAGGTCTGTTCCGCTTTCTTAGGTAATGTCCCAGCTATGAATGTTGTGTCGTTCGAGAGCTCGGTATCAGATAAGGAAAATGAGCCACCCTCGAAACTAGCAGCTCTTTGATGTGTATAGTGGCAGAGAGACGCCCTGACCAACAGGAACCGTCTCGGACTTCCTTTGTACAATAATGCTGGCTTGTCTAGGAGATTTTTACCTGAGGTGTAGTGACCTGCATGGTGGTCTGGAGGGGCCCTTGGTGAGGACCACCGTCCCATTTCCCATTCATCATCTCCTTCGTCTCTCCTTGTCCGTTTCAGTTTGGAGCTGAGTTCCGGCGGTTCTCCCTGGAGCGCTCGGTGCTGGGCCACTTCCATGAGTTCCTCGTGCTCTTGCAGCACGTGCACCTCATCCCCAACGAGGACTTGCTGGTGAAGTACGCCGACCCCCAGGGGCTTCTGCTGCCTATTAACAATGACGGCAATTACCACAAAGCCATTTCCTCTGCCCGACCTCTGCTGCGTTTATTCATACAGAGGACAGGTAAGGAATGGGGGGGGGGGGGGTGGGTTCACCCTGTGGCTAGTCATTTTTTAATTTCTTGTTTGGGAGGACAGGAGGAATATGAAGTGCACTATGAATGAGTAACTTTACTGCAGCAGGTCATCAGTTCCCACATTACAGTTTGCCCCCCTTCTGTTGCAGCCTGACCAGTATACGTACAGTGAGGTTCTGAGCATGCTGTTTGCTGTTTAAGGCCTCATGCATTAAGTACATTGGGAGATCAAGGGATTTTTGGTGTTGTTCTTGGTGCCCATGAGCGTGACTTGCACTCTCCCTATCCCTCCGGCTCCCTGACACGTGCTTGTGCTCCTTCTGTCCTGACTTTGACTCTGTCCACTTGTCGTGGTTGAGCTTGGCAAACGTGCGGTTTACAGGAATTCAGATGAAGGTGCTTTAGGTAAATATTGAAGAGTAGCTCTGGCATGTTTGCGTAGGGAGTGCTCCGCATTCCGGCAGCTGATGCAAACGTCAGCGCCTGCCTGTCAGACAGCTGCTGCACTTAACAAGGATGTTGATCCTCGTCATCCTCCCAACTCGGAGATACCTCAGAGGTCTGCTAAATGGAAAATTCTCAGTAAAATGCTTGCCTCACATATAGGGATATATATGCAGTGTTACAAGAACAAGCGTCCATAGAGAGGAGGTGCGCTCTATGGACTATCTTTCTAAACTAAATGCAATTTGGTACCATATACTAGTTGCTCGTCCTTTTTCATTCCAATGGAGGGTCAATGGACAAATATTCTGTCTTTCTATCTATCTATCTACACACACACACTCACTCCCCAGGGTATGATGGTCCTTGTTACAATATGTCAACTCTACAATGGGCATGAGTATTCAGTAAATTACAGCTATTCAACATTTTATTATAAAATAGGCTTTGTGTTAATGATTTTGCTAATGTAGGCCAATGTTCTAAACATATTTAAGATAAGGTAGGGTAGTCTATGATTTTTGTTAGGATAAAATGCATTTCTGGCGTTTGATATTTTCAGAACGTAACCCCAAAAAGAGTCTTTGCTTGTATCCCACCTGATGTTCAAGTGACGTTAGCCATTTCGCCTGTCTTCTTCCCAAAACATTTTGCTTTCCTCTCCACTTTTACACGAAAACTGTTGGGTTGTCCATTACCTGTGGTGGTGAGCACTTTACGGTTTTCTCACCTTGATAAAAAAAATATTAATAAAAATTGAAGGGACAGGCAAGACTGCAATACATGAGGGGTAATAAAAATAATATAGGAAACATATTACTCAGCCACGATTCCTACTGTCTGGTCTATGTCAGATTGTAGTTTAGCTGTTACTATGCATGTAGCACAAACAAGTCAGGCCAATATTGCTGTGAGTGGGATGAGGTAGATAACTGTGGACTGGTGGTGCAGGCAGCCATATCTCAGTTTGCATCAAATTGTGTGTCTCCCTGCAGAGGAAGCCAATCAGTACATGTTCGTCACGGACGCACCCACCTGGAAGAAAAGGGCCCTGGCCACAGTGTTTTCACAGGGTCCAAAGCTCCAGAAGCACGGTGTGGTCATTAGCCAGCCTTGGGACTTCCGGCCTGTGTCCTCAGTGGTGGATGTGAACGTGCTGCCAGAGTGGATGCGACGCGTCCGGCTGCATCGGCGTGGCTCCGACCGCCCGCTGGGCTTCTACATCCGCGACGGCACCACCATGCGGCTCACCCCCCAGGGTCCCGAGAGGGTCCCAGGCGTGTTCATCTCGCGCGTGGTGCCGGGGGGGCTGGCCGAGAGCACCGGGCTGCTCGCCGTCAACGATGAGGTGCTGGAGGTCAACGGCGTTCCAGTGGCGGGCAAATCTCTCAACCAGGTGACCGACATGATGATCGCGAACAGCCACAACCTAATCGTGACGGTCATGCCTGCCAACCAGAGCTACAACGTGGTGCGGGCCCCTGCAGCCGATTCCAGGAGGTCCCTTGGCACATATCGGAGCTTCCTCCTTCGGGAGGAGGAAGATGAGAAGAGCGAGCTAGAGAAGGAGGAAGAGGAAAGCGAAGAGGAAGACTTGGTGGTGGAGGCAGGCTGGGGTTCGAGACCTGTTCCTCGCTATGAGCTGCATATGGGGCTGAAGCAGAGTGGGCCAGTGGGCCCCCGCAGCAGCCTGGGCTCCCTAAGCATATCAGACAGTGAGCAAGGAGAGGTAGAGGAAAGCAGTCTGGAGGAGGAGGGGACAGTCCTGACACTATAGTCAGACACAGACAGGCGGAAAACATAAACTCTAATCCTGTCAACACAGCTGTGAAGGTCACAATACTCCTAATAATGCTCTCAGACCCTATACCACCAAAAACAATTCACCTGGGGGGGTAAATGCACACCCTCCCCCCTCAAACTCATGCCTGATTTTAATCAAACTTGATCTTACTCTTCAAAATATATTTTATATTGTTTGGTGATTCTGCTATTGTTTGAAATATCTAATGATAACAGAAATCCTAGTTTTCAATACTAAACGATTGACTGATTCTGAATGAGAATGAAGTGATGAAAAGTTACCCTCAGCTATTTTTAATAAAAAATTAATTTTAATAATTTTACAAGCACTTCTATAATCACTAGCGTACAGCAAAACAATCTGCATGTTTTAGTGACAGTGTATAGACATCAAAACAGATCTTTCCATGTTCAACTGCCTGTTGATATTTAACAAATCAATTCAATTTTCATACAAAATCGAGAGGGCACTATTTAGAATTTATTAGATATATGAATGGATACCGCTGTCTTGTGGCTTTTCATAACTATCCCTGGTGCTGTATCTCTACATTTTTCTCACTTAAATATTTTTAACATATGGGCATTTTCTTATATGATTAGATGAGCCTTGTTTTGTTTTTAATATTAATTATATTAATTATACGATTTTAAGCCTTGTAAAGGAAACTGGGCATTCACCTCTGGCGGTTATTTTTATACATTTTAGGTAAAATTTCTAAACGCCAGGCTCTGCCTTTTCAAATAACATCCATTCTTTGACCATGCAACACAATCATAAACAATCAGGCCTGATGTTTCATGTTCTTTTCGTTACTGACGAAGGCCTAATTCCAAATCCGGACCAGATTATTGTTTATGTAGTAATTTAAAGAGAATTGTTATGAGCAAACACCTGGTAGGACATAATGGAAGAGGATTCATCAGAATGCGGAAGATGTAATTTAACCTCTAATTGTTTTATGTCATGCAGTCTGAGTGTATGCCACTGTATATTTTTGTTACCTGTGCCTTGTTTAACAAAGGTGGAGAACATTCTTTCAATCTCCACCTAGTTTCACTTGACTTCCAATAGCATGGGTCTATTTCTCATCATTAATATTAGCTAACATGCTATTGGAAGGACTTTTCATCCAATCAAAATGCTACAATCTTGAAAACACAGGCTTTCAGATGGGTAATGCAATGGATACATTGGCATATTTTGATATTCAAGGTAACTATATACATATATTTTGGCTATTTACTTCCAACTTACTCCCACATATCCTTTATTATAAATGAAAGATCATATATCATTTAGTATGTGCTCCTTTAATTCACACCGTCAGTCGTGCATCCACAGTGCCCGTCACATTTAGCACCACAGACAGGTTACTGTCAGCTGGAAAGGTGATGCGTATTTTTGCTGGAAACCAGTGACCCGTCAAAGCATAAGGCATCAGAAGAAAGAGAGCAGGCTGACATCACACAATAATTTCCCAACCTGCCAGTCTTTGGTTCTGAATGCTGTGGACAGCAATGTGAAAATATATCGGTACAAAATTCTTGTTTTTTAAAATGCTGTGATTACAGGTCAAGATATGAATAAAATGTCTGATGCAATGTGTTTTAAATATAGAGAAGTTTTGTAGGTAAATATTTTATGAATATTGTGAATATCTTCCACTTTAAATATTACTCAAGATATTTATATGCAGATTTTGTGAAATATTTTAAGAGATAAATGTAATTCATTTATATATTTAATACAAATTTCTGACAAAATCAGTACGTTCCAAATGTTTCCTTAAGATGTATATCTACCTCACCTCAAAAATAAACTATATGGACAAGTATTGGGACACATCCCATAATCACTGAATTCAGGTGTTTTATTCAGACCCATTGTATAAAATCAAGCACATAGCCATTCAGTCAGATTTACAAACATTTGTGAAAGAATGGGTTGTTCTGAAGAGTTCAGTAAATTCAAGCATGGTATTATCATAGGATGCCACCTTTGCAATAAGTCAGTTTGTGAAATTTCTTCCCTGCTAGATATTCCATGGTCAACTGTAAGTGGTATTATTGCAAAGTACAGTAGAAGTGTTCTGGAACAACAGAAACACAGCCATGAAGTGGCAGACCATTTAAAGTAACAGTGCTGAGGTGCATAGTGTGTAAAAGTCACCAATGCTCTGTAGACTGAGTAACTGCCGACTTCCAAACTTCCTCTAGCCTCACATAACTAAGCACAATGCCAGGTGTTGGATGGAGAGGTGTAGAGCGTGCTGCCACTGGACTCTGGAGCAGTGGAAATGTGTTCTGTGGAGTGATGAATCACATTTCTGTGTCTGGCAGTCTGATAGAGAAGTTTGGGTTTGTCAGATGCCAGGAGAATGTTACATGCCTGACTGCATTGTGCCAACTGTAAAGTTTGGTGGAGGAGGGATAATGTTATGGGGTTGTTTTTCAGAGGTTGGGTTAGGCCCCTTAGTTCCAGTGCAGAGGACTCTTAATGTCTTAAGGTGTTTTGGACATTTCTGTGCTTTCAGCTATATGGGAATAGTCTGGGGAAGGCCCTTTTCTGTTCCAGCATGACTGTGCCCCAGTGCACAAAGCAAGGTCCATGAAGACATGGTTGGGTGAGTTTGGTATGGAAGAACGTGACGGACCCACACAGAGCCCTGACCTGACTTCTGTCAAATACCTTTTGGGGTGAACTAGAACAGAGACTGCGAACCAGGCCTTCACGTCCAACATCAGTTCCTGACTACACAAATGCTCTTTTGGATGAATAGCCAAAAAAATTCCCACAGACACATTGCAAAAACGGAAAGCCTTCCCAGTAGAGTGGCAACTGTTATAGCTGCAAAGAGGGGGGATCAGGGTGTCATAAAAACTCCTGTAGGCGTAACACTTTTGTCCATATAGTGAGTATTCTGTTTGTGGCTCAGCAGTAGCACTGACCTGACAGTAAGTGGGAAATGCTGGGGGTGGGGTGGAGATAGTATGTGATGAAAGAATTGCACCCCACTTACTGCAACTACATACATACATAAATACTACATACAGTAACAACTTATACCGATCAGCCATAACATTAAAATTACTGACAGGTGAAGTGAATAACAATTATTTCATTGCAATGGCAGCTGGCAAGGGGGTAATTGTGTATTAGGGAAGTGAGCAGTCAGTTCTGAAGTTAATGTGTTTGAAGCAGGAAAAATGGACAAATGTAAGGATATGACTCAGAGCATCTCCAAAATGGCAGGTCTTGTGGGGTGGTCCCACTGTGCAGTGGTCAGTACCTACCAAAAGTGACCCAAAGAAGGCTAACCGGTGAATTGGCGACGGGGTCATGGGTGCTCAAGTCTCATTAATGCATGTGGGGAATGAAAGCTAACCCATCTGCTCCAATCATACAGTAGAGCTACTGTAGCACAAATTGCTGGAAAAAGATGATGTTGGCTATAATAGAAAGGTGTCAGAAAACACACTGCATCGCCACACAGTGCCCATTGCACCTACAATGAGCATGTGAGTATCAGAACTGGATCACAGAGCAAAGGAAGCAACTGGCCTGGTCTGATGAGTCATATTTCCTGTCACATCATGTGGACAGCTGGGTACATTCATGCTATTTACCCGGGGAAGCAATGGCAACAGGATGCAGTATGGGAAGAAGGCAAGCCTGCAGAGGTAGTGTGATGCTCTGGGCAATGTTCTTCTGGGAAACCTTAGGTCCTGGCTTTCATGTGGTTGTTACTTTGACATGTACCACCTACATAATCATTGCTGCAAACCAAGTACACCCCTTCGTGGCAATGGTATCCCTTGATGGCAATGGCCTCTTAGCAGGATAATGCACTGCACACTGCAAAAAATGTTCAGGAACGGCTTGAGGAATATGAAAAAGACAGTTAAATTTGTTGACTCGGCCTCGAGATTCCCCAGATTTCAATCCAGTCAAGCATCTGTGGGATGCTTCGAACAAACAAGTCCAATCCATGGAGGTCCCACCTCACAACTTCGGGGTTCACAACTACTACCAATACATTGATGCCAAATACCACAACACACCTACAGAGGACTTGTCTCGACGAGTCAGCGCTGTTTTGACGGCGCGAGGCTAACCTACAGAATATTAATCAATCAAATCGTCGTTTTAATATTATGACTGATCGGTGTATATTATGACTTTCATTGATACCACGTCATTGGCGCCACCCTGTGGCAAGAGTATGTAGCGCTGAACACTACGTATGTTCATAATTACAGATAGTAAACTTTAAATACATTGAGTACGTAACATGGGGTAAATTCGTATCTTTTTTTGTAACATAAATAAAATGGTCAGGGTTCGAACTTAGTAACAGGCAAACGATATAATATTTCCGTTTTATATTTTCTTGATTGGTTAAACTCATTGAGTGAAGGAGGAACATCCGAACAAACGTCACAACGACATTGACCAATCGTTAAGTTGTACATATAACCTTGCAAGAGCAGCAGGACTGTTGGACTGGGAAGCGAGCTACACAAGGGATTATAATGCTTTAGAAAAGCTCGATCATGTTGTATTATATTCGTAAATGATAACGTAAGTATTTATCCTTGTGGTTTAATGAATGCGAAAAAATGCATTTTTCATTTACTACTGTCCTCCGTACACTCACCAGATAAAGAAAGCTACGTGGGCAATTGTTCATGTTCTAATAAAATGGATTCCTCGTCAAGGACTTACCCGTCACTGAAAATTACAACTGCATTGATGGTGTAAGTGCCAGAGACAGAAATGTATCACCTGAGCGTTTCAGTTAAATACGTTACTATTATTTGATTTTCTCGCAATTTCCTTTTTCTAAGTAGGAGCACGTTTCCTGTTATTATGAAACCGCTATAAATCACACAGTGATTTATTTGATTGATTAAGGTTGTTTGATGATATCCGTACATTTTTAATAACCGCTTATTCAATTATGGTCGCAGTAATTCACAACCAGTTACAGAGAGCCGGGTAATGGTGACCAGGACGCCAGTCCGACGTATACGGCTCATGCCAAGAGTCACCAGCTCACCTGATCGACATGTCCACGGGATTGAATCTTAATACTCCCGTGGTACCGCCGACGCAAACGCGTACACTTTCACAAACCACGTAGATTCCTTGCGGACTCGGTGGATTCGAACCCGGGTTGCGAGAAAGAGACCCTGCCCTCCGAGCCATTGTATCGCTCTGTTCAGCCGAGAATGTAGCGAATCAGATAATGCGGCCAGTACAATGTGCTCCTTTATTACGCAATTTACGGCGACGCAGAGGGCGGTGCCATCTTCTCAACCAATGACCAGAGAGGAGGGTGGAACCAGCTTGTAAACCGACGTAGAGCTTTGCTTACGACGCTGATCCTCCGCAGCATCTCGCGCTCAGTTTTTTGACAGCAGTTTGGAAAAACCGTCATGCGTTCAGTCTAATATAAATAAATAACCAGGCTGTTAGAGCGAGGCTGTGCGCAGGGTCCCGCACTACATCTGTGGCCAGGTAAGTTAGCTCGTCTCCATTACCTTACGACGTAGTTTAACCGTAAGTCGCTTCACGCTCAGTTCTTGGCCATTTTCTCCTCTCGCATATTTTGCTTGATGGTTGTGGAAAAAGGAAGGGCAGTGCTTTATTGCGTTGTATACTAGAATTAGCTGTCTAAGGGGCAGAGACTAATTTCATTTTGGTGATTTTTATGATGGCACTAGTTTATTAACATGGCTCGTGCTGGAGGCGTTTCGATGTTTTCGTTTTGGTATTCAGCATACCCGTCCATCCTCTGAACATTAGATTGTAATGTTACTTCTCCTACAGAAACTCACAGTGGTTAATCTTAACCTTTGATATAATAATACTGGAAGTTAACTGTGGTGCGTCATATTAGCTATTAGCGGGGGCGTATTAACCCTTGGTAGTCTTTTTTTCACCCACGTGTCACATTTTGGGATTTGTTTTCTCAAATGTTTATAAGAGTGTCATCTACGCTCCAGTGTGAAATAAATTAGGGGTTCCCAACCTCCTGTTTGTGTAAGAGCGGTTGTATAACTCTCAAAAATAAAGTAGATTTTTAAACCACGCCTTTTTACGAACCTGGCGTTTACGCGTTCATGGCATCTGAAAAAATGAAACAAACTTATGTGGCTGATGGACTATCCCCAGTATTCAGGCGAAGGCCTTCATACGGAATATGTATTCTGTTGCTAACATTAGCCTGTATAATTCCTGGCGCGTGTTGTATTCGTAAATCATACAAATGTTATCATATAAAAATTTAATGTGCTCGTTTGTTTCGGTCATAATGTTGAAAATAACAATACGTTTTAGTTAAGACTTTTTCTAACATAATTATTAGTGGTAGCAGTCACGCTTATGTATATATGATTAATAGATTATAAATAAGTTTGCCTATTTAGTAAATGGTCATATATAGTCCTGTTTTTTATTTTGTGCAATAAACATTGTTGTTTTGGTTCCATTTTAATCAAAGTTATGGCTTAAGGGACAGTGCTGAACTTATGGTGTCAGTCTAGTCATTTAAGATCCATTCAGGCCTGTCATATGAATATCGTAATACTGAATTAGGAAACAGTGTCCTGTTGCTGAACATCAGCATCCGGATGTAGGCCTCTCAACCTCATCTGAATGCCTCTCAAATCATCCAGGAAGCCCCAGTGTGGCAATGCTGTCCCTGGTCAGAGACTCGGCTTAAGCTTCCTCTGTTAATTTTGCTCCCTTTCAACCTGTGTGCTTCCCCTGCCTTAACATTGATGCTCCCATGTTGTCTTTTCCAGGGCTCGTGTCACCGTAGCTGCCTTTTGGTGAACCCCCCCAAAGCCAGCCATCGACACACCCGGGGGGTGGGAGGGACAGACATGGTGCCTGCAGCTTGAGGGATCGAGGGAGAGGGGCACACTCCTGTTAAGCAAGAAAGCATACAACTGTCTGTGGGAGGGAGGCAGGGAGAAAGGGAACGAAGGAAAAGCATGTCCTACAGCAATAGGGAGCTGGTAGAGTACTTTGTCAGCTATAAGCTGGCCCAGAAGAATTACTCCATTGCCCACATCCTACAGGACGAAGCTAACGAGCAGACTGAGCAGTCAGGAGGAGGTGAGGGTGAAGCGGCAGGCGCTGTGGCTCATGCCAATGGATCGGTCAGTAGCGGGCACTCTGTGGGCCAGGGTGCACCCCTGCAAGGCGCAACCCCCCAGGGCCTGGAGGCGGTGAAGGAGGCGCTGCGACTCTCAGCCAACGAATTTGAGTTCCGGTACCAGCGTGCCTTCAGCGACCTGTCGTCACAGCTGCATATCACGCCGGCCACAGCCTACCAGAGCTTCGAGAGTGTCATGAACGAGGTGTTTCGGGACGGTGTCAACTGGGGCCGAGTGGTGGGCCTCTTCGCCTTTGGCGGCGCGCTGTGCGTGGAGTGTGTCGAGAAGGAGATGAGCCCGCTGGTGGGCCACATTGTGGACTGGATGACCGTCTACTTGGACAACCATATCCAGCCCTGGATTCAAACCCAAGGAGGATGGGTAAGTTCTCAACAGATTCAGAACCAAGGCCGCTCTATTCATATAGCTAATAGAGCCAGTCATTCTCTACTCTTTAAACCACCCCCCCCTTTGCTCCTCCCCCTGCATCTGTTGGCACCCATCAGACACAATAGCTGTAGACCAACTTGTCCATACTGTCATGTGCTTTTTGAGGTCGGAGTTCCTATTGCTGACACTGCGGAGACTTTTTGCAGCCACCCATTGTTGATCGCCTTGATCTCAGTGACGGGGGGTATGGGGGACACATGTGCCCAGTATATCAAAACATCTGGCCTAGATCTGGTGCAGCAGCGTCTGGTTGTCTGGGGGCTGCCTCCAGCAGGACCACAGAAGTGACAGCACTATGAGTCACGGAAGGAGTTTGGGGAGCAGGTGAATGTAGGTGCCCTTGTTTTGCCATTGAGGGCTGACAGAAGTGCTCCCATTAGTCAGCACTGAGGGCATCGTATTGAGTGTTTTCTGCGAAACTGCGTTAATCCGAGGTGACTCATACATTCTGCACCTCTTCAGTTCTTTTTTTATTTTTTACCAAAACAGTTCACAGCATGTGATTGTCTTGCACAAGCACACAGAGGCCGCAGTCTGTCGTTGCCGTTCTCCAGCCATGACATGAGCCCACAGCCAGTGTTGAATTTTCAGTTGTTTTACGTTTGCTGGTGGCACATGTGACATCTGGCTCAGCCAAGGTGTAGGCTCCTCTATCTGGGCATGCTGCCCCTTCAGGGTGGGTGTGCACCGTTGAGGTCCTCCTGCCAGTCCCTTCCAGGGCCGATGAGGTCACTGGGACGCTTACCAGAAGAGGGAGTGGAGATGCAGCCATTTCTCAGGGTGACTCAGGCTTTTCTATCCACTTGGTCTGTTCCCTCTCTCAGGGAGTTTACTGAGGTCAGCTTCCTGTCTGATTTTTCTAGATATTGTTAGTACTGAGATGATGGTAACTGGGAAATGCTTGGGGGACGGTGGAGTTAGTATGTGATGAAACAGTTGCACCTCCCTTATTGCAACTACATGCATTTCTCAATCTTACATGCCAAAAGAACCTGTTTTAGGTTGTTAGTGTTACACTGCACTTTACTGAAGGGTAGAAAAAACTCTGGGAAAGTTGAAATTGGTTATTGAAGTAGGGTAATTGAATATCACTGAATAATTCTGTTGAATGGGCTCAGAAAATGTTGTCAGGTCTTGGGGGTCGGTGGCAGGTATCTGTAGGAAGTAGGAGAGGTTGAGTACAGAGGATGCCTGACTTCCAGATGGAAGAAAGGTGCCAGAGTGCTGCTGTTGTACCCTTGAGGTGGTACTTGAGTCTTTACCACAGCAGGTTGATGTGTTTTGGATGAATGACAAACAGGTGAAGTTATAGCCTATGTAGTAACGTGTCACAGCATGCCTCTTTATACTCTCTGAAGTAGCTGTATGTTGTTAACTAGGTCCCATTGCTGATTATGTTAGGTGAAGGATTTAAGGTCACTGTCATGCGGATTCTTAGGGTCCAGGCCTCTGGATTCAGAATACGTCTGGTTTATGAACCACATCCTCTTGTATGTCGTGCTTCTCACATACTTACCTCTGTCTCTTCATATTACATTCCATCAATTTTTGCTCTCCACCCTTTTACTTCCTGTCCTTTTTTGTTCCCTCTTTGTTTCTCTTCCTCCTTGTATTTTCTTTTCAATGCCTCTCGCTGCTCTCATCCATTCCAGTCGCTGTAGGAATGAGGGCACCAGCTGAGTGTAAAGTGCTCCCTCATTGGACCCCCCCCCCTTTTTTTTGCGTAAACATATGAGTTTGTACATTTTGAGGTGCTGAGTCATCCATGCAGGCATGTATGACTGCATGATGATGACATGCAGGTCTGTCAGGGCCACAGGAGAGTGACGTGACGTCATGGTCAATCTTGAAGATCACCCAGGTGTTGCCGAATGACCAATCCGAATGCCGAATGTGCAAACGCATCATACAAAGGGATCTTTCCGATCGGAGCATCCCGGCTTGAGGTTGGGCGGGCTCAGTTATGTGGATCTTTAGCAAACATTCAGAAGAATTTGCCCTATTGATTGCCTTCCTGCCCAGGGTTACAGTCGGTCACAGTGACTCAGCAGGGACAGGCTATCCGGGGCAGATAGTGGAAGGCGCTGCAACAATGCTGTTTCTGGAATGCTGCACGCCCTATCTCTGTCTGTAGGTCTCTGTCTCTCCCAGATCGTTTTCAGGGTGGGTAAAAAAAAAAAAAACCAGCGTAAATGAATAACAAGGGAGATGAATGAACAAAGGATACAAAGTGAAGTGTGCGATTGCAGGCCAAAGGTTAAGCCTGTGGGCCGTGTGGAGGCTGCTGCTGGTCACTGCATGATTCTGAAGCTCCAGTCAAACCCTGTACTGTTTGTAATTTGCCTTAGTTAAGGGTGTGAGCTTAGCTGTCTGACATCTCAAGCATGTCAGATGGGATCTGTCAGTGTCATGTTTGACATCAGGTTAGGGAGTGACTCTTTCTTCGAGGATCTCATTTTGAATGTATCACGTTCTCCTGAGTGATTCTACTGGCCTCTGCATGTCTTTTCACCCAGAGGGTCTGGTTTCTCTTACACTGCACACTTCTTAAGTTTGGAGAATGTTTAATATGTCATGAGAGAGAATTACACAACCCCCCCCCTCCCCCCCCCGCAGCAAGTCTGCATTTCTCTGCCTCCTTACCTGTTTCATCACCGTCGCCGCCATCAGTCCCTTGATTCAGATGTGTCCTGTGGTTACAATACCAGTTTAGGCCAGGCGTGGTTCTCGATTGCTCCCTGGCATTTAGACCATGGAGTGATAGAAAGCAGTGCTGAACAATACGTGGTTTCTTTTGGTTTTGAAATGATAGTTCAACACAATAAAACAATGGCTACAGTTGAGCAGAATTCTTAATTTTACAAAGTGTGATGCCTACATTGATTAGCAACCAATCAGTTAGAGACGGATTTATTTTTAAATGAAAAACTGAGGGGTAGCACAGTGGTGCAGTAGGTAGCACTCTGGGACTTGGCTTCAAGCCTCCGCTATGGCTCCATGTGTGCAGAATTTGGATGTTCTCCCATGTCATCATTTTCCCCTGGTACTCTGGTTTCCCCCCAAAGTTCAAAAACATGCTGAGGTTGATTGGAGTGACCAAACTGCCCCGTAGGTGCACATATGTGAGTGAACGCTATGTGAGTGTGCCCTGTGATGGGTTGGCACCTCATCCTGGGCTGTTCCCTGCCTTGTGCCCATCTGCCCAGGACCCTGAATAGGATAAGCAGTTACAGAAGATGGATGAATGGATGGAAGGATGGAAGGATAGATGAATGGATGGATGGATAAAAAAACACTGGCATCAGTGTTTTAGTGTTGTCGTGCAGATAGGTTCCTACAAACCCGCTGACCATCGTGAACAGTCAGCTTGCAGGTCTGTAAAACTGGTCAAACCATGTCATGTAACACGCTGCAGGGCAGCTGATTCATGAGACCTAAAGGTTCTGGTAGTATTCACTAGGGAGTGGATCCACAGCAGGCGATATCTGAGCTGAGAGTTGTGGGTAGGGGCGTTTCCCGTTTGTCAGCATGGCCTCAGAAAGTATCTGTCCCAGGGATTAATTCTCCCTCGGTTAGCGTGTAAAGCTGCATGCAGTCAGCTGCGAAAATAAAGACTGCAGTGCAAATGCAGAGTCAGTCCTCGCTTTGCGTTGGCCGTGCCTAACCCTTGCTCACCGTTCTGCCCTCCTCTACCGGCAGGATCGCTTCGCCGAGATCTTCGGCAGCGACGCAGCCGCGGAAGGCCGGCGCTCTCGAGAGAGGTTCCAGCAGTGGCTGCCGGCGGCGTTGGCGCTGGTCGCGGGAGCGCTGGTCGGCTTCCTCATCGCCAAGAAACGCCAGTGAGGCAGTCGGCGGCCAGGAGCACTACCTGCTGGATCCTCCATTGTCCTGGTGACGTTCATTCGAGGGCCGTCACTGCAGTTGTTGTCACTGGCAGGTCATACCCTTCTGTTATCCAAACTGTCACTCATCCCTCACCACCATCACTACATCACAACACAAAAAAAAGGTCTTGAAAGATCGTGGATTTTTTTGTTTGCTTTGTTTTACTTTGTTGTTCCTGTTGTTGGGATGACCAGTGATGTGCGAGTTTATTTGAAATTTGCAATAAAAGCTGTTTTTATTCAGCTTTGAAAAGGTGGGGCAGCCAAAAAGTCAGTGCAGTGTCTGTGTGTGTGCGTGTGTGTGTTCCCAATGCCCCCTTCAGAAAACTCACGCAGAAGGAAGTGCTGGCAATCCAACCTGGATCTGCAGGAAAATGTTGTGGTGGTTAGTGAGGCCCAGTCTTTTTTCCACATGCCATGACAACTGTGGGCAAACCGGGAATCTCCACTGCATAGCAGATCAGCAGCAGGCGCAGGCAGCATAAGCTGACTGCTCTGACAGGAAGGACCAGCCATGGGCTTTTTCTGGCGGGTGGCTGAATGTGGCTGCGCGAGATGTGGTGGTATCACTGCTATCACTCACAGCCATGCTGCGAAAGTCCCAGCCAATCCATGTGGGTTTTCTTCTGTTAATGTTAGGGGGTCAAAAAAAGTGTTTTCAAGTTTCGTGATTTTTCGGGGAAAAACATAATTTGAATATGTAGGTGTTTTTTCTCTTCAAATGTTTGCAGAACTTTAAGGTTTAGGGCCCAGTATGATTAGGTCTTTGTGTTTGTATGTGTGTGTATATGTTTTATACTCCATTTGTCTGCATGTTTTCTCTCAAGAGCATCCATACCTACAAATAAGGCCAAAAGGTTTAGTACTGACCTTTTTTAGGGATCATCTTTCTATAACCTTATGTTTAGGGTGTGAATTAAAGATGCCATCACTCCAGTGAGAATACATTTGCCTTTTTAAAATGTAGTACATTATTATTTATCTGTTGCAGTTTGTTTATAATCCCATACAGCCCCCACCCCATCCTGCACTATGGATGATTGTTTTCCCTCCTGAATTTTGATTTTCTTGCAGCAGTTTTTAGTAATTGCTCTGAAACCGTTCTCATCTCATTCCATTTACCTACCGCTTCTCCTGGTTTGGGTCGCAGTTTGAAACGATCCTGATAAATATTATTTTCTTTTTAATAAAAAGATTTTTTAGTCAGTTCTATTTTTCTTAAGGAAACATTTTCTTCTCATTTATTGCTCATCACCACCCCCTGTAAGATTAACTCCTCGGGGAGAGATTTGGAAATGGGGGGGGAATTCTGAATTAATGAGGAGTCACAGGGTTTGGAGATTGTCCACACAACTCAGCAGTCATTAGTGATGTCATCACCATGTTTGTAAACTTAATCTCGTATGTCTTTTTGGACCAATCTTCTCCAAGCCTGATCATAGAGGGCCTGATGCTGCCTGAACACTAAATCACCTGAATTAATCAGTCACTTTCTTTAAATGAAGTAATTGATCCTGAGAACACCAAGACGCGTGCTGGCTTGCACAGAGCAGAATGCCCCGTAGGCATGGCATCCCTCGAGACTCGCAAACGAGGACCCGAATTGTAGACACTGTGTTAAGAGTTGACCCGACATGATGGTAACATACAACCGGCCAATCCGCTGCTCTGCGGCAGAAGTGAAATGCCATAATCGCTAGCTACTTTAACATATCTGCCCACACAGGTGTAGGCAGAAGAGACGCGAAAGCCAGTGTCACAAGGTGTTGCTGGTGTGATCTTGCTGCTGGATTAAGTGTATGTATGTGTGTGTCTGTCTAAAATATATATATA
>JAODJW010000127.1:26867877-26879396 GCA_026777045.1 Hyperopisus bebe | reverse complement strand
ACACCTTTAAAGGTCGGGGGTAGTACTAACTATGTCTTGCATCTGTCTCGCACCCATCCTATTTGGTCCCGTTTCAAGTTTTATATTAACTAAATACTAAAACTAAGGAAACGACTAGTACATTTGCAAATTAGATATTTAGGCTAAAGTAAGGAAATGTATATTTTTCGGGTATCCAACGTTGCATAATATAATCAAAGTATATTTTGAATATGTAATTCTAAATAATTAATGTAAATCTATATCAATTTAAATAATTAATTTAAATACTAAAAATAAAACAACAATATGAACTCAGTTATGGTAAATTGTAAAAATTGTATCTCAACCGCTTTGAAGCGACTTCACGCTGAAATCCTCTTTCGATAATAATTTAATACACTGCTTCACACAATGACCATGTATTAGACACGACACTCAGTGTAATGGGCTACTTGCTGGTGTAAAAGAAAGTTTGAGGCCGTATAGTGTTCTAAAGCGTGTTCATTAATACATCAAGATTTCAGCTGTACTGAGTGCAGTTTTCCAACTGATATTGTATTTTTCGCGAGATGCTCCCAACATATTAGTCAAAGAAAATTGCGTTGCGATCGAATGAATTGGCTTACCATAGTTGTGGATTAGTTTCCCCCCCAAATTCCAAGGAAAAAAGCCCAGAGGTACGGTCAGTCTGCGTGCACCTGAACAGAAGGACTAGACGTCAACTTGTGAGTTCAGACACGCTTAAAATCGGCCGGCGAAGACACGCCCCCTATCACTTAAGGGTCTCCAGAATTAGTATCCTCAGCTTTTAGGGTTCGTGGGCGACTGCAAGCCAATCGAAGTTTGGAATGAAAGGTGGCTTTTTGCGTCTCTAGACGTCTTTTTCATGTGGAGGAAACTCCGTGATAAAGTTTGGCCCAATGAAACAGTGGAACAGAAATCTGCATTAACAAAAGGCTCCTACGCAGGAATAGTCACTTCGGCTCAGGGGAGGGGAATAGCGCTTTCAATTGAACAGTTGTTAATTTCTCAAAATATTCTATTGTGTGCATGGTTTGCTTTGTTTAGTCACATATTTTGATGTCAAAAAAAGATTTCAGGACATTTCCTGTTGTACTTGGACTGATCAGGTTGTCTGGGTATATATACTTGTGAAATCTGCCTTCCCAGGCACAGTGTAAACAGGGTGCTCGACAGAGTACACCATTTCCACAGGCTTTTGTATAAGCTCAAAGGAGTAAGACAATGGAGAAGAGACATTTGGAAATAATGCCTGCATGCTTTTTTAAGCATATTTGACTTGATACTTCCAAGATAGACTCTTTAATATCTATAAGGTAAGGGGTAACCTTAAACTTTAAGAAAGTGCTTGTTCCACAGATCTGTCATGCCAGGAATAGCTGTTGCTCTTGGGGTATGGAGAACATGAAAGCTTCACTGTGGGGTATGGTGACAGATCCCTGACTTGCCTTGTATGGCACCTACAACAAGGAACTGAATGGCAAGGAGGCAGAAGACTCCCCCTGGGAGGAAAAAGGATATAAGGGTGTGTCCCTCTAGGAACCCAAGACGTGTCGAAAGGCAGGCAGTCGAATTGATCACTCTGCAGACCAGTACTTCGGCTGGTGCTAATGTCGAAGAGTTGAATGATGTTTTGGAGCTGCAGCCGGTGGACATAACCAGTTAGCAAGGAGCAGCATGGGACCAAGGGTATGGAAGGGGGTGTTCTCTCCTGGATTTGGGTTGGAGCAGGGGGAGGACTGGACAGACACCTGAAAAGGGAGGGAATCCAGCCAGGAAAAGTCATCCACGCAACTGCTACGGAGCCAACACCAGCCAGGAATTTCCTCACACTGCTGGCTGAGCAGGAGTAGATGGGCAGGGAAAGGCTCGTCACCGGCACTGCAGAAAGCCAGACAGTGCAGGCTGCATTTTCACTGTCTGTTTTGATCTCTCTCCTGACTGGAGTTTGTTTGTTCCAGCGACTGTGAAGAGCCAGAAGGAAGCCTTCTCTGAAAATAAACACATACAGAAACACCCTAACCCAACCCCACTCACAAAAAAGCAGTGAGAACTTTACTAACACCAGTAGATGTGTACCATGTACCGCCCCAAGCCCCCACCCCCCCAACACCTTTACAATCACAACATGACCAGGAGCCCAAGGTTTGTGACTCAAAGATGGAAACAGGTTTATTTTATAACCACAATGTAAATGCGGCAGCGCATTAGACACAGTAGCAGGTGGGAAGAAAACAACTGGAGGCTAAGAGAGGGAGGGGGACTTGCGTTCCTTGCAGAAGTTGGCCAGGATATTAATACCCGCTCCCAGAAAGTTCCAGAATGCCAGCATGAGGTATGGCCTTAACTAAGGAGGGCTGATCAAGCCTTTTTCTTACAGATTCTTAGACCTCTGGTCTCCTCAGTTTATTTTGTTTTACCAGTTCCTGGGTACAGTAGCCCTTTACATAGGAGCTGCTGTCAGTTCAAAGAAACACTCCTTGCCAAGCTGAGGGGTTTGTTCAGGAATGTTTTCTTTTTTTCTACTGAACGTTCTCCATCATTTTCAGCCATTCTGCAAATAAAAAGCAAAAGGCAATGCTTGATCTCTGCTTTATCAATGGAGATAGCCTCAATACAATAATAAAAGCAACGTGCCCCAGGCTGTAGTTGAATACCATCAATATAGGTATATCAAATCCCTTAACGTTTCACCTAGGTTACACAGTACAGGACCCGATGATGATGATGATGATGATGATGATGAGGATGGAACATATGAAATTTCATGATGTACGTGTATGACTTTTGTGATTTATTGTATGACTCTGAGAAAGTTGCAGCGTGTTAACATGACCGTGTTGTCTATGAGTGAATCCAAGTGACGCACCATCAAAGTCAATCTTGCCATCATTGTTTTTGTCACCATCAGCCATGAGTTCATCAATCTCCTCCTCTGTAATGGGCTCCCCACCAGTGCGCAGGATCTCGCCAAACTCCTCCCTGTCAATGAAGCCGTCTGCATTCCTGGGAGATCAGAACAGAGAAGCTGTATGATTTTCTGTATTTTACTATCACTTATAAATGAGTGTGTGTTCCCAAGCAGTATGAATGAAAGTGCTTTGGTGTGAGTTTAAAATCCGTGAGTGTTTGTGTTTGTATTGTAGATGTCAGGTGCTTTAAAACTTGTTGTTTAATCCTTTCCATTGGACCCTGTAAGGGCAGGGAAGGGTAGTGAAATTTTACAATCCATCTTAGACTTGGCAATAAAAAAGATCTAGATTACGTTCACTAATAATAAAAATAAATAAATAAAACTATTCCAACAGGGTCCTGAGGACCAGTTGTAGTGTTGGTGCGCCCTATTTTCAACTGGACACAAGGGTAGTTTGGGTGAGATTTTATTAGTAAACCCTGAAGGATAGAGATGTTTCTGGAGGTGGGGGGGGGCAAATTCAACATTCAACAGTAGAAGGAGAAGAAACATACTTGTCAAAAACACGAAAGAACTCTGACAACTCCTCCTCGCTCTTGCCAGCTTGGTCCTCCTTTAGCTGCTGCACCATCATGACCAAGAACTCCTCAAAGTCAATGGTGCCGCTGCCTTTGGGTAGAGCAAAGGTAGACTTACAAAGCACAAAGCAAAGACTCATGGAAGCACAGGCCATGCAGAATAAGTCTTGGAGGAATTACTGACAATTTGCTCCCCTCACTTTTGCTTCTAAACAGCACTTAAGCACATAACATTCATTTGACATGAACACTAGTGGAAGTTGAGACTCATTTATTTCTGGACTACTGCAAGACAACACGTGTGACCTGTGACCTTTGGTCAGCAAACGTACCGTCTTCATCGACCTCCTCAATGATGGCATCCAACTCCTCTCTGGTGGGGTTCTGACCCAGCATCCTCATGACAGTGCCCAACTCCTTGGTGCTGATGTCACCGCCACCGTCGGTGTCAAACATGTCAAAGGCAGCTTTAAATTCTGGAATGTACCACAATGAGTCAAACAGTTTCAATATTTCTATATAATATCTTAGCTTGATTTCAATAGAAACTGAGAAAATAAATCATAATTTTTTTCAATCCTTCTCTTTAAGCCTTATTTACTGTTAAATCAGGACTAAACATTTATAACTATAAATGGATGCAATTTCTTTTCCCTTCTGTGGGTAAAGCGGAATTAACAATTTTCAGGAAACACTACTATTGTAAACTACACGTCAGAGAATGGCCATAGTGCCTCCCATCCCGTATCACCTCTAATCATCTCCTCGCTCAGGAAAGAGCGGGCGTCTTCTTGGGCGTCAGTTGGCTTGTAGAAGAAAGAGAAAGAAGGACACGAGAAAAATACAACAGGTTAAAAAGAGAAAAGAGGGTATTTCTAATGGCATATTATACTGAGGTGTAATATTCTAGGAAGGTTTGGGAGATTCTAAAGGGAGAACTTAGGTGGTGAATAAGCTCCAATCTGCATCTGAGCCACCGTGTTATTCGCATACCTTCTCATGTAAGTCTCAATTGAGAAAACATCAAATCATCTCCTCAACCAAAGGGCAGTCATGATAGTTTTTAAAATCACTGTTAAGCCCTTTGTTGCCCGTTTTAAGTCCAGTTTTTTTGGAATATGTCAAAATTGGGAAGATCAGAAATGAATTATTAATGTGGCGATCAGTCCTTCAGCAAAAGTGCAGCGACAACAGCTGGTTGTTATGTCAATGAGGGATAATTAATCCACCTGCTGACTGATGCCTTCTGTATGCTCTGATCCATTCCATAACATATTCGTGCCAGGAAATAAGGTCACATGATTCACTGTTACCAAAAACATAACTGCTACAATGCAGCTGTACTACAAGGTATTTCAAACACTGCTTCTGCTGGTAAAGGCATCAAAGTATGAGGCTCCATTCCTGATGGAACAGAGATGATTTTGGGTTTTGGGGCAAACTGAACCCACACCAAAGTAATACACAGTATCCACAATAAAATAAACCTAAACACTAATAAACAGAATCTGAAAACCAGAAGAAGTTGTGTATTTGTTCATGCATTCAATGGGTTTGGAGGTGTAACTGATACACATTTTAGGAAACATATTTATCATCCCATAATCCAAAGATCCCAATTCAAAATCCATTGCATGGCACCTGGTGGCTCTGGCTTCGGAAAAAAAAACTCCAGGGGCCAAACACTGCCAAAACGATGGGGCCAAAGGAGCAGCATCGTCAGATAGGATTTGCTAAATTAAACAAGCGAAACCTCATACGCCTGCTGACACCAAGAGAAGCAAGGAGGCGATGCTGACATTCTGGCACAGTGTGTCAAGGCTCTCTGCAATCTCCCCCTCGTCAGCTCCAATTTGTAACGGTATCCAGCTCTACACACTAATACCTGGTCTTGTGATCAGTTCTGCCGCCTGCACTCGCTCACACACCAGTTTTCTAATCAATCATCCATGCACACACTCTCGCATTCCCCATCCTCCTGCACACCCTTGGATAAAAACAGAAATACACACCGTGATGCTTCAGCAGTACAGCATTTCTGACACTTCATTTTCTTCATAGATAATCGCACCAGTTACAGCAACATATAATTAAACATTTGGTGGAGATGCATATTCACAGGCACCCACAGAGATGTTTGCACAGGTTCACTGGACTGTAGCAGACTCCCACATACACACCATTTCCTGTCCAAGCCACTCACAGTCCCACATATAATTTACAATCACTTCCTAATGGTATTACACCCCCAAACCCACACAGACAATCAAAGTCATTCTCAGCTAATTGACTACTGCCTATTTGAGTATTGCATTACTGAGCATTGCATTATTGAGTATTGCACTATTACTCCATTCCCGGTTTCGTTATCCTTATCATTAGCCAGACCAAGCAGTATTTCGTACAATACCAACCAATTTCTTTGTGCAAAAAAAACCAACTTGAAACCTCTCAACAAACCAGTAGACAAAAGGAAAACCATTCAGAACACTTCCATTACATGCCCTAGCACTTGAATACAAAAACACTACCTAACACAATGACTCTAAAATGTCTTTAATGGATGTGCTTTTAGCTGATCACATAACACCTATTGAAACAGTGAAATAAAACTTTTCAGACACACCCCTTAGTCCGTTACACTAAAGTTAAAAGCTGCCTGGTGCTTCGAGTTACTGCAGAAAGGGAGTGAATGTATAACTTAAATAATACGCATTCAGCAGGAGGATGAAGAAACGCTAACAAGGAAGAGAAAGATGCATATATTCTGTGGCTGGAGGGGTTATAGACAGGACCTGAGAAAAGGGTGTTATTGAAACCGGTGGACACAGAGGAGCATGCACACAAATACATGGTGACTAACTGCACAGACTCACAGATAGATGCACTGACGAACATGATTGAGGATGTACAGACAGACAGACATGACTACGTGGTTGCCATGTGTTCGTTTAGTCGATGTCTCCATGACTTTCCACAAATCCACATTATGCCCTGACCCAACGGAGCGTCTAAAGCATCTTCCATAGAAAATCACTTTGCCCAAAACTTCTACACAAGTCACAAAACCAAAAATAAAACACTATAAAAAACTGTATAGCTTTCTGACGGTTTCCGTTTCTTTAATTTGGTTTGGGTCCTCCACAAAGTTCCTTACCATGTTGGCTTGTAATAGAGGTCTTTAGATCAGAGAGAGTGGCTGTAGCGATCACAGGGAAGGACACCTAGAGGCACCCTGCGTACTTCCTGGCCTGATCCACCTGATGCCTGTGCACAACCCCCACTTAAATATGTACTGCACATTCATAGAAGACTCCTAGGATTGGTCATGAAGTGCCCGGGCACAACTTTTTCTCAGCCAATCACAATGTACCTCTTTCCTCCTCTCGCTCCCATCCCAAGTCCGGGGGTCGTTCTTGTCCACCCACCACTTCCCCATATTTAGCTAAAGGACGCAACGGGTAGGCTCAATGACATTTATTTAAAAAGTATTCATATGTTATTTTGGAATAGGTTCAGCTGAAAAGGAGACAGCAGATGCATAGACTGCTTCAGAGCCCCCAGATTTTGGGGGAAGTGAATCAGACCTGAGAAGGAATGAAATGTGTTTATGTCTGTGTGGACTTCAGGATGCTGCATCACTGGGAGACAGAGACATACAAATCAATGAAGTCAATTGAACTCCGGAAAGTTCCATTCTTTATAAGGAGCGAATCAAAGTAAATGCTATGGAGATGAAAACTGAAAAACCGACGCACAGAAGAGGAAAAAGGGAGACTCGGTGGGAGCGAGAAAAAAGTTCGTCTTTTTGAAAAGCTCAATTTAAACAGCTTACTCACTGGCCTCAGATGACCAGAGCAGCTGGAGGACCAGCAGAGGCACATGAGGCACAGCAGTGGGTGACAGGGGATGCAGTGCAGGCAGAGACAGTGAACACTCTGCTATACAATGAGCCAGTGCGGCAGACTAAAAGGAGTGGAGCTACGCGTGACTTTTGCATGTTAGCAATGGCGTGGAATTGTACGCTTTGCCTCTTTTTTTTTGGTAAATAACAACATTGCAGAAAATGGAGGACCACTTCAGTGAATAAAGTACTCATACAAACGATCCTGAGCCGGCTGGATTTGCCTGCTGCTCCCTGTCGCAGGCTACACTTTTTTTTCCTGAGCATGGCCAGAAACAACTGGATAATGACAGAAGTGATGACAGTTTTGGGAAAGTATGACATTTAACTGCGAGAGACACAAAACAGGAGTAAGCATATAGTGATAATTTCATAAGCGAAAAACATTTCAACTCGGCAAATAAGAAGCCATTGGCTGTGACTCTATGCCTCGTTATTTACAAATCATGGTTCCTGGGCCCAAAAAAAAGTGTTTGTAGGCATCAGCAATAAGCATCTTCCCCCCCCACAAACATCTCCTTTCCCACTGATCGGGTTACGCATAGTAATTTCGTATACTTGGGTTTCGTTGGCAAAACATCTATCCTTTCATTAGTAGATATAATAAGGCATGGTGATACTGGGACCATATGTGTTCAGACAGGAAGCACAACGATTATTCTCTGTAGCCCTACATACATACTAAAACAAACCTCTAACAATGTAGGTCTGAATAAAGACTAGCTAGTAGAAAGAACAATACCCAGAGAAACCAGTTGTGGTGTCTTGGTTTTAACAAATAGCCTGTTGCTCACTTTGGGAAGGACCTGAACTGCCTAGAATATATCACAGAAAATCTGTAACGTAGAGACAATCCAATACCTCAAGGTTTGTCAAAAAAAAAAGTGTAGCAGTACAGGAGGTCAAGCAGAATCCTTCAAGTGTCCACAATCTTTGTTTTAAGCATGCAATTGCCTACCAAATTACCAGCTAAATGGTAATTTCACTCCTTAAGCAATAGGTCAGCCCTGGTGATTGACCGTTCTTGAGCTAAGCTTGATGGAGTTTGGGCATCAATGTGCCATGCTTTCAGTTCACTTAGGGAATGGCCATTATTGCTTTCTGCTTCTGTGTTTGTGTCACAATAAAGAAGGATTTTAATGACATTTCAGGCATGAGCTCATTCAGTCCTTGACAGCAGCCTGGTCACTTGACAAGCCTGCATGTATCGCTTTTCTGATATCAGCACAAATCTGCATTGCACAGTCTTAATGATTGTATTATATTTTCCTTCAGAATATTACGGATTTAAACACTAATCTAAAATATCTTCCTTTTCAATCATTATTTTTAATGCTAATATTGCTCTTAGCAGAGGCTCCTGGTACAAATGAACACTCATGCTCTTTTGGATGGGGCCTTTTTCATAAATAAATAAATAAAATAAAATAAAATTAACTTTGAGTACAAGATATCCATACAAACCTGACTGACACTCCTTCATTTTGTTACCTGGAAAGGGAAAAACTGTTTGGGTTACATTGTTTTTTCGAACATGAGGATAGCGTTTATTTGATGTTTTTTTATTTTTGAAGGTAAAATACACAATTGATCTTCGCTTCCACAGTGATGTGAATATATGCAAGCTAGTGTGGCCAAATCTCAATGAAACAGTTTGTAATATGTATAATCCTTTATTTGTGCACCATTACTCCTACAAATCATGTTGATGGAGTGTTTCAACACCACAAGCAGAGGGGCAGATCCCAGCAGCACCTATATATGCATATGACAAAAATGTTTATGATTATCACCAGTGCATTACGCACAGAGAAATTGGTCATATATTCCCAGAATTTGCAATGCCATCCTATGAAATGAATGTAAGACCAAAGCCCGTATGCATCCCCAGCATTTCCATCAGTTTCTGAGCGCCTTCAGTTACATCTCGTTGGCGAACTGCCAGTTAATCTACACATCTCCACCCATCAGCCACTTGTATTTGCTGAACTCTACCTGTATCTGAATGCTTGTGTCAGGCTATCCCATCTATTATGACATAAGCTGATAATAGTGCCTCTGTTTTGCATGATTCATTGTTATGTTTGAAGGGTCAGTCTCCCGTCTGGAGTCATTTCTATCTTCTCATGGGTATAACTTTGTATTCTATAATTTTTTAGGCACTGTACTTCTCTATATTCTAGTATGAATACTTCCATACTCTCTGTAACAGCTACTACGCTTGTGTGCTCTCCCCAGAGCACTGGAAAGTGAGTGAGCTGTTCCCTCTGGCATCCTGGCTCCTAACCCCATTCAGCTTGAGTGACAGCTCCAGATGGTGTTCAGCCCCCCCTCTGGTCTGCTTCCCTCCCGACAGAGAGCCATATCTCCTGCATGCTCTATTCATAGACATTCCCAAGAAAAGCAGATGAGCCCTGGAAGCTAGACCAAGACATTTCAAACTAAATAAGGAGAAAGGAGGGGGACAGCCCTGCCAACGTCAAGGCGTGACCCAGATCTTCTACCCATCAGAAGCCAATTGGATGCTCTTGGGGTGCAGTCAGAGGGGTATTTATAGACGGGATCAGGCCTAACAAGTCGCCCCACACTGAACAGCGGAAACACAGGCTATCCCACAGGTATGATTAGATTCAAAGAAAAAGACAGGAAAAAACATTCATTGGATGCTATTGTCTTGTTATTGTTGTACTATAGTTGGAATAAACAATTTATTAAGAGTGGTCCTGGAAGGAGAGAGAGAAAGAGAGCAGAGGAGGAGTGAAAAACTTGACCCCACCAGCTTCCAAGGCATTTGATAAAAGAATTTGTAATGGAGGGATCTATGTATGAGCATAGTTACGCCATAAACAAGAAAAAAAACAAAATCATATTTTCATTTTGACTTAATATGATTGACTCAACATTAAATGCTTCAAAATATTGTAATGGATAGAGAGCATTTCAGAGAAAAATGCCTGAATAGCAAACAATCACCCCTCCAAAAAAAAGAAAAAAAAATTATAAAGGAAACACCTAAATTACTGTCTCCCAAGCAAAAATGTGAAACTGGTCTCTAGACTTCTCACCATCTTTAAGAATGATGTGGTCTTGTTTAACTGACACTCGACAAAGACAATGCAACACAAATGGTTTATAGCAGTGGTTTCAAACTCCAGTCCTGGGGGGCTGGAGCCCTGCACATTTTTGGGTTTCCCCTCATTTAACACACCTGATTCAACTCCTTGTGCTAATTAACACACAGCTCTTGAGCCGCATCACTTGTGATGGAACAGGGAAAGAACTAAGCTACACAGGGCTCCGGCCCTCCAGGACTGTAGTTTGAGACCCCTGGTTTATAGTCTTGCTACTGCTCACTGAATAAGATGTCATCAGTCTACTGGAAAACAGGTGCATCAATCCCCCACAAATTATAAAGACATTTAGCCCCTGATAACACTGAATACTAACAAAAGGCAACATTAGTTTCTTCAAAAGATCTGTCACTGAAGGCCTACTGCAGTCAATGATACACGAAACATGATCATTCTATGGACCAAAACCAACATTAGCAAAAAGTTTAAGCTTGCAGTGAATGAACTGAAAGAGAAAGTGTGTATATTTGCAGGTTCAAGTCTCACTGAGGGTGTCAGCTACTTATATAACCTACAATATATAGGCATTTCCTGTGCCTGGAAATACCCACCCCCCATCCCACTGGCACTGGTTACTTTATTTCACTATTTATTCCCTGACACTATTGTATTTATTTTTACTGTTCTTCACTGCTGCATTAATTATTACCACCAATTACACACTCAGATACTATGTATATGTAGTCTTAAGTGTTAGACCCCATTGTCTTGTTCTGTCTGGTGTTTACAAACTTGTCCCAAATCCCATCATTCATTTCCTATTCATATGTGTGTGTATCTCATCATGTCATTGTATGATCTGTAAAGCTCACACAACTTCTCTTGTCTTGATTTGACTTGTACTACAGTAAAATCCCGTTATAGTGGACTCGCTTATAACGGAATATCGTCTATAACGGACGAGGTCCGCTAGTCCCGGCCGTGCGCCTTTAAGAACATGCAGAAAAAGCATCGGATATAGCGGACTCGCATATAACGGAATTTCGCTT
>JAODJW010000127.1:26836099-26867668 GCA_026777045.1 Hyperopisus bebe | reverse complement strand
CTGCTGGGGTGTGGCATGAGTAAATGGTGTCCTGTAGTTGTGTTCTGGGCATACAGCAACTCTGGATATAATGGACTTTAGATACAACGGACTGCCAGGTCCCTTGAAGTCCGTTATAACGGGATTTTATTGTAATACTACTGCAGGACAAAAACAACCTGGATCCGTTCTGGATGCCACTCTCATTTCGTTTTATTCATTTTTTAAGATGTGTTGTTCAGGGCAAGAAAAATAAATTTAATGAAATTCCAGAGCTTTCATTTAACCAACAAGTCAGAAATAAAAACACTGGCAATACTCATGTACAGTATCATGGGAACAGGTGGACATGTACCCCCTAATATTTAATTTGGAATTATAAATTATTGAGTTGTGACCTCCGCAATATCAAGATCTCTCCTACACTGTTGCTGACATAAGTACAGAGCATTGTTGTTAGCGCACCAATTAATATAGTTTTACTCAGACTCTATAAGGCACGTCTCCACCGCCGGATGGTCAGTATCACTGGTCATTGTAACTCATTGTGACTATTGGTTTTCGGCCAATTCAGAGCTCTACTTGGCCAAGAGCCAGCAGACACAGAGTCAAAGATCGCGGTGGCCTTATCAGGACTGTTCTTCACCTTCTCACAGCACCAGGGATTTCAATGATTCGGTTTGGATGGAACGACTAGGGTGACATCTGGTCTCTGCCACGCCATCTTGGAATTTGTGAAAAACCGAGGATTAAAAACTGAAAAAGTGAAGGAACTCAGTACGTGATCACACATATGAGGAAAAATGAATGTTGCTTTAAAAACATGAACAAATCAATGGACAAAATTAACCCAGTGTTAACACAAACAGCAAAAAAGCTATATAGCTACACTTATGGTCAATAGGTTTGCCCGGACTCAGTACTTAAGGTAAAGAAATTTAAATTAAAGATTACAAATATAAAGCACGATACATAGAAATGCTGAGAAATGAAAGGCACATGAAAATGTTACGAGTTCCACAGTCAGTTGTGGCTTGGCTTGCCTCGGCTTGGCTTTCCTGGTAAACATGTAACATTGAAGGTCATTTGATCTCTTACTGATATTTTATCAGGAAAAAAAGATCTAGTTCTTTGCTCATGGTGCTGCAACACACTTTGATTTAGGTACCTAAGTAGATGGTTAACCCACATAACCAAATCTATTATTTTTAAGAGAACACCAAATTAAATTAATAAATCTATAATAAAAAAAAACAGTGGTGGGGGCCATAAACCTGATTTTAGTTCATAGTCTCCACTGAAATACACGCAGTGTTGATGGCAAAAACAATGACAAGTTACTGAATAGGAAAGTGTATGCTTTTAGATTTTAAATACTGTCCGTGGTCATATCAGTAATCTTATAATTTATGTTAACATACTTTGTCTCTTACTTCACAAAATTCTGACAAGCTCAACATTTAAACAACACAGTTTCCGCACAAGTGCTTATCAACAGTTTCCCGCCAATTAACATATTGCATCAAAAGATTAAACAAAAAATTATAGAAACTCTAAATACCTATAAAGGCTAATAATGAGCACTGCAGTGGTGGCCTCTAGTGGCGAGAAAACTCAATTGAACAGAAGGAAGTTGCCAGGCACTTAATTTGAGAAAAGATAAATGTTAAAAACATGTTAATAACAAGAAACACGTTACAATATTTAAACGTAACCAAAGAAGTTTTTAATGATTTTTATCGCACCATTCCTGTGTAAATTATGTCTTTTGAAGCTGTCAGATCCCCAGAGTGGTAAGAGAACCTGAGCTGCTGATCTTCTTGAACCTGTTAGCAGCCGCTATCGCTATGTAGTTCTTCTGCCAGGCCAAAAAGAAATACACACCATGTAAGTCTGATAACCAGCGATGGGTGAAGTAACAGTTCAAATTCAATAGAGTGTTTATTGTGAAAGTAAAAGACTTTAATTTTCTCTGAGTAAGTAAAATGCCCACCTTCCAAAGCCTCCTGGTGATGTACTTCTTAAGCTGGACCTGTGATTTTAGGACAATATTGTTGTGCTTGGCTTTTTCGGTAATGTTGTTCAGCCACGGGTGCTTCAGACACTGTGTTGCACTTAGACGTCCACTGCAACACAAATTTGTAACTTGCAACTAGCTGCTTTAATAAAATCCGGTTTTGCTAAATCTAGTCAGTTCCCAGTCACAGTGACCCTGAACTGAAGTAAGTATGGAAGATGGGTGGATGCTCATTTAGTCTTTGTACCAGTCCAAGATCAAAGTTTTTCTACTTCTGACCCTTACAACTTAACATGCAGAACATAATTCCTGGTTATCTTACAAACCTCCTTTCTCGGATAAGCAGGTTGGAAACAAAATCTTTGGCTTCAGCTGAGACATGCTCAAAAGCCTCCTCATCAAAGTACCAATTTATCATCAGGACATTGTTGAGGGTCTGGCTGTCATCATCACCCAAGAATGGGGACAGGCCACTCAGACTGCAGGAAAGTAAGAAAGGGAACAGGGCCACGTGGCAAATCAATTTTTCACCTTTCTGAGAAAATTGAAGAACCCTTACAAAAGTCACTTGGTCCACACATATAGAGCTGTGACTACAATCGAACCCACAGTGCTGGAAGTGCCTGGCAACAGTGCAACCCGCTGAGCAGGCATCCAAAATTGCTGCGCATCGTATTAAAAACAGCAAAAAAATCACATATTTTAGTTATTTGGCTGAAGCTGTGTAAAGAAGCGCTTTCTCAGAAGGACATAAGAAATTTAACTTGTCCGTGTCTGTGGCAAAACGTTTTGAAAAGGTATTTACGCCACTGTAAAAACTGCATTTTGATCAAAATGCCAGTCAGAATTCACCGTGATTTTAAGCCCTGATCAGAAATGCTGTATGTTCAATTCATTAAAACCATCTGTAAAGTTGTATAGCCGACGTGACATTGACTCACAGCATGTAGGTGACCACCCCAACCGTCCACATGTCAGTAGGGAAAGAGACAAAGTCAAAGTTAACGATCTCTGGAGCCAGAAACTCCGGCGTTCCAAATGACACACGCAGTTTTTCTCTAGGCTTGTACCTGATAAAGGTGGAGTGAAGAAAAGTGTAGCAGAGGAAAGTAAAGAGAGAATGAGCAGAAAAAATTAAGGAATGAAGGCAGTTAAATGTTAACATCTAAATACCATGTGGAACATTGCACAGTTTGGTCTTGATCTGTTTGGTATAAATTTGATTTAAAATTTAAGGAATTCCTCATATGGCTGAAATGGTTGTTTCAAAATTATACGCTGATGGAGTGTATCTTCTAGGTGTGAAAGGAACATTCAAATCGGTCATTACAATATATAAATATGTGTTGATGCAGGGGCCTTTTCCAGAATGTGCACCTATGACACAGACCCCCCCCCCATCCTCCCAGAAATACACTCACTGTGAACCATACAAAGAGGTTTATGACAACCTTGGAAATTGAGACCATACCTCCTGGCCAGTCCGAAGTCAATGATCTTCACCTGGTGTCCAGTGCAACTCAAACAGAGAATGTTCTCAGGCTGTAAAGAAACAGAAACCAGTAATAGTGATTCATCATTGATTATTCTGTCCTACACAATACGTAAAGTGATGATGAAATCTCACCTTAAGGTCCAGGTGTAGGACATACATCTGGTGCATGTATTGAATGCCCTGACAGATTTGTTTCACGTAGATCATAGCGTCAAGCTCAGTCAGAGGTGAGCTCTCATCCACAATCCTCTCAAAGAGCTCCCCTCCCTCTACGCTGTAGTCAAGGCCAAAAAGGGAGATTACAGGAGACTCGTGACTCTTGGTCCTGGCCTTCGTACTCACTCAGAGGTGAGGAAGATGATGACAGTGCTCTACTTACTATTCCATAATCAACACCACTTCGTTCCTGGCTTCGTAAGCATCGTACAATTGGATGACATTGGGGTGGCTCAACTGGTTCATCACCTGTATCTCATTTAGTGCCGTCTCCTGGACACGCAACACACACAGCAGTCTAAAAGATGATCAGGTTGCTTATTTTACATAATACAAACCAACAATGCACTCTACACCTGGGACAAACGTAGGCCTGAAAACGACATACAGACTTATGAGAGAATGAAATGATCTCCCTCAAACATAGAGGAAGACAACAGATAGAATGTAAAAATAGATATTGCAGCATTACACTATTAAATAAACCAATCCTTTTAACATTATGTAAGGATCTCTAGGATATGGGCATTAGTATTTCTATATATTTCTACGTACTGTACAATTGTACTGCCCTGTGTGCTCCACTGTACTGTTTTTTTCCATATGCTGCCTTAACTCCATTTACCAGCATGCTTTGGGGTTCAATTGACATCACTGTTGACCAATGATAGTTGGCAATGCCTAATGCCCGCGAAAACGGCGAGCGTGCGGAGAGGAAATAGTGATGGTTAAGGAGAGGAGAGTAAGGTGACGAGGTTTTTTTGGTTGTGGTTGGCAGCGCTGGTTTTGGTGAGGAACGACGGAAGTTTTAAGCCCTGGAGTATGACAGTGGAAGGGGCGTAAAGTGTGTGAGGTACTATGGTATTTTTTATTTTACTTGCGATAGGTAAGTTAGCTCGCGTGAAGACTTGCTCAATCGTTCACTGGGTTGGTTGGCTGGTCACCGCTAGCCCAGCTCCACCGCTAACGTTCCCGCTGTCTCGGAAAGCAATCGACATTTCATCGGATCTAGTGTGTCATCGGGACACAGCCAGCTGGCTGCGGATTTGGAGGTTGGCAGCATCTTGCTGGATGGACGGACCCACACTTAGACCGTTAGCCCTGGAGCATCTGCTGCGTCACTCCAGATCCGGTGTTCTGACAAAACGTGCTAATCGATAGCCCTAACCCTAACTCTTACCCTAACCCCCCAAAACCTCCTAAACCTGATGTCAGCCTAGAACTAGTGAATGCAATAGGCAGGCTTATTGACTGCTGTAACCAGACATTTGCTGATGTACCTAGCTAGAGGAAATTGAGGCTGTTCTCTGGATTGAAACCTGTTCCTCCCGGTGAGGAAGAGATTGATGTCTGGATGGAGTAAGCTACTCAGATCATCACAGAGTGGCAGTGCAATGATGCTGTGAAGAGGCAGCATATTGTTGAGAGTTTGCTTGGGTACCGAGCTCCGTCACGCAAAACATGTTCCGCCCATTGCTCACCTCCAGTTAAAGTTAGCCAGTCAAACCTGCCATCTGTAGTACTGGGCTCAGCTGAGGTGCCTGTCCAGATAGAGGGGATTTATGCTAAAGCTTTGTTGGATAGTGGTTCTCAGGTCACAATTTTATACCGCGGCTTTTATAATTCATATTTGAAGCATTTGCCACTGCAGCCAGTGAATCTAGAAATATGAGGTTTGAGCTCTCACAAATACCAATGAATTTTGAATTGAAGCTAAAAAGTCCGTTTAACGCAAAATCAAATCAGATAGATCTAAGCTATCCATACTGTGACGAGCGTGAAAGAGAGAACACAACGATACGCTTCAGCAAGGATTCAGACGTGTATGTGAATGTTTGTCGAGGCGGTTATCTAATGGTGCGTTTGTTTTTCTCTTGGAACTCGGAAATTCCGAGTTGTGTGACATCAATCTCCCGTTCAAGCTACCATATCTAGGAACAAACATGGGCGCCTCCATGAACACACTGCTGTGTGTCGTTGCTTTATATTTTAGCAGATTTGGAGTCAGATTATTTTTTCCGAGAGAAACAAGAAACACGACCTAGTCAAACCACATTAAAAGCTTTATAAAATATTTTAGCACATTCATAGCAATATTTTTTCGAGAGGCAAACAAACTACAAACAAACCAAACACACTAACAAGTCTGGTACAAATCTGATATTGCATGATAGGATACTGTTTACAGTCATGATATGGTATTCCCTAAATCGAACATGTGCAGTTACATTTATAACTATTAATACATTTAACAAAATAAACATTTTTAAAGATTTCCAAAATAGAATTACTGTTGAGTGTGTAAGCCGCCATGTTGAAATTACATCACAGGCAACTTGGACAACAAAATTTTATCCGACATCAACGTCATAAAAGAGGCGTGTTTCCAACGGAAAGTGAAGAATTCCGACTTGGAGAGAAATAATCGAAAGCACTATAAGGTACCCCCGACATACTGAACACACTGTGATGATGACAAATTGTACATGATAGTCTAATACATAGATATTTTTCCTTATATGTTTTTTTTGCAGGCTACAATACTGTTTTGATTGACCTGCTACCTGCCCATGTGTAATGAATTACCCGTCCGTGAAATTCCAGAACATTAAAGTCCGCCCATTTCAGCAACTATCTGCGGGTACCCGACCCAGTGCAGGACTCTGTGTCAGGCACATAGTTTCACAGGACGGCGTAGCCACCAACTCGTCTAAAATTCAGGCTGTTGTGTCTTGACCTCAACCTTAGCCGGTAACTGAGTTGCGTTCATTTCTGGATTTTTGTGGCTATTACCGTCATTTTGTGAGGGGTTTTTCCATGCTGTGCCAACCATTGAATGAGTTCCTGCAAGGCTGCCAACTGCATGTCAGGAAACAGTCCTCACCCTGATGACATGAAACCTTCGGCCCTCAGAGCCTTTTGGTCCCAGATGGAGTGACCAGTGTGAGTCTGCTTTTCAGGAGCCTAAGCAGAGGTTAACTCAGGCTCCGGTGCTTGCTTTTGCAGACCCCCAAAAGCCATATGTATTACATGTGGATGCAAGCCTGGATGGTCTAAGTGGTGTTCTGTATCAAGAGCATGTTGAAGGGTTGCGTCCTGTGGCATTCATTAGTCGCAGCCTATCTACTTCAGAGAGGAATTATCCAGCTCACAAGCTGGAGTTTCTAGCTTTGAAGTGGGCCATCGTGGATCGGCTTCATGACTATCTTTATGGGACCACCTTTGAAGTCAGGATTGACAACAGCCCACTGACTTGTATAGATTCCAGCCCCTGGTGTCCAAGCTATTTGTCAGGTTGTGTCCACCCAGAGAGCAGGTTGTCCCTCTTTTCCATGTTTTGTAGCCATGAGTCGGCTGTTCCTAAAGCATACTGTCATGTCACTACAGTAGAGCTACCTATTTTCAGTACTAATGAGCTTCAAAAAGCCCAGAGGAGCGATCCTTGTATAGGGGAGGTCTGGCAAGCTGTTACTCTGAAGACGTCTGCTAGTAGCATCCAGACTAAGCATCCTGACATGAAGATCCGAAAAGAAAAAATGGCAAAGCTCTCCATTGATAAAATGTTGTTGTACAGGACAGTTAAGCAAGGTGATCAGCGGGTTAGGCAACTGGTCCTCCCTAAGCGGTTCCACAACCTTGTTCTAAAGCTGCTGCATGATGACATCAGCCACTTAGGGTTCGATTAGTCATATGGTTTGGTTCATGCCAGGTTTTATTCGCCTCGCATGAAGCTTGATGTCGAGAAGTACTGCAAGACTTGTGAGCACTGTATCAAGTGGAAAACACTGCCTCAGCGAGCTGCTCCTTTGTCGCATATCGAGAGTTCAGGGCCCATGGATCTGGTATGCATTGATTTTTTTTCGATTGAGCCTTAAAATGTCGGTAATGTGTTGGTTGTGACAGACCACTTTACTCGTTATGCACAAGCCTTTCCCACTAGGGACCAGACTGCTGTCACAGTGGCTAAGACTTTGTGGGAGAACTACTTCATTCATTATGATCTGAGATGCTGACCATGTTGGGGGTAAAGAAGTCAAGAACGTCTCCTTACCACCCTCAGGGTGACCCACAACCTGAGAGGTTCAACAGGACTTTGTTGGACATGTTGGGCACCCTTGAAGCCCATGAGAAGTCTAAGTGGAGTCAGCACATAGCGCATTTGGTTCACGCTTATAATTGCACCCCTAATAAGGCTACTGGGTACTCGTCCTATTTTGTTATGTTTGGTTGGGTGGCTTAGCTCCCCGTAGATGACTGTTTTGGTGTTTAAGCAGATAACTTGTCACTCTCATCACACCTGAAGCATGTGGAAAGGATGAAGCAAGAGTTGCAGGTTGCTTATCAGTTAGTGCTTGCTTCGGCTGACAACCTCAACCAAGAGCAATAAGGTGCGGTATGCTCAGAAGGTCCGGTATCACGGTGTTAGTCCTGGGGATCTAGGGATCTTAGCTTAAAGGGGAAGCAAAAACTGGCTGACAGATGGGGCTCTTGTCCTTACATAGTCAGTTTTCTGATCTTCCTGTGTACCGTTTGAATCCTGTTGATGGTAATGGACCAGTCATGGTGATGCATCATAACCACATCTTGCCTCTGGGACAGGTGGTTAGGTTAGGTCCTGTGGTTGATACCAATTCAGCTTCGTGCTCAAGGGCTAAGGAGAGGTGTAGAGCTGTTGAGACAGAGGTGCTTCCTGTAGTTCCTAGGCAGTGTAACTTCTCTGATTCAGAGTCTGAGTTTGGCTATTATATTGAGGATGCAGTACACAACGCTCCTCTGACTCCAACCACCCAGAGTTTCCATCCACTGGAGTCCAGCTCCACTGCACCATATCTCCACTACACCCAGAAGCTCTAAGTTAGTGCACACACCTAGTGAAGGAGTGGCTGCTCCCTTAGACGCCAAGGTCCCAGTCAAATGTAGCACGCCTGAAGTTGTAGAGAACTTAGCAGCTGCAGGCCAGGATGATAGCTGTCCTGACGCTTACTCTATAGCTCCTGTAGATCCTTCAGGTTTTGTACCACCTCCGGTGTGTAGGTCACATAGGGTAAGGAAGCCTGCTGAACACTTGATTTATGGCAGGCCAGGAGTGCTAAATGGGAGCTTTGTAGGTGTTCACATAGCAACAATGCCATTTTCCATTGCTAGTTATAATAGCTCTTATGCCTGGTGATGTAGCCTACAGGCTCTTTTCAACACATGCACACATAGGCCATTCCTTATGCCGTGCACTACTGCCAATACACCCATTTGAGTAATAACCTTTGTTTGTTGTTTAGGTTAGTTGACATTGTTTCATCACTTTATTTATTTATTCTGCTACCTTTATTTTCCTTTTCACTCCAAAACGCTTGGACCCAGCACGGGGCATGCTGTTTGTTTGGTGAGGGGAGAGTGTAGAATATGGGCATTAGTATTTCTATATATTTCTGTGTACTATACAATTGTACTGTGCTGTTTGCTCTCCTGTACTGTGTTTTTATTGTTTTGCAGAGCAGCCACCTATTGATCATGATCCCGCAAAGACTCCGCAGCTAACAACATCTGCTCCTCACGTCCCTCACTGTTCTTCTTCATCAGGATCCTGAGGGGGTAGGGGCTGGAGCAACCCTGCTTCAGCGTAGGTGAAGTCTGCCCTTCCCACTGCGCTGCTTCCACCGTCAGGTTCTCCAGCATAGCATAGTCCATCACCATATAGGTGTCCTCACCATTTGTTCTAACGACCTTGTCATACTGACTTGCACACACCAATACGTGACCTCCAGATGTATGGTAGGATCCAAATTTGAAGATGAAGATGAAGTTCCACAGCACACAATTCTTCTTCCTCGTGACGATAAGCACATCATTGAACAGGAAAAGGTAGTAGCTCTTTCTGCTGAAGGCTTTCCAGATGCTGATGTCTTCAGAACACGTGGCCACTTCGCCCTGCTTCAGCAGCCAGTGGGACACGGAGATGAGTGGAAAGGGCTTGATCTTGCCAAAGTCCAGTTGGCGCTGGATCATGTACATCTGCTCAGTCCTCTCCAAAACCGCTGTTGCATTTCTTTACCAGCTTGCTGATGGCCTTCAATGCCCACTCTGCAGCGAAGTACTCAGCCGTGTCCTTCCGTGTTTTCTGCCAGATGGTGTCCATGAGCAGCGGGAGCCTGGTCACCCTCTGCATGGGCAGGATGAGGAAGGAGAACATGGGAAGTCCTCCACATTCTGGCTTCATCTGGATCTGCTTCAGCACCTCCATAAAAGGGCCAGTGGAGGACAGCAGGTTCTGGAGCGCTCTCTGCTGGAAAATTTTGTTGGCACAGTAGTTGATGTACAGCTGGTAGTGGTTTGCCTCGTGGTCGTGTATGATGTCTCTGATGTCACGGGTCAAAGGTTATTCATGGTGCCAATTCTCCAGGTCATCAAAAAACAGTGACTTGCAGCCTGGACGTCTTAGATATTTGAAAAGAGATGGTGATGCTCTGTCGCTGTGATGGTGTTATGCAGCTCCTTGCTGGCCCTGAAGTGACGTACCAGGATGTTCAGGCTGTGCAGGTATGAATATTCGGATGTGATGATTTCAAATATGGCCTCCTGTCGCTTCCTCTCTGATGCCAATACATTCAGGAGAATACCAGTTTCTTTCACCTGTGGCAGTTGGCCCCAGATAATATGGGCAGGCCTGTAGCTCTGGACCACGATACTACGGTTTGGTTCTCCTTCCTCATCCTGCCCATGCAGAGCAAGATGTAACCCCTTTTTCAATGGGTGATAGTAACCCAGCATTGAGCTGGGCGATATGGCCTAAAAATTCATTTTGCAATAATTTAAAGTTATATCATGATATATGATATATATCACGATACCTGACATTTAATTAACAAATACAGTGGTACCTCAGTTGTCAAACTCATTATAACTCGAATTTCTTAAGTCAAACCAACCAGTTTGGAAAAAAAAATTACCTAGAACTCAATCTGAATCTCAGAAGTCAAACCATGAACGACGACCTAAGATAACTTGTAAGCGCGGGGAAATGAGTCACGCTGCACGTCTCTCGGCAGACACAAAGGGTAAAGCTTCAGTCTCAGCCTCGCATTCGCTGTGATAGCATCATGCATGTTTACACTAGCTGAATACATATATTTCGACAGTAAAAATACATTTAGACAATGATAGACAGTAACAGTAATTATATAATGAAATATGTTTAAAAAGAAAGATTTCTTATTAATTATTTTAATATTAATAATAAACCATTAATACATTTAATTATAATAATATTGTTGTGCCCAGCCAGGACGGAACAGAGACAAAGGCGCAGACATCAGGGTATCGGGGAATTCAGGGTTTTAATTACAGGTAAGGCAGGCAAAACGCAGATGGACAATACAATGACCGGACTGGGAAAACAAACTGAAACGCAGACTAAATACAGAGGACTAATGACACTACCAGAAACAGCTGATCACACGGGGATTCCACACGGAGTTAACGAGGGGGCGTGGCACACAGAAGGAGTGGACGATCGGGGCAGGACACTTTGTTTGGATACATTTATTTTCTTACTTTAAAAATGACTGTTTTGATAAATGCGCTTACATGTGTTTAGTACATTATATGCTCTTGTTTTATCTAGTTCATTTTGTGTTTAAATGCTTAAGAAAAAACATATTTCGATATTTCCATTTGGATGTAATGAACTGTTAAACTAAGATAAGGTTCACAAGTTCTGCTGGACCACAGATCTGCAGTTGTGGCGAAGTGGCTCACAAGTGTCAGCTGGTCGGCCACCGTTTTCTCTCACTGAAATATACAACTTCGGTAGCGCTTTCTGAGCAAAAGAATTTGCGACCAGGCAGTTGATACTTTGGGTTCAGCGTCTGTATGAGATTTATAAAATCAGGCTTTTCCACTATATTAATTGGGACCATATCTTTGGCGATATGTTTTGTAATTGCATCCATGATCTCTCTCCATTTTGCACGTTTTTTTTTGCACGGGATTGATTTAGCAAACGAAGCAGCCAGAGTCATTTGCTTCTGGGATGGCTCCTTTTCCATTTTATTTGGTGTAGGTGCAGATGTGGACATACGGAGTTTGATGCATTCTTCGTTTCGCAGTTGATGGCTTTTTAAGTGATGAAAGAAGTTTGTGGTACTGCTACTTTTTGTGGCAATGGGTTTGCGGCATACTTTACAGATAACTGTTTTGCTCAATGTCTGCCTTGCGAAATCCAAACCACTGCCAAATAATAGAACCCATGCTCTTTTTCTTGGGGATCAAATTGTCACCTTCCATCTCGAATTAACGTATTTGAAATCACGTCTGCGTTCACTTTTCTCTCCACTTGTTCGCTTCGCATGCGATATCAGAGTGTTCTGGATGGGCGGGGGAGTGAGCTGCCGGCTTTGAGCTGGCAGAGAAGCGAAACTCTAAAGGGAAGTACATGCTTTCTGCTTAACTTAAACGTGATGATTTGTATTCGATGTTCACGATATAGTCATTTACCACATCGCACGTGGAACAAACCGCGATACATTGAGTATATTCGATATATCGCCCATCCCTAACCCAGCACAGTCCTGGCTATTTAAGAGCAACACTAAACAATAATGTAAGATGCAACAGAGTCTTGGATTCACAGCAGTTGAATGGTGAGCTGGCTGAATTTCCTAATACCATAAAATTAACGATTCAAATAGTGGAAATTATAAATGTTGAGACAAAAAAAATTAAGCAAGATGCTGCTGACCTCCAAATCTACAGCCAGCTGGCCGTGTCCTGACGACACAGTAGATCCGCTGAAATGTCGATTGCTTTCCGAGACATCGGGAACGTTAGCGGTGGAGGTGGGCTAGCAGTGATCAGCCAACCAACCCGGTGAACGATTCAGCAGGTCCTCGAGCTAACTTAGCTAGCACTGGCAGCTAAGTTAGCTATTGCCAGTCAAAAAAAAAAAACTTTACCACAGGAATCACACCGGAGTTCCTCACACACTTTACACCCCTTCGACTGTCCTTCCTCACCAAAACCAGCGCTGCCAACCATAACCATAAAAAAAACCCCGTTACCTCTTCTCAACCATCGTTATTTCTCTTCAGGCATAAGCCCCCTCTATGCGCTTGCGATTTCGCGGGCATCAGACATTGCCAAATATATATAAGAAGTACAATATTGGTCAACAGTGACATCAGTTGAACCCCAAAGCATGCTGGTAAATGGAGTTAATACGTTAATACATATGAAAAGGAAAAAAACACAGTACAGTAGAGCAAACAGGGCAGTACAATTGTACAGTACACAGAAATATATAGAAATGCTAATGCCCATATTCTAGAGGTCCCTACAATTATAATGCAGCACTGCACATATATTTTATGCATTTATGAGTTACTAAATTTTTTGTGTGTCGTCTGCGGGCCTTCGTGTGTTACATGCGACTTTCGCAAAAAAAAAAAAAATCCCCTCTAATTCCTCATGCGTACCCTGCGATATAGGCCTATCAAAGCCGCAGTGGCGAAAGTCACGATGCTGAAGGGTGGACTGTACTTACAATAAAATTATATCCTCTTCCCAAAACTGAGACACTACAATATGAATAAAGAAACCTAAATGTAAGAACAGGACACACACCTTCTCTTTAGCATTCCGTGCTGTTATGATCTTTGCCGCCAGCTTCAATCCAGATGTTTTTTCACTGCACATGTGCACTCTGCCAAAGCGCCCACTGAAGCAGAAATGACAGCAGCACTGTCAAAAGGGAGCTTTGCTATGCTGTGGTACAGCCACATGTGGGCAGCTGTACCTTAGAAAGTCACTCTCTACTCCCTGCGGATATTCAATGAAGTGAATGTGGAATACCTCATCATTATAGTAGTGACGGTCTGCATTTTTGCTCCCTCCCAGTTCCCTGTCAGATGGACTGCCCGTGGGTCCCCACGGACCAAATTAGGACACATTGCTTTATGGTAATCAGTGTATTGCATCAATATTGACGAAGATGTGCTTCATAGGATCACCACCAAAGTGTTGATTATAAATGAATCCTTGCTAATGTAGTTCTGCTAAATGATGAAGTAATTGATAAGGGTTAGTGTCAGCACTGTAGCTCTCACTATCACAAGGGGATCAGCATGGCATTCCTCTGCGACTCCATGGGGTCATAACTTACCCCCCCAGAAGAGATTGGGTGTTGATGGTAAAGGACTCCACCGGTTGGCTAGACCTCAGAGATACCATGCGATGAGGGAAAGGGGCAGGAAGCGGAGGGTCGTCATCTAGGACACGGAGACGGCATCAGCATTAACATTGTGTTGTCTATGTTTACAGCAACAGGAGGCAGGTATAGATTCTGTCTGTTCTGAACAATGAGCCGCAATCTACTCTGACACTGTGCCACGATGTATCCCTCTTTAGTATGAATGTCTGTCACAATTCACATCAATCTGTAAAGATTTTGGCCCTAACAGAGAGAGAAAGAGGCCAGAGTAGCATATTTTGAGAGATATTTTGATGCAGCTTCTTGTAGGACAAAATCATCACATCTTAGGTACACAAGTCCATTTATTTATTCGTTTTTTGATGGCCCACTGGGACAGAGTACGAAGTGAAAAGTATTTCATGTTTGCAGTACTGTCTATACTAGATCTAATAAATTGTGAAATGAAAATCTAAGGCTGAGATATTGACAGAAAAATTAGTTAAGATACTTTTAATATCTATCTAATCATATCATATCTAATTAAATTTTAATTTAATTTTATGTTTATTTACTTGCATTATCTTTTATTCTTTTATATGGATGCTATGCTGTGAGACTAGTTAGTACTGCAGCAACAAATAGTTTTAATCAGGTTTGGTGACCTTGAAGTTAGTGCTCCAGTTAGGGTTCCAGATTGTAGTGGAAAAATGAGTAAATCCAGGAGGCTTCAGCCTTGTTTTTGCTCGTCACGGTGTTGGAGTAGCAGCATCTGTGCCACAGTGGGAGCACTATCACTTATCACATTACTATTTGCACATGCTTGGGCGATTTTCTAATTTGAGGTGTCGAGCGCCCTCAGAAAGCTTTGATCCAGAAGGTTTTCCAGCAGTACAATGCTGGCTCTCCGCCTCCTCGGGATTCCAGCTGGATCAGCATAAGACCCGTCTCTCATTTCGATGGTGAAGCCATAAGGTGACGTAGGCTTCACTGGGACAAGGCCAAGGTGCTGCCCTTCTGAGACCCCCCCCGGAGAACAGTCTGGGAGGGGCAGGATGCTTTGCATCCTACGAGGATTATATGGTCAAATTCTCAACCGATGCATTTTGGACTTCGTTCCTGAGGTGTCCACTGCGTTGGCTGATTGATTTCCCTTAAGAGGAAAATGAATGTTTATCAGTCAGTCATTATTTTGTTTTTTATTTGCCATGGTCTTATCCACCTTATTTTCAGGGGGACTTTGGTCATAGAATATTTGTGTGGAACATCCGTTTACCCATTCCTGGCTTCTCTTCTCGTCTGCCCGTGAAATTTGTAGGTTAGATGCTAAATTGGGCTGAGATTTACTGGAGATTTATGACTTTGTTATGGATTCTAGTAAAAGTTTTATTACTTGCACTGAACGAAGAAGAATCCTAGAGCAAGACTGTCATGACCACAGACTGCTTACCTGAGGTGAATGTGGGTGGTCGGCATTTTATGACCTGCACCCACTACCAAACAGTGGCAAACACCTTTTATTAAAAGCCCTGAACTTAAAGAAATTCCCCAGCATCACTTTTTTTCTTTTCATTTTGTTGCCAAAAGACAAACAGAGGAACTGACCCAAGAATAGTTAACTTAGAGAGCTAGTGAAAGGAAGCTATTGTGGTATTAATATGATGTTGTTTTGTTTGATTGTCTGATAAAGTATTTTAACTGTGTCAGTTATTTCCTTTGACATTTGATAGGTCATGGCTTATGTTTCATGCTGCTAAAGTGATGACATCACTTTGTAATCATGTTTACGATACAGAATCCTTGTACTGGCATGTACTCCTGCATTTTTATGCATTTATCTATACAGCCATATTGTATCAATCAGACTGTACTGACCATTGTTCAGTTTGGTCTAAACCGGTTATGTATCTGCTGTATGTACGGGAGCCTGTGGCATCCGGAGACAAATTCCCTATATGTGCAAACACACTTGCCAAAATAAACCTAATTTTAAACCTAATGTCGAACGTCCCATCTTCAGAATGGGTAGAGAAATGACAGAGGAAATTTCCAATAGACCAAAGGCAACAAATCAAAATGTAATGACATAATCAAAACGAAGGCGAGGCTGAAAAATGATTGTTGTAATGGGCACATAATCTGTGTTGGGATTTAACCTTAGTTTCTGCTCAGTTTACACTTTAGATTGTTGCCTGTAGCAATACAAACTGCTCACAATAAAAATGGAATTACCACACAAATAAAAGTAAGGTAGTTACTTCGGAATTCCAAAATAAGGTGAATAATAAAAAACAGTTTACATTAACTGCACCATCAACATGCATTCATAGGACATTCATAAGTAGCATATAAGCGTACCTTCATTATGATTGTATGATTATATAATTGTAATGTTTATTATATATTTCAGTGTATGTTTATGCTGTTAAGGTTAGAATGTTAAGGCATACTTACGTGCTGCTTATGAATTGTTCTATGAATGCATTATGAAGGTGCACTGAATGTTCTATGAATGCATTATGAAGGCATTACGAAGATGCAGTTAATGTAAAGCGATAATGCCAGGAGAAATGAAGTGATGAGAACACCTGAGCAGCCTTCCTTCAGCCGTGCTGCTGCACATAGGCGTAACGTCAGAGAGTAGGCAGCTTTCAGGGAGACTCGGCTGTTCAGACACATTTGTCTATAGCCGGAACGCACAGATCTCTGTACCTATCACCTTGCAGCAGGTCTGTGGTGGTGCCTTTGGTTTGGGAGGGGCTGCGGGTGCTGGGCTGATTTCAATCTGTATGCTGGAGGCTGCTGAGTGTTTCCTCTGTGCTGATCCTGGGGGTGAATCGCCTGCCTTTGCCAGCTGACTGGGAGAAGCTTCTGAACTCTGCAGCCTGTCAGGTCAGTATAATGTGTACATTTAAACCGTGGCATAACAAACAATAAGAATAAAAGAAGTGCAATCACACCGTTTTTTTTTTCATGAAAAGTGCTATAATGATGAAGATAATAACAACAATAGTAATAATTAAAAAAGGAAATTTATGAACAAACTTTATTTTGGCTTCAAAACGTTTTGTAATTCTGGGGAACTTAAAGTGGAGTATATAAACAGTGATTAATGTTCCCATTAAAGTCAATGAGTGAAATCTGATTGGCTGTTGTAATCTCTGTCCACTTTTTCGAACCTTGAACCACAGACACCTATTGACCAGCTGTGCAAAGTTTGGGGGGACAGCCATCTAAAGTGACGGTTTTAGCTCCCATTGACTTTGAATAGATGAAATTAATTTGAGCTTTATTGTGACCCCATGACTGTTTGATTCAAGTTTGGTGAGATTAGCTTCAAAGCTTTAACAGTGGCAGCAGTTTGAAAATCCTCCCAGTAGAAGTGAAAGGAAAAAATGGGGTGTTCAACAGGATGTCCCAATAAGATGGAGGGTGGGATAGCATAGAGAAGCACAAGCACACCCCACCGCTATGGAATGAATAAGTGTGGAAAGTTTGATGATTGGACTCCTAAAACTAGGAGGAGAAGAAAACGATGTTGGATTTTTCAAGATAATACTAATAATAATGTAGCAGATTTAAGTCCATCATTAGCAAAATATCAATGTTTCTGGTATTAAAACATATTTTCTTGTTATATAAAAAGGTCATGGATGACTGGTTATAATTATGATAGTTTGTATTGCTCTCACTGAACGTTAGGCATGTGCTTTTTACAGGAGCATAACAAGCAGTTTTGGGAGCAAAGGATGTCTGTGACTAAGAGTGATATACATTAAAATGCCAGACTGTTACACAAGCAAAGGATTAAACCTGAGTGAAGCCAAAGTGACTATAAATGAGACTGACTGGCTTGGGGGGCTGATTTTTATAGATGTGTGTCTAAAGAGCAGTGCTCACAGAGATCGGAGATAAGGTGAGCCAAGGTCATGTTTAATAGTCTCAGTAAAATCAATAAATAACACTGAAAATCCAAATAATAATGGAATATTCACATTAACCACTAAATGTTCTAACTGTCCCTGACAACCTTTCTGATCTGTTGTGGAATTCCCCAATCAGGCAATGAGTTAATGACATCCTCTGCCTTTTATGTAATAACTTGCATTGTTACATACAGCAAAGCCTTTGACAGTTAACATATCAATTCCGTTCCTCAGTTCCAATATGTCTTTCTTGGTGACCCCCCATGCTACTGTCCAGACTCACAGGGAATTTCGCACTTTACCTCTGCAGCGACACTGGGCAGCTGCTGACATGCCGGAGCGTAGAGCCTTCGTCCGTCACTTTGGGAACTGTCAATAGCGACGTCTCTGCGAGCTCGTCTGGCGTTTTCGATTTCTCAGGTTCAGGAATTGTCACCAGCAACGCGTTTGGCAAGGAGGCCTTCCTGCTGGCCTTGGGCTCTGTCAACACACCGCCAGATGTCTCCTTAGCCGTGGCGCATGGTGCTTGTCGCTGCTCCCTCTGACTAGCACTGTTCGGCTCTTTTCTGTCTTCCTGTTTGTCTCCAGTCTCCTTCTCCTCTCTGAGCCCCAGCTTTGTCTGGGTTAAGGATTTCCTCCTTCTCCCGCTCCTGTCACTCTCTGTCCTCATGGATCCTTCCTGCACTTTGGGGACATTGACTCTGGGTGACTGTGCCGAGGGTGCAAGTTCTGTTCGGTTTGTCTTGTATACCCTCTGACCCTTGTTATCTGCCTTTCCCTCTTCATCTGTCTGCTGTGTTGGTGCACCTATGATGCAAGATCAAAGAACAAAATCAAATTTCAATAAGAAATTTCAATAAAGATTTTCTACAATGATAAAGTCCATGTTTTTTAGATTCCAGCAACCCACTTTCACAAAAAATAACCGTTTAATTTCCCACCTCTTTTGGCAGGTGGCTGGGTATCCCGTAGTGTTACGCTCTGATTTTTGTTTCCCAAATTAAATAGTGCCTCCTGTAGGATGGGTAGAGAAATGACAGAAGAAATTTCCAGTAGACCAAAGGCAACAAATCAAAATGTAATGAGACATCAAAACGAAAGCAAGGCTGAAAAATTAAATGCTAAGGGGCTAGCATCGGGTGGTGAGGAACCAGCAAATGTGAGCAAACTAAGGGTATGTAAGCAGTTGAAGAAAGCAAAAACACAGGAGCACTGCAGAAAGGAATGTACTTTACAAAAGATATTTAACCAAAGTCTGCTCAGGATTTAGTTCAGCAAAATAAGTTACCAAACAACACAAACCATGCAGACATCTTGGATGGTTTGGATAAATTCTTTTTATACCAACCAAACTTTTATATATTTTTTAGATGCTCTAACGTACAGTTTTACACTTGACAAATTTAATAAATAACAGGTTAAAAATACTCCCTATTCTCCGTAGTATAACAGTGGGACGCCCTTTTCTGTGTAAACCTACAACCTTTTTGTCCCTTGTCTAATTCCCACACTGCTGTTTAAGCCCCGTGCCATGCGATGCTAGCCGAAACATATATCAAGAAGAACAAACCCAAGCACCTTTCTTTCTCCAGTGGCTAATCCCAGTGGCACTTTGAGGGAGGATGGGGTCCTATTTGGCAGCTCCTTCCCAGGCGCAGGCTGGATCCCTGGCTTGGCCCCCTCACGGCCAGATGGCAGCCTCCGTTTCTCAGGCACGACCGACACAGGTCCCTGTAAGACAGCATGCATGGCCAGCACTAGCTGCTCCAGGGCCTCCAGGCGCCGAGCCTGCTCCTCCTGCTGCTGGGCGTGCCGCTGGCAGGCACCGCACTGCGCGCACACTGCACGCGACAGCAGCTGCTCCAGTGCCCGGCTCAGGGTGTCCACCTTCTCCTCCAGCGCTGTCATCTCCATACTGCTGCTAGAAGGTCTTTTCTCTGACCCCATAGCATGCCACTCAGACATATACTAACAGCCACGATACCTAAAGTGACAGCAGTAATTCTTAACTCCACCCCATTCCCCCCCACCACCTAACTCACAAATACGCAATACCCAGGTTAACATGGCAGGACAAAGAGAGCAGCTTGGCCCTAGTGAACACGTGTCGGGCATGACTCCCCGAGGCCCAGGGACATTCAGCATTATGGAAAAGGCTGATGGGTTGGTACAGCCTGTCAGATGCCAGCGCTATCTCCATCAACTGTACGCACAGCTCCAAATATAGGGCCCAGCAGAAAGGACTGGGGCAGGGGCAGGGGCAGGGGGTGTTGTTAGCAGGCTTTGATAACAGAGGTATGTGAGGAAGGCCAAATGAATGTCATGCCTGCTTGGAAGAGGAGGGGACAGTTAGTTTTTTCCATTCCTCTCCATTGAACGCACAGACAAAAACACTCCCGTGTTTGGATGGAGGACGTAGGAGCTAGGATTTTACCACTAATGGGGCGGCTGGCGTTTATATCTCCCTGATCATAGGAATACAATGGAGGAAACAGAGAAAGTAAGGGGGACAACCAAGAGGGTCACTGCTACACAGGCTTTTTTTCTGGGTCCTATTTTAGTTCACATCGGAACTCTTGCCCTTAGCAGGGAGAACAATGATTAATGGAAACAGATGTATACCTGTAGCTCAGGAGGCTTTCTTGAACAGGGTAAAAAGTTTGTCAGCTTCATGGAGAGATAGACTTCAAGGGCAACACAGCACATATTCTTGAACATTTGATCATCAAAAATAAGCCTTGAGCTTTAAAGAACGTTACCGTTTTTTTTTTTTGTGAGGCAGATGGACAAATAGGGCTGCATTTAAGCATGAACTTCAGACCTGGCAGGAAGTGGCATACAGTAAGCTGGCGCAGGTTTTTGGCTTTGCTAGAAATACTATTTCTATACAAACAAGAAACACAAAAAGCGAACACAGTAAACTACACCAACAGTACGACTATTCAGATTGTACTTGCAACATTTCATTTGCATTCACATCTTCCTGTATCCCCATACAAATCAAAACTACAGATAAGTAAATCATTGTATTTTTTTCCCCAGACGTGACTTAAGTCAAAACATTTATCCACAAAGACATTGACAGGCACACAAGCCCATTAAGACTGAACATATTGACAGAACATGGCAGAAACTGCAAGCTAACATTCCTGGGTGATATATTTTCTCACACAAGTCAACCCTAGAGATTCAAAAATCACTTAAGCACCACACCAATTGGTATTTGGTTGAATCACATTGGAATAAGTCATTGTGACCAAAGTACCATCATTAACAGCCAAATGGAAACAGTCAGCCACACTAAAACAAAACTCAAATATGACGGTGTACAGAGGGGGTGCCAAGCCCCACCCACAGGCAGTAAAAATGCCACAAGCTTATTTCTCCCAAAACAAAAAGCAACAGCTGCCCGAATAGAAAGATCAATCTTATAACGCAGGATTGAACTTGGCTGTAGCTGCCTGCAGCCAGCCCTCAATGAGACTGCAGAAATAAGCTTCCCTTGGCATTGTTCACACGCTGTCTGAAAGGGGAAACCCTTTTGGTCGCAGCACAGGATGTACCAACCTGAGAATAGGGATGGACGAAAATGGCAGGACGATGAGGAAAACCGCTAAATCAACAAAAGCATTGTTTTTAAAAAGGTCTTTTATTGTAAACTGACTGGTAGAAATGTACATAAATTATTCTTCAGGATAAGACTTGATGTAAAATATACAAGTTTAGAACAGAAAAACTGAAGCATTTAAGTAAACACACAGGATATAAGAAGAGTAGGCATTGTATATACAAAACAGGTCATGTCCATTCACCGCAGAGGGCAGCACTGGAGATCTGCTCCTGTGCTAACTGCTGGCACTCCAGCAGTAACTGCACTCTGTACTCCAGCGTTTCCCAATCCAGTCCTCGGGGACCCACAGCCGGTCCATGTTTTTGCTCTCTCCCAGTTCTGGAGCAAAAACGTGGATTGTCTGTGAATCCCCATGGACCAGACTGGAGGAAATCTGCTCTACTCCATTCTTTTTTAAAAGAAGTACTGAGGGGGAAACCCTCCTTTTCATTAGACATGCTGCTAAGAGGCAGTACGTCGATCCAGAGGGCCTCAAAAACGGAAACGATCAGAGAAGTTGGGAGACTGGGGCACAGTAAGCGAGACCTCACTCTTCTTCACCTCCAGCTGTTTGTAGCGCCTAATTGGTTGTGCTTTGTGAACCTGGAAGGGGAAAGAGAACGATTTTAAAATATTATTGAAATGGAGCCATGCTATAACTATGCTATGTTGGACTGAGGTGATCATTTTCCATCACAGTACGATAGCAAAATTTCTCCTCACACCACATTAAGATCCAGGTGCCCATCTTGACAGTCAGGACCAACATTACCTGCTCCTGTCGGAGGTGAGCAATCTCCTCCTTCTCCTTCTCCTCGCGCTCCTTTCTCTCCTGCTCCTCCATGCGTGCCCGCTGAGCCTCCCTCTCAGACATGGCACGATCATACTCCTGCCTTTCTTTAGCCCTTCGTTCTGTATTCAGCTGGAACACGTCTGACACTGTAGAGTGAGAAATGGTTTCTAAAGAAGGGCCCAAAGTTAGGGGACGGAGATTAAAAGGGCAGGAGGGCGACAGAGAAAGGAAAGACACCCAACAAAAACCAGTTAGAGACAACAATGAAGCCCAGCACACATTACTTGCGACAGGCAACCAGTGCAAAAGCAAAGGAACAGGCAAAAGTTAAAAATCGCTTAAAACAGCTAATGCAGGATACAGGACACTTACCAAGTGCTGGGCGATTCTCCTTCTTAGGTACAAAGGGCTCCTTATGGACAACTGCATTGGGACGAGCCTTGAAGGTGGCAGCCTCAGCTTGCTGCTTCAGTTCCTCCTTCATCTGCATGGTGGTAAGGTACAGCTCAGCATCTAAACTTTAAGCATGATGCTCTCTAACCCCATGGTCAAGAGCCACTAAGGCCAATACATTCCATATGTGGGAGTCCTGCTCTTCACAGAATATTGCATGTGCAGCCTCATCATCCAAAGGGAGGGATGCGAGTCACCTTTAGCTCCCAGCGCTCACTCTTGGCAGCTCCACGCTCATCGATGAGGAGTCGGAAGGGCTCTGCTTTGGTGGGCTCCAGGGGCTTCTTCTCAGGAAGGTGGACCTCATGGAAGTCGGGCAGCGGCAGGGCCTTGAACTTGTGGACCTACAAGGTTTTCAAACGGCAGCACAAATCAGATTCATCCTTCTCCCCATACGTGCTTTCAGTTGAGGTGACATGATGTAAATTTCGTCATCAGGGGTTGGCCGTAGACGGCTGCAGTCAGTGCATGTGTAGCCCTAGTGGAAACCTTGCACGTCCATGTGCATTGACTGCGCATGTGCAAGATAACCGGTTTGGCATTTCCAGTAGGTTGGTAGCGTCGACTTTCAGCAGGCAATGACGAGAGTCAGAATAGCTGTTGTAGTAGCTATGGTGAGCAGCTGCATGAGGAGAGTCCCTGCATATCTAATTTTTCATACTGTCCGGATATTATACCTAGATGTACGGTATTTTAAAAAGCAGCACTGTTCCGGCATTTTGAAATCTTGGTAATAAAATTACCTGAGCGGGTGGGATCCAAAAGCAGTATGAACAGAAGCTGCCAGGCAGACGACCGTCAGCAGCCGAAAGTGTGAACTAATGGCTTAAGTGTCATCTGCAGGAAGCTGGCAAGCATGGATGCGTGTATAGAAATCCTGTCAGGCTAAGCTAATAAGTTCACGAAGAGCACCTCCTCACGTCGCTGCTCCTCCAGTCTCTTCTCCTTCAATGCTATTCGCTCCTGCTCACGGGCCTCAAAGGAGAAGGGGCACACCTCCACCTGTCGCATCTCGTGCAGCTTTGGCTGGAAAGGCAGGCCGAAGTGGGGGGCGGGGTTGGCCCGGATCAGAGGGGCTGGCTTCACCTGGGCACAAATACTTGTTAGTCTGCAGCACAGAATGAAAGCGGCACTTCACCCATAATGTTCCATGTGGCAGTCAAGGAATTACATGTTGAGTTCATCAAACCCTACAAATCCTTCTAAACAGATGCCTACAGAAGAGGTCAGTGAGCATTCAAGACTAACAAAGCCGTTCCTTCAGATGCAGACCACAGTCTTACCCAATACACATAATGTTTCACCCTCATGCAAACATGACAGTGACAGCTTAGTCTGGTATACAACCCCGGCATCCAAAACACTTGGCAAGAAACACTGCCAAGCACAGCATCAGAAAGAAGCAGCCTGCCAAATCATTTTGGAATGGGCTCCCCTCACTGCACATAACTGGGAAAACAGAAGCGTCCCTCTATTAGCCTTTACATATGAAAGGGCTCCCCCTTCTGAAGCCAAATGCAGCACTAAATCATATTCATTTCAGTCGATAAAAATCACACAATGGTAAAATAGAACTCTGCATGTTGGCAAAGATCAATTGTATAATTTGTGTAATTGTCGACAATATATGCATTACTAGAGATTGAAAGACGGGACATGAGAACCCCCCCCCCCCCCAAGAACAGGATGGACAGACCTCCTCCACTTTGCGCTCCACACGAACACGATTCTTGAGAGCAAAGGCTGGAGACTCAGGAACAGTTGGGTTCTGCACCTTCTTCTCAGGGACCCCCTGGGAACCAAGAGCAATCAATGGAAAATAAATCAAAAACAGCCAGGCTGAGGCAGGCACAAAGATGCAGACATTAAACAGGGAGGTGTGGCACATACCACCACTTCCTCGAGAATCCGGGCAGGCAGCGGCCTGGAATGGAAGGTGTGATCCACAGGCTCCTCTTGCTTCTTACTGGCCTGGCGCGCCTGCAGCCTGCGCTCGATCTCCAGATCAAAGCCCTCCGGATGCGTAATCTCCCTCGGGGCTGGCTTCTTCGGCACCAAAGCATTCTCTAGGATCTTCCTGTTCAGCTCCAGGGCTTTGAACTTAAACCTACAGAGGAACAGCACAAAATAAGGGTTTTGGAATGAGAGACGGACCTAAAGGTGGCCGATTATGGTGCAACTGATTGGAGCAAGGAGTGTATGAAGCTGTAGTTATGGCTATCAGTTCAGCAAGGAACCCAGAGCAGGTGAAAATGCCACGAGGGGGGTGGGACCTACTGCTGGAGTTTCTCCAACTCCTCAGCCTCCATCTCTGCAGTACTCTTCACCGCCACTGGACGGCCTCTCTGCCTGGTCATCAGCTGCGGAGTATGGGGATTGGTGATCTTCATCTTGTCCATCTTAATTGGCGATGGACCTTGAAACAAAAACTTCAGTTAAATTTTACAGCGTAGCGCACGACTGTGGCCTACAAGTGTCCCTTCCAAGTGAAACAACATACCCTTCTCATCCCTCTGCCGGCTGCGGAGGTGGTAGCGGGCTGGGGTTTGCTTCTGGAACTGTTCTATCATCTGGGCCATGGGCACGAAGGGCTTGGCCTCCTCAAACTTGCGCTTGGTGCCAGCTGACAGGTTGAAGGGTTTGGGCACAGTGGCACCCCTTAGAGCCTTTGCCTGCCACAGAGGAAGAACTTTGCATTATACCACAGCAAGGAAGAATGAGCCACCAACTGTACCATTTTAAAACCCTGGTCATTAGGCTTACATCTCTCAAAACAGTACAATATGCATTTACTCTCTGTACAGAGCTTCCCAGTTTAGGCATATTCATTCTGAGTAATCGATAGTATTTGTCAATCATCTCTATCAGCACTTAGTATCTCAGCTGTTTGTGCTAAAGCAACCAAAACTACTGCACTGCTTCTGTGGCAGGACAAGCTGGCAGAGCAGCAGAAACAGGCCCACATACCGGGGAGGAAGGGTGTTTGCGGAGCTGTGCTGCGAAGTCGACCGTCTTGTAGGTGGCATCGGAGGGCGTCTCTAAGGCCTTCAGCCTCTCATCAGTGCGGAAGTGAAAGTCCACTGGCACTGTGGTGCACAGAGCAGGCTTCTTTGCTGGTTGGCCTAAGCAAGAAACAGTAAAGGGGGGGGAACGGCACACACTGCATAAGCACTCGTCTTCACACACCTAATTTTGAGAATAGGCTTGTCGCAGGTAAGATTTAGATGTGAAAGACAAAATAAATTGAAGTCAGGTATAACTAACAACCACCTAGCACTGAAAGAAAATAGGTACCTAACCAATGTTATATTAGAATAGAGAATGATGATGATGATGATGACGATGAGGAAAAAGGGATGCAACGTACTTCCTGCCATAGCAGCCTTGAGGCTGGCTTCGTTCTTCTTGCGGTGCTCAGCGGTCTCCTTCTGCAGAGCGACAATGTGATCTAGCTCCTGCTGCTCTGAGCTCTTCTGTTTCTGAGATGCTGCCCTCCTGGATGGGAGACATATGGAAACTCATGCCCTAATCTTAATCATCCATATGCTCTCAGCAAATCACATTCCAACATGATTTTTGTAGAATAAATTGAGATCCTTATGAAGCAAAAAAGGAGTTCAAGATATGTAACATTTCTCAGGAAGAGTGATTTTAAACATCAAGGATGAAAATGATTATGATTGAGCATATTGCTCGACAAATAAACAGAAGTCAGTCTTTTCTATTCAAAGAGGAACCCGTGAACTCAGGTTAGCCACGCTAACTTAGCAGGGATAATCACCTTATGGCCGTGGATGCTGCAGGCTTAGTCTTGCCCGGAGCTTTCTGGGGGACCCTCTGAGCACCAGACCCAGAAGACGCACTACGCCGCAGGGACCGGGAGGATGAGCTCCTGCAACAAGCAAGCCCATCCATCACTGCATTATACTCTTAGGCAGACGTGTTTGGACGCTTTACAACCCAAACCCCTTGCTATACCAACTTAACCAAAGCAGGAATCCAGCAAGCAAGCAAGAAGCCTCTCTCAGGAAGTACAGCGCATAAGCCACTGCACACGACTAAAAAGATTGCATGCTATGGCTTTGTGAGGTCTTGAGAACAGTTTCGCTCAAAATGAATGGGCTGGACATTTGGATTCATCACACTCTACAATGGTTGTCTCAATGAGACATTAACTGGCCATATCTTCGTTTAATGTCCAATAACCCCAAAGTTGACTTTACACATGAACTCCAGATACTGTCCTGAGAACCAGGTCCAAACATTTTCCAGAGTTGTCCTCATGGACCAGACTGGGGGAAATCTGCTCTACCCCATTCTTTTTTTTTTTTTAAAGAAAAACTCCAGAAATACTTTCCAGAGTTGTCCTTCCACACATTCACACATACTGTGCCTACAGGTAAGATCAAAAAAAAAAAAAGTCCAGGGCCACAGGGCAGATATGAAAGTGGCTCAAAACTGATGCTAACCAATTCTATTCAACAATCAATCTCATTCATAATTTCCAATTATATCTATCAATATTACGATTAAGAAGTCTCAAGTTGTACAACACATCAAAGTACCACACCAGAAATGAACTCCTGTGCAGTGGAAACCAGTGACCAATAGGGTGAAATTCTAACATGTGAGCCACCAGAGAACATACATCCACAAAGTGCCCCATCAGTATCTTATGCCTTCAATTGCAACCATTTGTGATACCACCCCATGTGGTACACATATACAGACACACCTCTACCTTCGCTGATGTAACGTTCTTGGTACGGGCAGTACTACCACACTCCTGTAAAACGCAACACATTCACATGGCAACCCATTACTTGAAACCTGGACTAGATCTTGTTCATGGCACCAGACAATCTTCTTTGACGTCATGCACATTACCTTCGCTGCTTCTTGACAGGTGGTGTGCCAGGTGCTGTGGCATTCTTCTTTTTCTCCTCACGCCAGGCCATCTCGCGGCGCTTCGACACCCTTGGGGACAGCACACACATGCAACCGTACTCAGGATGAGTCTCACTTTTGGTTGCCCTCACAAATTTTGATCCAGGCCTTCAGCTTCATGATGGCCAAGCATGGTTTATGACAAAGGCAAAGCCATCTACCTGCGTGGTTGGGCCAGATTCGCCACGGAAGGCTTGCTGTTACCCCAGGATGTAACGATGTTTGAAGGGACAACAGAAGTGGCCGGATCCTCATCTGCAGCAGCCTCTGAAACATACAACCAAGTTTATTGTAGCCAAATGAGTGACAATTACAGTAAATATGTTTCAAGGGGCCCAAACTATTTCTGTAGCAGAATTTTACACTAAGAACAATGGTCGAACCAAAAAGGCTGGGAAATCACCTGAATCGGAATTCACAGTTTTCCTCCTAGGGGACACAACAGCTCTAGGCAAATTTGCTTTAACTGAACCTCCCAAAGGTTTCTCAGACTTGTAGGGCGTTATGAGCTGATCTGGGCCTCCAGTATCCGTGTCAGCATATATCTGATCTGCAACAATTATTTAAAATACGTCGATGAACCGGTACTGAATAATAATATGGAAAACATCCGCCTCTCTCACTGATAATTGCTTACCAAACCACGCATCGGCACCATCCTCATTTTCAAGTGCCTCCATATCCATGATGTGTGCCGGCGCGTCATATTCGTATTTATCGGCCGACTGGCTCTGTAGCGCGTCCATCTCTGCGGCCACGTCTGCTTCCTGGACATATAAAAGCACGGAATCCACACGTCTAGTAATTCACAGTTTACAAATCACTGGTCATTCGATTCCTTTAGATAATTAAAATGCTTCTTGCCCACATTTTAGACCAGTACCCCTTTAAAGTTCCAAATTTTGCATTGCACTTATAGAGAAACAAAACCACAATGGCAACAAGTACTATCAAATAACCCAGCTCTGGTGGCACCACTACAAACGCTACATTACAAATATTAACTTACTCTTCCCAACCCACTCCATCCCATCCTCCAACTTACACCTCTAAATACAAAAGACTAAAACTCGTGCTCGATTTGCAGAAAAGCACTACTCATGTATAAGCTCACAATACAACTGATAATAGCTGCACAAAACAACAACAAAAGAATGTTTAAGCACAATTTACACATTTATATAGCAAAAGATTTAACTAGCACACAACTGTTCTCATTATTATACCTAACAGTGAACAAGTATGGCATTAAATACATATTTAACGTTTTCAAAGACCGACAACAGTTACTCGGATCATATTAGCATAAATATGACATATTAGCTAACGTTTTCCGTAAATCTGTAACACTTACCTTTTTAAAAAACCTCGCTTATAAAAAGCTGATTTAATGTTCCGAAAAAAAATAAATATATATCTATATTGACCGAGTAATGCAACAACGCAAAACCCACCAAAACTGCGCTTCAAATAAGTTAGAAGCCACGGCCGAGTTGCGATTTGAAAGTACCCCTTTTTCAAACGAACCTATCGCCTGCATCCGCCCACATTTTCTTCGCCTCTTATTGGCTACAGGAGTCATACGTAACACGTTTCGTTGGCAAGTTACCCAAGATGCATTTCGTTTGGAATATGCCGGAATTTCAAACATCTTAAACATACACCCTAACGTTGATGGCTTACGGGTTTATGCTGTACCTATGTTAACCTCTCCGGCAAGGATTTCCTTAGCAGGTTGGATTAGAGTAATAATCTTATCAGGTCTAAATTAGATTTTTGACATTTAGCTTTCCAGTATGTTATAATCTATACTTTTGTTTGATGAACGTTCTACAGCATGATTCTTTAACTCTCCCAGGTCTTTTTTTTCTTTTATTGGGATTTTTTCGTTTGGAAAAACAGTGCTTTTCCACAATGATCCTATATTCAAAAATTGTAATTTAAATACTATACATTTGAGAATAGACAAACATGGGAACTTTTAGAACTTCTTTAATGCAACAGAATCTTGGTCAGCAAGGTTCCTACAGAGACTGAAAAAAGGTATGTGTATTGTTTTCATTTTATATGCTTCTGAATTTAGTGGCAACAGGCAATAGAAAATATAATTGAGGAAAAGTGTTTGAGCATTTGCATGGAGGTATCTTATTTCTCATTTCAGTTCCAGGACATTAAAATAAAGCTGCTGTCAGGAATAGCCATGAGTTAGGCATATCGTGAGCATGACAAGTTGTGTTTTTTAAAGCAGTGACATAGAAATACAAGCATATGGGTGTAAAAGCAGTTACCCCCTTTCTAATTCTTTAATTGCTAGACCTCTATGCCACTTTTCATCATTCCATTTGGCCTGTTTTGCTTAATGGTTTGCTTATGGTCATATCAGTGGACTGTCACAATTGGCAAGATAAGCTCATAACAAAATATGCTGTATCTGGTTTTCATTCTCACCCACCCTGACTCTGTTTTCAACAGAACATCCAAAAATGTACCATTGATATATTGTATGTTGCAATTGAAAAATTACTATTTTCTCACAATCAAATACATTTAGTTTCCTAACAGTTTCCCACCCTGTATGCTGCCTTCTGTTCAATCAATATTTTCACTGAATTAATTGCCTTATAAGTTTTTCATTTGTTAATCAAACAAAATATTTTTAAAATGCATACAAGCTATGGTACAGGAGGGTTTTGTTTTCCACTGGCATAAAATAAATGCCATTTGTGGATGGTAGTAAAAATTACACAGATTACAAGTCTCTTCTCATAATGTAATTTTTTACTGTTTTTATAATTTATTGACATTACAATGCATGGAAATAAACAATAACCCATACATATATGCAAACACAGATTTTCATAAGCTATTACAGGAAATTCTTGTTGTCATAGCACTGTTATCTTTTGTTATACTGAAACTTTTTGGGTCACCTTACCCAGTTTATCATGGTTAAGTCAGGTACTTAGAAAAATATATTTCAAAACGCACATGATTCCAGCTCCAAGAATTAGGGCTAGACACCCCTGCTTTATGGCCTGACACATCTTCACATCTGTCATCTCAACAATATTATGTGAAGTTAAAGATCTGGGAGAATTAAAAGAACATTACAGGCTGATGATAATCAAAGGTCCCTCATCTGTTTTTTGATTAAAGTCAAAATATCAGTGATGCTACTAATGGCAAGTGGACGATAACTACGCTAAATCATCCTACACACGGCAACCCTCTTTATTTAAAAACCAAAAACAGGTGATTACATAAGTCTCAAGTCCATGTAGGGGTTTGAGGACTCAAACGGAACATCCGGTAATCTTCTTGGAGCTAGACCTTCTGTATCATAACTTGAAATTTACCTGTTAAAAAAAGAAATCGGCATCAGAGCAAAACCTTGCACTGCTGCCACCTATGATAATTTCATGCAAAGAACTAAGCTGTAAATATATCAATATCTAAATTATTCAGACAGTACTAAACTGCTACTTTTCTGCAAATATGAAATACAGTGGTACCTCAGTACTCGAACTCATTAGAACTTGAAGTCGAACCAACCAGTTCCAAAAAAAGACATAGAACTCGATCTGAATCTCAGAAATCAAACCGTGAACGCCGACCTAAGAGAACTTGTACATGCGAGGAAATGAGTCACGCGGCACGGTGCGTCTCTCAATGGAAACTAAAGGTAACATTTCAGTCTAAGTCTTGCATTCACTGTGATAGTATCGTTTGTTGGTGAGAGTGCTTTTTTATTGAAAATATCAGGTAATACACTGTACTTTATATCATTTTGATAGCCATTGCTCACCAAAAAGTTACACAATAGTTGTACAAATGTTACAACCTAAAAGTTTGTGATTTATGAACAAATTAACGAATAGAGTAATAATAAAAATAAACAATGGACCGCATGGCATACACTCTCTCAATTCTTTTCTCATTTTTTAAAATGTTTC
>JAODJW010000127.1:26810633-26822625 GCA_026777045.1 Hyperopisus bebe | reverse complement strand
GCTTGGGTATGACACAGATTGCCTAGTTTGAATACACCGTTATGCAAAGAACATAGTTTTATTTTTTTTTCTGACAAGATGCTCCAACTCTGCTAAGGAACAGACATCTTTGAAAGGGCAGGAATAAAACCAGGCAGTGTAGCCAGTGACAGAAACGTGCTGCAGCTTCGTTAGATCTTGCGCGTGCTGGTAGTCTGGTGTCTCACAAGTCTCAAAGAAGCAATCAGCTTGGTTGAGGCTAAAAGACAGTTAATGTGAGAAAACCACTGTGAATCCGGACTAGGTGCCACAGAGAAACTGGAGGAACAGTACCCCCACATAGTACAGTCCAACAACGCAGAGCTGCGGCTACGCTGGGCGCAGATCGTCCTCCAGAACCAGCATGAGTCCGGATACCAGCACGTCCGCGACTTCCTCAACAGTCAGGTGAGGCATAAAGGAAAGCCTATGTAGGGCAGAATGGTATTACACCTGGTGACCACAAACCACAAGTTACTTCCCTGGGTGGTGGTGACCTGTGCAAACAATCTGCTGTGAGAAGATATTACAAGTATATATAAGCCTACTAGAAAAGGCAATCCTCTATCTGGTAGACAACTGATAATAAGTAACTGTTTGAAAAAAGAACAGTGGTGAGACAAGGAATGAGAGCATGCATATCTTCCGGGGCTTACTGCTGACCCTCTGATGTTGTGTTGCCCAGGGTAAACAAAAGTACACCCTGCCAGTGTACCGGGCCATGTGGAACACCTCAGAAGGGACCAAAGCCCTGGCCACCGAAATCTTCTCCCACACCTCGCACCAGCTCCATATAAATGTCCGCAACTACGTCAGGAAGATCCTCACCTGAGTGGTCCAGTCAAGGCCAAAGTGAGAAGCTTGCGACTCCAGGCAGCTGCAGTAAAAGTGACCACAGGAATATTGATATGAGTTGATTAAAGGAAACATCTGATTAAAATGAACTAATACAGCAGCAAGGTGGCGTTAAATGTGTTATATGCTTTTAACTGCTTTTTAATAAACACTTGATTGTAATATGAATTTTAAATCTACTCATTGTTTTCAAATCTACACACTAATCTGGTTGGAAAATAAAATGAAATTCACTTTGAACCACATAATTAATCCTAATTGCAGAAAGCACTATTTTAGTGTACGTTATATAAGAATATATTAACTGGGTTTCCTGGCCAAATCTAAATAAATTATGCTAAATGGAGTCTAAAATATGTGTAGTGTGTGACTGACTGTATAAGTATGCGAGTGCATATATACTGTGATGACTGGCATCGCGTATCGTCCCAAGCTGCTTGGGCCTCAACACGATGCATCTGAAAGATGGGTAGCCTACATGGACCTACACATTGCATGATTCAAAATTAAAACTGGATTCCCAGGAGGGAATTCCGGTAAAGGATTCTCTGATCGAGATTTAATGTTTTTATTATATCCTTGGATAAGACTGATTGATTACAACTGTAACCAGATTTCGCCCCGATTAATTTGAGTGATTTGTTATTGTCCATAGGTTGCTAAAAAATTGGTAGATTACGGAACGGAGCAATAATCCTCCACGTTTCCGCTGATGGCCTCGGCCCTTTGCTAAAACGGCGTCTCTCGCACACAGAAAGGCCGCCAGGGGGCGCTGTCTGCCGCCCTGCTCCCTCGGCTTGTTGTGGTTCTGCATTAAGACGTTGGTTGCTCTGACATGATCAGTAGCTCCGTCATCTCAGCTGGTTTTCTTCCTCCTCCTTAAAAAATTAAAATAAAGGCATACTGTAGTACACCATGATATACCCCACGGTGAGTGTTATTTAATGCTTTCCAAATTGAACAGGGAGGGATGGGACTTCGACGATGAAAGTGCGGCTGAACCGGTTTCTAAATTTGAAAAAAGGTCATGGTTTGTTGGTTAAAGTGCCATTTCTGTATGCGACTCTGAAAGCTAATTTTCCGCTATGAATGCTGATTAAACGAGATTGTACTGAAGATAATGAGTCGTTAGTTGTTTGTAAATCAGAGAGTTTTAGTTTAGATTTCCTATGTGCTAACTACTCGTTTAACTCTGCAGTTAAGAAGCTTTTTAGCGTCTTCCTAAATGCAGCCGCTGTCTAGACGTTGTTAGCTTGTTGGATACGACGGTCAAGTGTATCTGAATTAGTCATTTCAGCCATATAAATGTAAGGATTCTGTGCCGTAAAAACATTGTTTGAAGTACTGATGGTGCGCTCCTGCACAAGGCGTAGCCTCCCGTTGCAGGATTTGGGAGCTGTAATTAACTCAGGAGCCGTAGCTGGATATAAAAACATGCAGTTGCCGTTCTGCTGTCTCACGCTCTGGTCTCAGAGTATTTGTCGGCAAGCAGAACAAGACATGTTTTTATGCATGGCAGAAAAAGAGGTCGGATCGTGTGCATAACAGATTCTTGTAAAGTTTTCTGTAAAACAGAATAGCCATGATCATGTGCAGACAAGTCTGTTGAGTATAAGAATATGTGCATTACTAGGTTAACGTTACTTTTGGTGGTGCTCTGTAATTTGCTGGGATGGTTAAACTAGAGGTTGATGCTTATGAATAGGGAAACTGACCTCTGGGTGTGGAGCTAGGAGCTGCTAGGAAATGTAGGGGCTGGGCACTAAGCTGTTCCTGCGGCAGGGAAAGGGGGAAAAGGCTGGGGCTGGGCCAGAGGAGCTGCAGGATGGTGAGTCATCCGGCAAACAGGCTGCGCCCTTACCAAATATAGGCAGTTTAACGTCTGAATTATGTGGACTTGGTGCAGCCACGATTCATCAACTTTATGTAAATGTTTTATTCTTTTCAAGTGAACAGGCTTTTACCTGAGATAGTTAGCGCTGGGAAAATGGCCTCTAACTTAAACTTTCTAACATGGTTTCATCCACTCCGAGTCACGCCTGTGTTGCATTGCAGCTTTAATTATCTACGTTTGGCGTCATGGAACAGCATATGGCTCAGTGGGCTAAGCCTGTGCCTGTCATCAGAAGGTTGCCGGTTCAAACCTAGCCTCAGCTTTTGGTCCTTGAGCAAGGCCCTTAACCCCCAGCTCCCTGGGTGCTGCTACGGGCGGTTGCCCTTCGTGGACAGCTTACTCTTCAAAGAGCAAGTTGTGGGAGGCGTAAAGACAATTTCCCCATGGGGATTAATAAAGTATCAATTATTATTATGTCCCTGTTTTTGTCTCTTCCCCCCCCCCCCATTTTTTGTGCAGACAACCGCGGTATTCATTGCGGTGGGGGCTGTCCTGGTCTCCACTGTGGGTCTTGCCCTGGGTGCTTACTTTATGAAAAGGAATAAAACCAAGCTGATCACACTGCTTGATCCCGCCGTTAAATACGCCTTGAAGCTCATCGACAAAGAGGTACTATATAACACACCTGGGTGTTATGCAGGACGTATTCCTACAAATATGAAATTGTTCTGTTAAACCCATGGTTGTCACACCTGTTTGGCTGCATTATCCCCCTCTGACCCCGATTTAAAGCAGAAGTGAAGACAATGTGGAAACCTACACTTGGCTATTCTTGAATTGTTTATACCTTACGAAGAAATTAATCTGATTTTAACATGTAACAACCAGCAGGGAAAGTAGTGTAAAACCTGTAACATTAGTGCCTTTTCATTTTATCGGTCTGCTTTCCTAGTAGTGCTGTGTAACAATGCTGTTCTTCCACACCCCTCCTTGTTCCTGGGATCCTCCCACAGACGATCAGTCATGACACCCGAAGGTTCCGCTTCGCACTGCCCTCCTTGGAGCACGTTCTGGGCCTTCCTGTTGGTGCGTTCTCTTTTCCTCGATTTTTTCCTCCAAATTCCATGTCGTTGGCTTTTTAGTTGCCAGTGAAGAACATCTTTTAACATTGTTTGACCATAAGTTGACTATGGTGCTATGTTGCACATCAAGCAGACGTTACATACTTGTTACTGGTCACTCTGGAACCTTCCTCAACCTTCCAGAACCCCTTGAAAACTGTATGCTTGTTATATATAATCTGCCTCACTTGTATGTCCCATTAGACAATACTATCTGCTAATAGAATGAATGGAAATAAACGTTAAGTGTAACTGTGCTTAATATTTTGTGAAATGACCCTGGGAATTACCTTGGTTCAAGAAAATATTCCTCTTTCCCTTAGGGAAGCACGTGTACCTTTCAGCCCGCATAGATGGGAATCTTGTGGTGCGTCCATACACACCAGTATCCAGTGATGACGACAAGGGATTTGTGGACCTTGTAGTAAAGGTAATGGCTCATCATTGCCATCTCTGCCTCTTTCATTGATGATAGACTCTTGATTAATGTTTCTCTGTACTTTCATGTGAGATTCTAGTGTCACCAGAGGATTGTGATGTCATCTTTGACTTCTGAGCGTACTGGACTGCATTCTTCCGCAGATCTATTTTAAGAACATCAACCCTAAGTTCCCAGAGGGTGGCAAGATGTCCCAATACTTGGAAAGTCTGCAGCTGGGAGAGATGGTGGACTTTCGGGGACCTGGTGGGCTGCTAGAGTACAAGGGCCAAGGTTTAATCTCCATTTTTCTCTTACTGTATTTTTATTCTATTTTGAAACATGACGACATTTCTGCTATCTGATTTTGTATGGGTCTCCTATTATCTGTTGGTATTCGCAAGCATTTTGTGCTACAGTATCAGATGAACAGGAAGTGCTTCTCTGCCACAGTATCATTTTCATCAGCTTGTAGACCTTTAATATAAATGCAGAGTTCTGGTTAAAATGTGGGTTTCCCTCAATAGCCTGACGCACATAAGTGTGAAAATACAGAGTGCTGCGGAAAAAGGTGTCAGTTAGAAGCAGTCAACAGTGCAGAAAACTTCAATTAATTACTGCTAGTGTCCTTTCAATTTCTTGTTTGTAGTTGTCTATTTATCCAAGACACATGCAGTAAGTGGTATAAATCACATGCGCTCAGCCTTAATTTCTGTAGAATTTATGTAAACCAACATTACAGAATTAGTATCATATCAAGTTTGTGTTATTGTCAGTGGTCGTGCACATTTGTAGCCCAGTGATATTAAACTAGTACTGCTTAGGTTTACCTAATGGCTAAAGATGGTTTTGTATGAATCAAGTGTTTTTGTTAGTATTTTTTGTGTGTGCCTGTGTCAGTTCATGAAAAAATAGAATGATTATTATTTTATTTGAATTTCTTCTCAACAGGGGAGTTTGCAATCCAGCCGGACAAGAAGTCTCCTGCAGAGACGAAGGAGGTCAAATCTTTGGGTCTGATTGCAGGGGGAACAGGTGCAGTGCCCTTAACTGCCATGCAGAAATGCATCACTGCTATGCTCAGCGGAGTCTAGTGGGTGTTGGTGGTCTAGTGGTTAGGATGCTTGCCTCTGGACCAAGAGATCGCCTGTTTGAGTCCCACCTCTGACACTACTCCTGAGTACCACCCTTACCCCCAACTTGCTCCAGGGCGACTGTCCCTGAATTTAGGAAAATGTAATACTCTGGATAAGAGCGTCCGCTAAATGCCGTAAATGTCTTCACTCACCCCAGGGGCAGTTTAATCCTCCTGGTTCTGCAGCTATTCAAGGCAGATATGGACAACTGGGAGCCTTACTGCTGTATCTTACCTCACATACCACAAATATCAGATGTTTTAAATAAGAATACAACATGCATTGTTGCCTTTTAACATTACAAGGAATATCTAGTTAGGATGCGTTTAACCAGATTTTTTTTTGTAACATTGTGGTTTGTCTTCAACGTAGAATGGTTGTGAAATTTCACTGCAATCAAATTTAAATGTAGGAAGCAATTAGCTCCATCCTCGGACAATGTGGACTCCATTTTTGACCCACTGCTTTGGAAAAAGTAAACCCAGTGCTTTCTAATCTGACATGAAATCGAATGACCTTTCTACAGCCTTTGCGTAATGCTGCTCATGATAAAAAATTGCTTTGTGAGACACACTGCGGTCACAGCTGGCTTAAAATAGGAAACAAACTGACAGTCTAAAATTTGCAGAAGCTACGAATAAGTCCAGAGAAGCTGAACTCGGATGTGTGGTTTAGGTGTTAGTGGATTCCACACAGCTGCAAATCTGTTTCCTTTCACCTTACGATGACACAGAATATTTGGCATTCAGCAGTTAATTGACTAGTGTTCGTGAGAGTAAAGCATCAGTGAGTCATGGACAAATCATTTGTTGCACTCAAAATTTTGTGCTGAACTTGGTCAGTTTTTGCTAATGTTGAGGCACCGTCAATTTATATTTCAGCTGAGAAAATTACAAACTTGAGCTGGCTAGCCAGAGTTATGTTTTACCAGCTGTGGTGCTCATATCTGAATTACATGGCAGCAACCAGACACTGAGGCTGGAGCAGGAGAGAAGTGATTGTAATGGCAAATTGTTACCACCAGATGGCTCCCTGTACCTGAACTACTTCTAGTGTATAATGGCGCTCATCATTGCCGTTTCTGCCTGAAGGTATCACCCCTATGCTGCAGTTGGTACGGGCGATTATGAAGGACCCCACTGACAAGACTACCTGCAGCCTGCTGTTTGCCAACCAGGTGGGTTTCTCTGACCAGGCAGGTAGATTTCCATTAAAGGCACTTCGTTTATCCTCTTGCTGCTTATATGGCCTTTAAGAATTGCTACAGCAAAATATCCAGATGTGTAATTCAGTACAACATCTTGAGTTGATTGAGCATCTTCTCAGAAACGGGGATAGGACTAGAATATTTTTTTCCAATGGACGCTGAACTGTTTTATTGACGTCATAGTTTTTGATTTTCCTAAAAAAAAAAATGCCTTTGTATCTGATTAGTTCACTTGTTCTTTAAGTTGTGACCACAGGTTTATCTGAGCAATTCATATGGACTCTCATATCTAAAGATGTTAATGATGAAATAACAGAATGTTGGTGTAGGTGTGAAAATTAGCACCACTGCCAGTGATGGGTCATCCTGTACGCTTTGTGAAATGTGTTTTTGAGATGGTTAGCACGTGCCCTCTGTATGTGGCAGACGGAGAGAGACATCCTCCTCAAAGACGAGCTGGAGGAAATCCAGGCCAGGTATCCTGACCGCTTCAAGCTGTGGTTCACCGTGGACAAAGCCCGTGATGGTAGGTGCCAGATAATTGGAGTGCAGTGGGGGGAGCGTCTGTAGCGGGTCAAAGTGCTGTAGTTCCACTCATTTCAAGAGAACGATACAAGAACGAAGAAGCACTGGTAATATGTTATGATAGTGTAAGCTGTGTGCTTTTCTTGTTGCACACGAGTTGCCTGATTTGTCTTTGTGTGTGTGTGTGTGTGTGTGTGTGTATGTGTGTGTGTGTGTGTGTGTACACCTACAGACTGGGAGTACAGCCAGGGTTTTGTCAGCGCTGACATGATCCGGGAACACCTGCCTGAAGCTGCCGACGACAACATGGTTCTGATCTGCGGCCCACCACCCATGATCCAGTTTGCCTGCAACCCCAACCTGGACAAGCTGGGCTTCCGGCAGAGTCAGCGCTTCATCTACTAGCCCGCAGTCCTGAGCTGCGTCTCGATTTGAACCCAAAGAAGTGGGCGTCGCCCGCGTGCACTTAGCTGCTCAGAATAGGCCTTGTATCATATCTAATTCCACAATGATTAAAAACATTAGTAAAAAGAATCCTGAAATATGGTATTTTGTTTTAAAATGCTTTAATGGCAGTCTCTTTCGCAGATGTAGTCAGAGCTGTATTGTTTGGCAGGCATAAGCTTTGTTCCTGTATCCTCAACCTGGGGCGTCTTGCTAAATTACAGAGATTTGAAACTTGCATTTAAAAAAGTGATATAGAAATAATGATGGTGGATTTATGCTAACAATACAGGGAAACCTGATGCTTTCGTTACACACCTTGTGGCATTTGCACAATTCAAGGCGTCATTGAGATAGAGCAAGACTGTCCCCAGTGGCAGGTGCTTTAAACTGTGTAATGTGCCTTGATGCATGTGTTTCTGTGGTAAATATACCAGTGTGTAATGTGAAATAGAATCCCTCCCTTCACTTTTTGAGGGAAATAGCCAGGGATGCACATAACTGGTACGCATTCACCTTTAAAAAGTATACGTGTGACAATCGATTGTTTGTAAAAGCTAAAATGCGTGCTTGTGTGCATTTGCGCTGCTATGACAAGAAAATACCTTGCATTTTAACCTTTATACAGTAAATGTAGTTGGCATATAAAGATAAAAATGCATTATATTTTGTCAGCGCAAATCCACATGAAAAAGTACGCATTTATGCAGTTACCTCAATCGATTTTCAAACGTAGCGTTTTTAAAGGTGAATGTGTACTTAGGTCTTATGTGCATCCTTGAACATAACACGTTTGTAGAAGTAATTTTTAAAATAACATATCCATCTTGGAGTTGTTTCGTGAAAATTGTAAATTGCCACACTAGTGTCAATTTTCTGTTTTGTCGTCTTAGATGTGCTGGCAATATACAGTTACCCTGTAGGAGGGCTGCAGACTTTGTCCAGTTTTCCCACTTTCAGTTGAAAGTTTGCTTTTGCTGATGTGAGATGCAGTGAGAAAATTGGCCCTGCCTCTGAATTATCTGCACCTGAAAGTGCCCAGTGATTTTTCCGTATGACCATATGCTGACATCCAATCAGATGACAACTGTGACTTCTGGGGTATGAAGACTACACAAATATCTTTGTATGTCTTGGTTTTTCAAACCTTCAAGTTCCAAAATGTATTGCAGAATATTCATCATTAAACTTGCTACTTTTAAAGTTGTCATTTTATTAAACGCAAGAAAACAATGAACAGTGCAAGAGGGTACATAGGGAGACGGTGGTGATGAGTTTATTTTTGGATTCACGGAGCTTGTATTACCATTTTCTGGCTTGAAGTACGAGGATGAAAGAATCATGGAGAGTAATGACGGTTTCCATGGAGACAAATACTCTTCTCTAAAGTAGAAATGAAATACATTATTGCAAAGCACTGGGGATGAAACTACTGGCATTCTCCAAGGCTGGAGCCATTGATCTGCACGTGTCCAATTATTCATCAAGGGTCATACAGTTTCCGGAATGCAGTTATATAAAATTTAGCAGGAGAAACGTGATTGATATGATGTGCTCTGGGTCTATTTTTATGCACTGGAGAGCTGCTTATTTTTGTGTGCGATAAAGTGTGTTGTGCATCTCTGACATGTCAACGTATTATGGAATTTACCATTATTGAATGGCAGTAGCCTCGAAGTTAATCGATAAAAGACCTCTTACGGCTCTATAAATTGGAGTTCAACGCAGTCTAAAGATATCGCCACTACATCATTTGTTTCTGCTTTTCAGATTAAATCTATAATCGTATGTGCAGAGAGTTGTGCCATAATACTATTCTCATAATCTTTCCATTGCTTCACTTAAAAACGATCTTTAAATATTTTTGCATAATAGATATATCTGAAGCCTCTGCGTCGACATAGCTTAGTCGTAGTATGAACTAGCAAGTGATTGTGCTGCTTTTGTTTCGCGAGAATTATCCGGGGGCGCCAGGCACCTCACAAGCAGCCCGCTGTATTACACTGCGCTCCCCTGCATCCAGCAGGGGGAGTTACTGAGCCACGAGTGATGAGACTGCGTAAAGCCATACAAAAGTACATTACATTCGCTCCGCACGCAGACCTGTTTTTGTTGCCTGCCGGAGTCGGGGACTTGCTGACCGTTAACCGGTGCTGGGTGACAACTAGGACGAATACACACAGGTAGAGTTTAATCGATTTTCAGACGCCCAGAGTGAGATATTTGGATGTGGGCGGGCATTATTGCCTGGGTTTGTTGTGAATGCGTACGGCGTTTGTAACCCCAAAGCCAGAGTGATCGGTCTGTTGTTCTTAAGTTGCAAACCGATCTGCCGAATTGTGACCGCGATTAAAACAAAGGTTTTGCTAAATGTAAGCTGAGCTCAGCTGCCAAGTGACCTCGCGCATTAGTTAGATTTAGTTAGTAAGGGCGGAGAGGTTAGTTCGGGGAAGCAGAGAGGTACTGTAATTGCTAATTGTAACCAGCACTGTGTAATGTGGCTTAGGCGCGAGTGCCGCGGTTATTCATCTTTAATGGAAGCTAGTTATAGCTGGCGGTTTAACTACTAATCATTCGGTCGCAAAGGTCGTAGATTCAAAATATGTTAATCAAACAAATAACGGTGTTATCTTGACGTAATAAAATTCTAAACATTTTGTTGAGGGTTATGCTGGAGTAATTAGCTGAGACGTCGAATCGTTTGACATCTCTGTGAGAAAAGTCCTAGACTAAATTACTGTAGGTTTCCCCTGTTTCTTCCTGAAGAAAATGTTAATACCATTGCTTGAATATAAAAATGTTCGTCATAATGAATGAGTTGTTTCTTTTCGGTAATTATCTGTGAATGTGGATATGTGTTACTGTATGTGAGATTGACTCAAGTGTGTTAATTTTGGAAGAATATGTAGGCCTGTTCTTGAGAAATTGTTATTTATATTGATTAATTTTCCTTTTGGAAACTGGGGCATACTCAAGGTATGTTGTTTACAGCATGGTGGTGTTCACAGTTTACAGGCAGTTAATGTGCTCACCTGGGACTGTGAGCTTATTGTCAGGTTACTGTGCTCTTGTGTGTGCCCATAGTGGAGAGTGCACCTTCCTCGGTGCCAGGCCTGGAGTGTGACAAGGCGGTGGGGTGTTCGTTCTCCATGTCTGTCCGCAACGGGTCGGCCAGCAATGTGGATTGCCCTATATCAAAGGAGCGCTGCATCCAGGATGATTTGGAACTGACTGAGCTGGGGCCCCTGCTGGAGGAGCCAGGGCAACCTGCAGCTCCAAAACGGGTCACCTCAGCGGTGAGTTTGGGCCGATTTTGGAAGTTCAAAAAAAAAAAAAGACTGTCCAGATCAAGAGGAAGCAATCTAATTTATTTCTCCTGAAACACAAAAGGAAATGATTAGCAATTGAAATTATGACTTCAGTCACAGAGAGGGGCACCGGAGGGGCGTGGATGCTTTGGCAGATTCGGGCCCAACACTTTGTAGGGGCCCCTAAACCTGCACTCTGTTCAAGAGCTGTTCAGCAAAATTTACCGAGGGCCCCTGGGCCCTTGCTCAGCAAACTTTATATACATGGGATCAGTATTTCTTCAGTTTGAAACTCCCACCTGAAGTGGGGAGGACATTGTGTCAGGGGCCCCAGAATTTCCAGCTAGGCCCGTGATCACAGATAATCAAGGAGAGGTTGCTGTAGGATCAAGAATGGCACACCCTGTAACCCACAATGACTTTCAGACAGTGTCCCTAGTATGTAAACAAATCATGAGCAGTCGCGTAGTAAGTATACAGGAAAATATCCTACACTGCTGTCTGTCAAAGTCCAATGTAGTATATGAGTTTCTCAGTAAGCTGTGTGCCCACAGGGGCCCACGGTTCTCGCTGAGGATGAGGAGGAGGATGAAGGGGCGCGGGTGATGACCCTGCCTCTGCAGGCTCACCATGCTATGGAGAAGATGGAGGAGTTTGTGTACAAGGTACGATCGTCATCAGCCACCTGCCTGTGCCTTGCTCGTCAAGTCATACAGCGTTTCATTGTACATATACAATGACAAAAAAAAAAATTCTCTTCATAATGGCACAGGTTTGTATGTTACCTATTTGTTTGGTCAAAGGCTTTTATCTAGCATAACCTACTATTGGCTCTCCTGGGACTCTGAACAGCCGGTCGGCCCAGTTCCTTTGTGTATCACGCTGCCCTTCCTGTGCGACAGGTCTGGGAGGGGCGCTGGCGGGTCATCCCATACCATGTGCTTCCGGAGTGGCTGAAGGATAATGATTACCTGCTGCACGGGCATCGGCCGCCCATGCCCTCCTTCCGCGCCTGCTTTGGCAGCATCTTCAGAATACACACAGAAACGGGAAACATCTGGACACACCTGCTGGGTGAGCGGGGTGATCGTGGTATGGTGGTAGGAATGTCACCCTCACACACATG
>JAODJW010000127.1:26772650-26810533 GCA_026777045.1 Hyperopisus bebe | reverse complement strand
GGAAACATCTGGACACACCTGCTGGGTGAGCGGGGTGATCGTGGTATGGTGGTAGGAATGTCACCCTCACACACATGTGGACACACACCTGTTCTAGTCAAATTCATAGGTGTTCCATTGTCAGTGCCTAGATTTTATTTGTTTTAGACAAAACACATTTTAAATTGATCTTATGATAAAATAAAAATGGCATTTCTCCGCAGTGCCCCTCCAATATTTCATGGAATTATACAATTGTTTTTTTTTTTTGGAACGCTGTAGTTGGCTGATCTTGGTTCTGACAGTAGGGATACATCTTGAGGCGCTTTCTCACGGAAGTTCCACAAACATTTATAGCTCCTGGCCACTTCCTTGTGTCGCTTTCCTAGGCTAAACTTCAGAGGTAATTTCACATGAAACTGCATCGCCACCCCAAAAGGATGGGGAATGAACAAGTCATTTTGTTAGTCATTTGTAAGCTATTGGAGAGATCGATTGCACGGTCAAAACAAATCCTGTCCTGCATTGGTTCAAAACGGGACACATTTCATTTGTTTCATTTATATGGCCTGCAACATGTTTATAATTTATTACTAAATCTGGCCAGCAGATCAATCACTTGTTTTCAACAGAATAAAAATGATTTCATGTTATTCTGCTAATAATCGATGGCAAGTTTCACGACTGACACTAGTGATATTTGAAAATTATTCTAACACAGAAATATGAAGACGCAAACAAAAAATGTATTCATTAATGCGTTTACTGTAACTGACATACAAAAACGATTCCATCTGCTACATTTTTGCTCCACTACTTCTTCGTTTTTTCCCTGCACTTCTGTGTAAATTCTGCTGCAATCAGCAGTGTTTCTCAATATAAGCCCCAGTAGTTCCCAGTTCAGCAGAAGGTACCTTCCCTTGGTGGTGGATGGTTCCTAGAAAAGGTTCTGGTTCCTGAAAAAAGTCTTTGCAGTGGGAAAGTACCTCTAGAAACCTGCCACATAAGTCATCAGTGGAAAGCCTGGATGACTGCATACTTTATTCCTTGGAGGCATTTAGTGGTACCGCTGGGGGTGAAATGTGTGCATGGCACTGTCTCCACAGGGCTCATCCTGTTCCTGTGCCTGGGTACACTCACCATGCTGCGCCCTAGCATCTACTTCTTGGCCCCCCTGCAAGAGAAGGTGGTATTCGGCATGTTTTTCCTGGGTGCTGTGCTCTGTCTCAGCTTCTCCTGGCTCTTTCACACCGTGTACTGCCACTCCGAGAAAGTGTCCCGCACCTTCTCCAAGTGAGTCTCAGCCAACACAAACACCTTTCCAATCCCCTCTTTAAACTGCTCACCATGAATAAATGAGTGAATACCTGATAGCCTTATGTTTGTTTGTCTGCAATCTGAGCACATTCCTTACGATACCCACAAACAATTCAATGACAATAAAATACTTATGCTATAAAATGTGAGGATTAAACGACACATGAGTGTGAATAATTTCCCTGAAGCCAGTGATAAAATGCATAATGCTCGTGGTTCGGGATTCACACGTAACGGTAATCTGCTCTGCAATACTGTTCGTTTTCATTTGCCATGGAACCTAATGCACATTTTGCTCCCATCTCACCAACACTCCACAAGGTGGCATCACAGAGCATTACTGGTGATTGAGGGTTATTAAGTGATACTTCATTAGTACCTGTGTATAAGGTTTTTGTTCTGCACTACATTTAAATGGGATTTTCCACATGCTTATAAGGAAAGGCACAGTGACTCACCAGGGTTGGGTTGTTTCCTCTTTGTACTCCGCTTCCCTCCCACATTCCAAAGACATGCAGTTAGGGTAACCAGCAATTCTAAATTGCCCGTAGTGTATGTTTGCATGTGCGTGTATGCGCCCAGTGATGGACTGGAGTACCAATCAGAGTCCAGAGTGTTCCCCTATGCATTCTGGGATAGACTCCAGGATGCTTTGCAACCCTGACAAGGATGAGTGGTTAGAGGATAGAGATGATTCCCACTCATCCTGAAAATCCTGGAGAATTGTTAATGATTTTTCTGGAAAAATTCAGCATACAAATGGTATTGACAAAACTTCATATGGCAATATTATTCATTTGTATTTTCCAGTGCTATACAAGATTTTCCAGGATGTTTTACTTTTTCACTTGATTTCCATGTGTTTTCCATTACTGGAAAATTGGTTGACTAATTTCCAGGAGTGAGAACCCTGAGAGATGGGTGAATGGATGGATGACAGAGGTGGACCTTATTTACATTATGCTGTTACATTTCTCTGGTAACGTTACTGGCCCTCTGTTTTCCCAGGCTGGACTACTCGGGAATCGCACTCCTCATCATGGGCTCCTTTGTGCCCTGGCTCTACTATTCTTTCTACTGCTCCCCACAGCCCCGTCTCATCTACCTCTCCATTGTGTGTGTGCTGGGCATTGCCGCTATCATCGTGGCCCAGTGGGACCGCTTTTCCACGCCCCGCCACCGCCCTACCAGAGCAGGTGTGGTGTCACTGTGCAGCTGCCCTTGGTCTGGCAATGGGGACACATTGCGGTCAGGGGGGTCGCAGGGAGGCCGGGGGGAGCACAAAGTAGCATGGCTCACCCATACATTCTAGGAAGCAATCCAGTAAATATTACCATTCTTGTAATGACTCCGGATTCCCCCCACAGTCCAAAAACATGCTGAGGCTAATTGGAGTTGCCAAACTGTCCATAGGTGTGCATGTGTGAGTGGACCGTGTGTGAGTATGCCCTGCAATGGGTTGGCGCCCCATGCCAGGTTGTTCCCCACCTTGCTCCTGTAACCTCTGGGATAGCCTCCACACCCCCTATGACCCTGAATAGGACAAGCAGTTTCAGAAAATGGATGAAACTATTGTGGAGGTGAATTTGAAAGATAAACAAGTTGTTGGTGTCACAACACTATGAGCATAATAATGATGATGATGGAAGATTACAATGATGCTGAAGCCACACCCCAGGGAAGTGGCTAATTACCAAATGCTTTCTGCCTCTTTGACCCTTGCAGGAGTGTTCATGGGCTTAGGCTTGAGCGGCATCGTACCCACGATGCACTTCACTGTCGCGGAGGGCTTCGTGAAGGCCACTACGGTTGGCCAGATGGGCTGGTTCTACTTGATGGGCGCCCTTTACATCACGGGCGCTGGCCTGTATGCCGCACGGATACCAGAGCGCTATTTCCCAGGAAAGTGCGACATCTGGGTAAGCTCAGCTCTGCGTCCTCCTATGCTGCAGCAGTTGTAGCTAGTGCTGGATGGTGAATGAATCTCAGTATTTTGGTATTTCAGGTTTTTTTTTAGTGTGGAGCCTGAATTCACAATACCGTCTTGACCGTGATTGTGTGTGTAGATGTATAAACACAAATCACTTTTTCCCGTTATCTACTTTAACCCCTCCAGTTCCAGTCGCACCAGATCTTCCACGTGCTCGTGGTAGCGGCTGCCTTCATCCACTTCTACGGCGTGTCCAATCTGCAGGAATTCCGCTACGGGCTGGAGGGGGGCTGTACTGATGACACCTTCCCCTAATACTGCCGCCCTCCTCCAAACCCCCCCCCCCCCCGCTCTCCACGCACACCTGTGCCTCTCCATCACAGACCACCCCAAGGTGCCAGTGGAACACATGATTGCCAGGTTGACCCCGAGACGCTGCTGCTCTGCCTGCATTCTGTCATGTCAGTCTTTTTGCAAATCTCTTCACACAAGTGGCAGGCAGTACCGCATTTTATTGCAGCACTGGTTATGCCTCTTCCTTTCGATATAGCATAGTTTTGCAATTATAGCTCACTGGGGACCTCTGCTGACTTGAAATAAGGCCAGTGAGCTTAGCATTAGCTAGTGGTGGCCAGTCTTATCTGCAAAGGGCCAATGTGAATGTGGGATAACTTTTAAGTCAGCTGATCAAACCCAGGTGTGAGGACTCTTCAGCCAATCAGTCCTCTAATTAGTAATCTAATTAGGGAGTTGCAGCAAAGACTTGCATACACCACGGCCGTTGCTGGATAAGATTGGCCACCCCTAGCATAAGCCCCACAGCAGAAGGGATGTAACACTATCTTGAAACAATGTCATTGGTGGTAGTGGGGGACACTTTACAAGGCAAACCACATGGGTTCTAAAATAGGCTTAGACCTCAGGTTTTGCTCTTGGTCCACACTCTGGATCCCATGACTCATAATTTCCCTAGTTCTCTGACTTTTGGAATTAGAGGAGATGTTTAGCTGGCAGGTATAATATTTTCAGTGCAGCCATTGCATGCCTTACAGTCTGCAGTTTGCTGCTTCATTAAAATGTCATGCACATTCTAAGCATTCAATTCTTGTTGCATCATATTCTATCACTAAGGTGTATTTGTTAATGGTACAAGCTCATTTATGTTGTCATCTTCCATTACTCCTGTACCATCTGGTGTTGAGTGTACTTTTCAAACCCTTTATAATCTTCCTTCTACAAATAATAGACAGGTAGCTAATAAAATACAGACCACAATTACAACAGTAGCTAGACTTGGCAGCCATGGTCTGTCGATCCATTTCTGTGGGGTGAAACTGACAATCTCTCGGTGGTCATAACCTCACAGTTTGTGTGTAGATGGGTCAGAGCTGTAATTATAACTAATTGTAATTGCACTTGATGTGATGTTTCAGATTAAAGGTCAGGGATTCAAACATTATGAAAGAAGCTCTTGGGTATGGTAAATCATATCAAAGAGGTTGCGTTAGTTCTCTGGGAGCATGTAAAATTAACGGTTTAATTATTTTGATTTTAATTGAGTGGAGTTCCCACAAACAAAATGAGAGCCAAATTTAGCTCTGCTGATGGGTGGGTCGAGGTGTCTAACTGGGGTATTTAGAGTAAACAAGGCACCTGTAAACTCCCTGTAGACTCCATAGCAGAGGTGGAAAGTTCAGGTTCAGAAAGTACAAATCCAGACCAAGATTTTGTTTCAACCAACCAGTTGAGTTCACTGTGAATGTGAATCTTTGTAAATATTTGTACTTTCTAAACCTTAACTTTACACCTCTGCTTAGCAGTAGAAGGAATCCAGGTTGTAAGATGTGAGGAAGCCCCTACATAGACCACAACTGGTTGTTCTCACTTTGTAATGGCCTAAAAATAGTTTGCAGTATGTGCCCAGCTTATTTAGAAAAGGGACAAGCTGGGTTTTGGAGGATTTTGAAAATAAATGTAATGTTAGAAGGGAGGAGAAAGGGCTGTCTAAAAAGAGATTTAGCCTGGCTAAATTAGCACAATTCAGCGGAATGTGCCACATTGGAAACAAGGCCTCCTTTATGAGCACTTATACAAAACTCTTCATGTTACTTATTAATGAAGTTTACAGGGGGGGAATAATGAATGAGTAAACATGAGAAATGTCAGAGGTGTAAATCAGTGTGCTCCCAAAGTCATAATCCACAGAGAGAATTTCACACGGGGGATAATGAGTTTCCAGCAAGGCGCCTTTTACTTGGTTTCGTGTAAAATCCTATGTCTGTGGAATTGAACAGGTATCTGTATTTCCCTATGGGGGACAGTCACTGAAATGATCATTCCCATATTTTCCCAGTGCGCACACAATTTTTTAATAATACTTGGTGAAGATCCTCATCATTATCCATCTTCCTACAGGTTATTCTGATCAGAGCCATCATGCCCTAATCATTGTGGTACTGTGCCGTCCTCAGCCTCTTCAGTACTAATTTTGAAATATGGCTCACTAATCCATAACTATAACAAAGTAATGTACAATGCAGCTAATATCTGGTAAGGTCTAATATTAAGTGCTACACACAGATACATTTTGACCCTTAGTATTCCTGTGCCTTAGGCTATTAAAAAAAAGACAGGTTACTTTTAATATGACTAAAAAGTGGAAGATAAGGGGAGAATCTGGAATTTTTGAACTGGATCACTGGAAATGTATTTTTGTTTATAATTCCTATTATTTCAAAGCAGCAAATAATTCTGTTTATTGCCATTTGCAATAGTTTTACAAGTTATGCTTACAGATGTGTAGGAAACACTACATATCCATGCAGTTACTAAATTATGTTTGCAGTGTCCTCCTGCATTTATCAAGAAGCTTTGTTTATCTTAATGAAAAATGTTACAATAAATATTTAACTATGCTAAAACCTCATTTTCTTATTTAGAGTCACATTCAGCAAGTACTCATTTTTACTAGAACCAGCAGACTTTGTAAAATGTTTTGAAATGAGTTCTTGAATAAAGGTAGAGGTGGTTGTACAGTTTCTAACCCACGTCTGCGTAAGACTTGCAAAGAACAATAGACCATTAAAACTATCTTACTTGTTTGCACACCCTATTAGGAAACCACCAAATTCCAAAGTGTTTTAAAAGTTTTAAAATTCTTAAAGCCAGCCTTTAACTTTGACAGTGAGTTCTTGAATTCTTGCTTAAACTGCTGTCTTCAATGGTCCTTTGTTTCTTTTCTTAACTCTATTCCTTTCAAGTTATTGTCCACTCTGTTAATTTTTATTGAAGCCAAAGGAATTTAATACCTCTAGCCTGTTCTCATGTTGCAGCCTTGTAAGTGCCCAGGTCATTCTTCGGCTCTTTGTTGATCATTTTCATAGGAGTCCCAGATGTACATGTTGTTCTAACTGGAGGGTTATCGCTGTGTCATTCAGCCTCACCATGGCTTTCATTGAATCGAACTCTGATCATCTTGTTTGCATTTTAAAGGCATAAGGTATACATGGATGCTTCTACATAAACCTCTAAGGTGAAATGTGATGGCACACTAAGTAAAGTAGACTAGTTCACCAGCACAAAACCACCAGGAATTTCCAGTAGAGCTTGCAGTCATAGTATATGCCCTTAGACTGATTTTCCCCCTAATTTTTGCTGTAGTTTAAAATTACATCAGTTTCAGTCTTGTTAATTTATCAAGTGATGTATATAACTATTTTTCTTCTAAATTCCTACACATATATCTCAAATGTATTAACGCTGCAAAAATTAAAAACACGTGCAAGAAGAGCTATGCTAATCTATTGCTTCAAAACATGAATGTCATAAAGGAGAAAAACTGTTTCCTATAGTCAAGCGTATGTAGGCGGTGACTACCAAAACAGTAGGCAGCTTGTGGTTCAAACTGTTGAAACTGGAATGGTCATAGCCTTGTCCTTATCAGGGCACTAGAGGGCGCAAGTACATTTATTTACATTTATTTTAGTTAACAACTGCTTATGTGCTGTATGTAAATTAACGGCATCCTTACATTTTACCCTGCTTCATACAACACCTACTATAGTATATTTTCCTGAGTTTTTTATCTTAAATATTTCAATATCGGATATTGGCGTATGGCATGTTAAACTGTAAAATGTTATTATTATTATTATTATTATTATTATGATTATTATTTGTTCTGAGGACTTACCATTTCCCAACGTATCGCATGCGGAGATCCAAAATATTTGACATTCCTTTGTTTTTTACGACCAAACTGTAGCAAAAAATTAATAAAATATTAATAAATATTTATTATATTTAATATTATGTATTAAATATTATACATTAAATACATATATATATCGCCAGTTTACAGTTAATACGGTATACACATGATTTAACATGACTGTTTAAAAGACATTAAAGGTTAATGGGAGAATTCCACTCCAGAAAGGCTAAATCCAATTGGACTATATAAAAACAGATGGTTAAAATGGATTACACGTGTACACTATGACAATAAAAATAAGGATCATGTGAATGTCTGCTAGAATATAACAAATTATTAAATAGGCTTAATATATTTAGGATATAATGAAGAACATTAATTAAAAGTATAACTAAAGCTTTTCATGTGTCTCCTTTACCATCTTGCACGAAACTACGCATGAGATAAGTCTAATATATTAACCAGACAGCAATGCGGCTACTCAGCAGTCGCATACATCTGTAAACAATAGCCAGGGTTAACACAAGGTCCACAGAACAATAACAAACAAAGGTGCTATGTATCATCTTTTCACTGGGGATAGAAACGCAATATAGGTGACTCAGCAGTAAGACTGTGGGTTTAAAAAGATTTTTATTGATGTAACGTTTTCAAGTCACATAGTAGCCAGATGGGGAAAAGGCTTTTTTTAAAATTAGATATTGGTTTAATGCTTATGAATGAGTTTCGAACCACAATTAGCAGCATAATTATTTAAAAGAAGCTTTTACAATTAAGTTAATTTAAATTAAATTCCCATTCGTCCATTTTTCTAACCCCTTATCCTGTTCAGAGTCCGGGAAAGGACGCGGGGTCGCATGGACTGTCAATCCATTTGTACTGCAGTACAGCAAAGCATTACGGCAGTTTTTAGCTCATTGATGCTACTCAGGAACTTCTTTTTTTATTAATATTGTTTTTGTTTACTTTTCTGTCCAGCGTGATTTATCGTTTGAATGTGTTGCTCGTTCTTGCATCAGTAGCCACCGGAGTGACGAATAATTATCCTGGAACTAGTGCCCCCGCTGAGCGGTGGGCAGTTTGGCCATTGGAGGACCAGGCCATTGTGGAGTTCCAGGGGCCGATAATCTACGCTATGGAGTCCGCCTCTATAAGCCCATATACAATGACAAAGCCTTTCACCATGGAAAATGTGCAGAAGCCGCTTTCTGAGGCATGCTTTCGGCAGCTCAATTGTAATCACGGCGACGATCCAGCCACGTGACAGGAAATGCCGCAAAGCACATCCTAGAGGAGCATAGGTTTTGTTGGTTCCCAACTTCGATGTTATCTTTTGGCAAAAACATTACGTTTACGTTTGCTACTGTCTTGCACAATGGACCATAATTGTCTCGGAAAAAGAAAATGCAGTTTGCCGTGTATCAGAATAATTTTCTCGTCTACATGGAGGCGCGACAAGTTAAAACAAATAAACAAATCTTAAACAATATACGGCAATAATCTTCCATTTTATAGCCACAGTGTCAGAAATTACCCTCTTTTATAAACAAAACCAACTTTGACGAATAATGGGATCGACTTATAGTATGTAGGTTGTATGACAAATAATATACCATATTGAGTATGTAATAAAATAATATATAATAAATTAATGCTGTGTAACGCTAGTATTAAACCTAATATTTTGCGGAACCAATAATCGGGGTGGTTTGTTTCTCGGCGGAGGACTCTTCAGACTGTACAGTTCCGTCCATTGAAAAGCCGTAGTTGTGGATGATTATAAACTTGAGTTTGCTGCCACGTGGTGTTTGTGTTTTTGATATAATCTCTCGGGTATATAAAGTTTGCTTTGTAAGCTAGCAGTTAAATTTTGTGAGTTTTCTTCAGTCAGCTGTGACACAGATTCTATACAGCTCGACAAGACAGCTGCCTGTTGTTTCGGTGTAGATACTCAAATTTGGTTGAAACCAGTGTTTATTTGCACTAGAAATCATAACACAAGCAGGTATGGACGGAATTGAACAAGTTTCTCCTACTGAGATTTGTCCAGACCGATCCCAGCTTGTGTCTGAAGATGGGAAAAACACGAAGTCAGTTCTTTGCCAGCGGTGTGGTTCTAAAGTCTTGTGTCCGGGTACGGCGCTCTTTGCTGAAAAGGAGGTGCGTATCAACCAATTATTTATTTGCTACGACTGGGTTATCCCCAGTAACACAATTCTGTTTTGTGGTGATGTAATAATGTGTGTGAAATTAATCCGAATGCTGCCTCTGTCTCATTTGGAAACCTTCCAAGGGTTAAGCGTTAAATAGGCGAGCATTTTTCTTTATTATTATTATTATTATTAGGTTCTGTAAAGTAGATGTAGGTTCCTGACGACTATACATACTGCATTTCTCCAGAATGTCCTGTCTTGTGTCTGATTCTTCACACCTCCCAATGGCATATATATTATTGTGATATTTTTCTTTATTGAATTGTTTAATTTGGGCTTATGGTGACATTTTAAGGTACAGTCACATGATTCTTGTACCAGTTAAACAAATGTGTAGGTTTTCAAATTAGATATCAAAAGTTATATTCACAGAAAGGACAAAATTATTTTTTCCCCTCATTTGTAATTTGGAGACTAAAATTTAAGATATTATGCTGATAGTGTATCTTAGATATAAGGATTACTAGCAATTCTGTTATTTTAAATTTTTAGTGAAATACTTTTAAACTAATATTCCTGACATCAATATGGATATATATTGTTGTGAATGATCATTGCATGGTCTTCTAATTTTCTTCCCCAGCTGTTTCTACCATCCATGCGGAAGAAGACGGAGTCCGAGAGTATTGCCCTGACAGAAGGCAGTGTGGATGGGGAAACGCTGACTGCACACTGGCTGGTAGATGACATGTACACCTTTGAGAATGTGGGATTCACTAAAGATGTGGGCAAGGTCAAATACCTGATCTGTGCAGACTGTGAGATTGGGCCTATCGGCTGGCACTGCCTGGATGACAAGAAGAGCTTTTATGTGGCACTGGAGAGGGTCGACCATGCCTGATGACTTTGTGGCTGATCACAGCATTGCATTGTGGGGGGGCGTTAGTGTCAGTGGTGTTACAGCCACCTAAAAGCCTCCCACTGTGACTACTGTTGTACAGGGATTTCAGCTACTGCTGTTGTGATTATGGGAATGGCCTACTCTTCAGTCCCTCAGTGACCACAAGTCGCCTTTTGCTGGCTCAGTGATTGGTGGTGGTCTGTGTTAGTTCTGAAGAAAATAATATCTATGTAACTCTTAAGTATTGATTTTGAGACATGTTTTTTTCTTTCCGAAAATATTTCAGAATCAAACCTTACACAATTGATTAACATAACATTTCTGCCCTTCCATCATTTCAAATGATACAGGTACTTCAGGCTTTAGTATAATGTCAGTGACAACATTGTTAGTCTTCACACAATTCCTAATAGATTCTAGAACTGCCGTGTTTATGTGCTCTTCTTCAAAATCAATCTAACAGTCTTATTTTGGCCTTTGTAGTCTGTTATGCAAAGCAATCTAGAAAGGAATATGGGAAAATTATTACCACCTCCAAGAGGAAGATGTTCTCCCAGGATGCTCTGTGAAGAGGATAAAGAGTACACCCTGCTTTGGCGTTGGTGATGTTGCATTGTTGCTGATACAACAGTGGGACTGACACAATTATAATGAATACTGATGGGTTTATGTCTTCAGTTGTAATGATGCAGCCGCACACTGACCCTCAACCCGCCTGACAGTGGTGTCCATTCCCCTTCACTGAGTGCTTTCTGGCAGATTCACCATCACTGCCAACTCTGGGTTCCCAATAAGGTGTATGCCATCTGCACTGGAATAACAAATTAAACTTTACTAAAAAAATGACAAGTCTTGCTGCTTTGTGTGCATGAACCCTGTGTGCAGAATTATTAGGCAAGTATTATTCCTAGAGATAATTTTTAGCAAAATAAAAATTAGTTTGGAAGTTGTCTTTTACTTCAAATGTATTAAGAGATAAAATGGTAATTAGAAGAAAAGTTCACAATTATTAGGCAAACAGAACCTAAGTGAATTTTCTCCACCATCTGCAGAAATAATTTTAACGATTTAGTTTATATGGACCATTCAGTCCATATAAAGAATAATACATTATCAGTCATTCTATACAGTCCCCTTTACCAAGTTTAATGTCCTGTACAGTCACCTTTCTTAATCACCATCATGAGCCGGTTGTCCATTGAATCAGTCAGGTTTTTTTATTTGATGCTATTCTATATTATCTGAGACAGCTAGGACTGCCCATGAGATGCTGCTCTGAGAAGTGCACTGCTTCCCCCCTTGGTATATCTGATACTTTAGTAAGGCCCAGTAGTTCTCAGTGGGGGTTAAGCCAGGTAATGTAGGGGTCCTGGTCATAATTCAATCACCTTTCAAGCCTTCCTTAGCCATTCTATGGAGTACTTTGTTGCATGCAAAGGGGCATTGTCCTGCATGAATATCATAACCTTTTTGAAAAGCTGTGACTTCTTCCTGTGCCAGTTTTTGAAGAAGGTTTCTTCTAGAAATTGGCAGTATATCTTGTGGTTAATTTTTGTACCATATGGCAGTCTGAGAGGTCAGGCAAGTTTATCACTGCTAACGGCAGCCCACACCATACCTCTACCACCTTGTTGACTCTGGAAGAAGGTGTACAAAAAGTGGCCCATCCACCTGCTTTTCAAGAGTAACTCTCATCTCATTTGTCCACAAAATCTTTGTAGCATCAGTCTAGAGATGTGTCTGTACCCATTCATAATATTTTAACTTGTGTGCCTTATTGGGTGGAGGAAATGTTTCAGCCTTTGTAACCTTAGGAGTCACACAGCACACTGTGCATAGTACTTAGAGATTCCATTCAGATTGATTCTAGGGGGGTTTCGGGAAGACTCCCCTTGAATTTGACACAAATCATTGGCAGTTAATTTGTGTCTTTTTTTCTATTTATTTTTTCTGTCCTATTGGTCTGTTGGCTACAAAACAATTGATTGTACCGCAGTCACATTTTAAAGGTTTAGCAATTTTGATTGTTTTGCATCCCTCTGACTGGCACTTTACTATTTTGTTTTTTTCTGCTCTGTGCTCTTTTTCCGGTACATTTTAACCGGAAAAACCGTGATCATAATTTGCTTAATAATTCTGCGCACAAAAGTATCCTGTTTTTCTCCAAACAGAAAGTACTCAGACCAAATACTGAACATGCTCTATTTTTAAACAGCTCGTTCTTAGAGATTCATCTGGACTGAAAATATTGCTCGGAAGAGAAGATGCAAATAAAATACACACTTGCCTAATAATTCTGCACACCGTGTATATCCATTTAAGGATATGGCAAAATGTGACGTTTGCTTTCAGCTTCCCAGGTATACCAAGAGATCTCACTTCATTCTATAGCTGGAAGCTCACAGGTGAGCAAATTGTATGAAGGAAAAGATTATGCATCAACAGAGTGCATACTTTGTTAACTAAGAAACATTGATGCTTTGAAATTAGATTCACAGCAGTTCCAGGTTGTTTTTTATATTTATTATATTTTTATATTACCCATACAATGCTGCAGTCAGAAAAACACCACCCAGATAATGGGGTGGTGTTTCACAGAATTAGACAGAGATCACATGCAGGCCTGCTGTTCTTTCAGGAGCACTGATGATGTATTAAAATGATGTTCAGTTATTTACATTGTTTTATGACAGTCACAGTAGACATACAGTAAACAATTGTGGATTATAAGCAGTTTGCATTGTAATCCAGAACCAGAATAACAAGCCTTTCTGTTGCCAGTGTTCCTCAGTATTGCTCACTAATTATTTCTCATGAATCGGAGTTACATAATATTTCACAGTTTTACCACACCCCATCCATGTAGGATCATGTAGGTTTTGGGGCCAATGGTCTGGTAGTCTAGTGGTCATATACTAGGTACTTTCTCTTAAAAAGAAGAGGAAGAAACATGCATGATGCAGGCAAATCGTAGATATTCTAAAAATCAGAGCTGAATAACTTGAAGGTGGCCAGTTGAAAGTATTATCATTGCTAATAATTAACTCACATTTTTAATGGGAGTAATTCAGGTTAAGCACCTTTCTTCAGAATCTTAAAAAGCAGGATCTCTAGGGCAACCGTTGTGTTACAAGGCCATATCATTACATGTCATTTTCCCATTTGGAACAGCAGTATGGAATTCCAAATGAAGATACCAAGCAACTGAAACAAAAGTCACATGTTTGTTTTTTCTTTCCAGTTCATAGCTTATTTTCTATTTTGGTAGCTTAGTTTACTTTTAGTTAAGTAAACACTGCAAATTTTGGAGTACTTTTGGGAAGTGTTGAATATAAGCTGTTTTTCTTAGCACTTTAGCTTAAATTTGTCACTGGAATGCTTTATGGTATAGGTGGAATATTTCTTCAATTCAACAGGAGCTGGCAGGAGAATAATGCCAGTCCATCAGAAGACAAACACATGCACACATTCAAAAACTATGAGCAATTTATGGAGAATTTATGTTTCTAGACTGTGGAAGGAAACCCACGCAACTTATGGAGCACATGGAAATTGCACACACACCAGGTACAGGATTCAAACCCCTAACTGTCACCCACTGGGCAACTGTCACCCTGTATTGTAAAATAATTGAATAAATAAAGGAATACAATGATGCCACAGAAAATGCTGAAACCTTAAAAAACAAATTGCCAAAGAAAGCAAGGGCAGTCATCAGATGTAACATTTTTACTTGGTGTTTCATTTGCAATCACTGTGATCTAGCAGGTCAAAAACGAAATTAATGGCTAGCTCAATTATTTCAAGCAATTAAACATCTACTTAACATACAAAACGAAACGTAATACCACTTCCCTCCCAATTTCTCTATTGGGACTTACCTGTTAAAATATGTAATGATGCTCACTTTTACATGAATAGTAGTTTGGTGAGGCAGATCGAAATTAAAGCCCTTTGCATGCATATATACACAGGTCAAATTTAAGTGTGCCTGTTATATGTAAGTATGACCGGAGTCTGTAAGAACGTGTCTACTTTAAATTGATCACATATCCTATTGTTTGTATAAATTTGTCCTATACGTATTGACCTACATACCATTAACATATACATTCTGAACTTGTTTTTGAACCAGTAAGTTATTTTGTGTAAAATTAGCCTATCTAATAGTGAATTACTGCAGCATGATGTTTTGTGTAAACACAACATTTAGCACAAAATTTAACAGAACTGTGGGGATTTTGTTCCTAGATTATTTTTCTCGGCTTTAAACGTCTGGCAAAGTTCAAGGGCGCAGTGGTATACATTTAATTTTACGTTTTGCACCAATAAGAACTTCAGGAGTCTCTTCCTGCTTCCACTTTAGCCAATTGTCGTGCTCGGACAGGCGGAACTTTGAACGCAGTATATAAATACCTGACGACACTCTTTTCCTCTACTGCTGTGTTGGCGGGGACACGTTGCGCGTCTGAAGTCGACAGAGCTTTAATTACAGCTACATTACCGAAAATATAATAAAACTTTCTTTATATAAATCCAGGGTTAGTGACCATCTCACCAAATTCAAAATGGTAAGTCTTTTTCTTTTCTTGCTTCATTTGTATCAATTTTCAGTACAAGATCAAAAGGCGCCAAAGTTAAAATGTTTCCTTAGTGGGGGTCCCCGAACGTTAGAACAATGCAAATTTTCACAGTACCTTTCGCTGTAATATTACCAATATACGCATTAATTACAATGGATCATATTGTATTTCTTAATTTCAGAAAAAAATAGTTCCCCGACGGAAAGCCAACGATTAAATACATATCTATGTAACCAACTTTCTAGCATACTTAGTTTTCTGTTTACTCCGTTGTTATGTGGAGGAATTTATGGAATTCCCTATGGGCCCAATCACGCAAGTTTGAAAACCTTTTAAAGCGGTCGTACCTATTTATGGGCAGCTTTCTTGCCCATGTAAGGTGACGTAAGTTCAAGTCCAGCACTGTCTTTGGGTCGACGTTATTTCCTTTATCTCGGAGTAAAACTTTGAGAGAAGAAGAAAAATGTCGCCCTACGATGCATTATAACGAGTCCGATCGGAAGCCAGTACGGTGTGCAGTTAACGATTATTTTCCTAGAAAGAAAGACCAAATCCGTTCCCAAGTGCCTTTCATTTTTGGCAAATTTTCGATTAATAAGTCATAGATGTATAACTTGCCATATTGGTGTCAAGACATTCAACATCCGGGTGTTTTGAATATTTTAAGTGTTGATATTGGTCAGGGTTGTGGGGTATGAAAATGGATTTTCATTAAAAGAAAAATGCCTAAAACCTTTAAGAATCTGAGGGGCTAACCCAGTCTAGGCCACAAATGAATTACAATAGAAACCAGGGTAGATCCACCAACCTATATTAATTCTGAAAAGCTTCAAGCAAGTATGGATGGGGAAATTAATTGCTTTAACCTTTTTCTCCCCCCCCCCCCTTATAGCGTGAGTGCATCTCTGTTCATGTGGGGCAGGCTGGTGTGCAGATTGGCAATGCATGCTGGGAACTGTACTGCCTTGAACACGGTATCCAGCCTGATGGCAACATGCCCAGTGACAAAACCATTGGCGGTGGGGATGACTCCTTTAACACGTTCTTCAGTGAAACAGGCTCAGGGAAGCATGTTCCCAGGGCAGTGTTTGTGGACCTAGAGCCAGCTGTCATTGGTAAGAGATTACGTGTAAAAGTGGCTTGCTTAAAATGCGATGCCATCATTTTTATGTAATGACATCGATAATGATCACTGTTCCTTATGTAGCATTTTCACATATGCCCGTGGATGAGCAGCTGAATATTGCCAAACTTGTGCAATATTTGCAATCAAATTTCACATGGGTACCCTTTGCCATAAAGCCATGATGTCATGCTGAATGCTGAAGTTTCTCCTCGTTTCTAGACGAAGTCAGGACTGGTACCTACCGACAGCTGTTCCACCCTGAGCAACTCATATCTGGCAAGGAGGATGCAGCCAATAACTATGCCCGTGGGCACTACACGGTTGGGAAGGAAATCATTGACACGGTCCTGGAGAGAGTGCGCAAACTGGTACATATTTTGCTTTATCATTCTATAATATTGATCGGGCCCCTGTGGGTTTTTTTTTTTTTTTCTTTCATTGAGAAAGGTGCCAGCTAGAGAATTTATTAGCATTTTTGTGATTGCTATAAGGGAATTAATTGGTGGGAGCAGTACCATAATGTTTGTCTTTGCCTTTCAGACAGACCAGTGCACAGGGCTGCAAGGCTTTCTCATCTTCCACAGCTTTGGTGGGGGGACTGGCTCTGGCTTCACCTCGCTATTGATGGAGCGCTTGTCTGTGGACTATGGCAAGAAATCCAAACTGGAGTTTGCCATCTACCCAGCCCCTCAGGTGTCCACTGCTGTTGTGGAGCCCTACAACTCCATCCTGACCACCCATACAACCCTCGAGCACTCAGACTGTGCTTTCATGGTTGATAACGAGGCCATCTATGACATCTGCCGTCGTAACCTTGACATTGAGCGCCCATCCTACACAAACCTCAATCGCCTCATTGGCCAGATCGTGTCCTCGATCACTGCGTCGCTGCGCTTCGATGGCGCTCTGAACGTAGACCTCACCGAGTTCCAGACCAACTTGGTCCCTTATCCGCGCATCCACTTCCCCCTTGTCACCTATTCACCAATCATCTCCGCTGAGAAGGCCTACCATGAGCAGCTGTCGGTCTCCGAGATCACAAATGCCTGCTTCGAGCCCTCTAACCAGATGGTGAAGTGTGACCCTCGTCATGGCAAATACATGGCCTGTTGCATGTTATACAGGGGTGACGTGGTGCCAAAGGATGTGAATGCTGCCATTGCCAATATCAAAACAAAGCGATCCATCCAGTTTGTGGACTGGTGCCCCACCGGCTTCAAGGTGAGATTTACCTGTATGGCTAATGGGGTTTTTTAGGCTACCATGCAAAAATGGATTATTTTTGAATGTGATTCTGCATTGACTTAAACTGCCGTGTCTCTTTTGCTCAGGTGGGTATCAACTATCAGCCCCCCACTGTGGTGCCTGGGGGGGACCTGGCCAAGGTTCAGAGGGCTGTATGCATGCTGAGCAACACCACTGCTATTGCTGAGGCCTGGGCTCGCCTAGATCACAAGTTTGATCTCATGTATGCCAAGCGAGCCTTTGTCCACTGGTATGTGGGAGAGGGTATGGAAGAGGGGGAGTTCTCTGAGGCAAGAGAGGACCTGGCAGCCCTGGAGAAGGACTACGAGGAGGTGGGCACCGACTCTGTGGAAGGGGACGAAGAGGGGGAGGAGTTCTAACCCTCACTGCCTGAGGCCAAGCAAGCCAGCACTGCCTTGAGAGCCAAAAAATCAGAACACTGTTCTGTTGTCTGCTAAATCTGTCTTGAAATGTCTTGTTTCCTATTCTTAAAGTACCTCACAGGCAAGTTGTGGAGTCCATACTGTGACAAATGTTCCTGTCTCTGAATAAATGTTTTAGGTGCTGAATTGTCTAGTCTTTTATGCAGTTGTGGCAGTAATTTAGTTCAACTTCACCTATTTCACAAATGTAATCCTATCAGTGAAGTACACCTTGTTCTGGCAACCCCAGTCTCCACTTACCAAAATTAAGGTCTGGTTACATGCTAACAAAATAACTACCTGTGTGTTATATAGAACATTTTAAGATTTGCCTGTGTTCAGTGGTTTGTGGCCAACTAGTCACAAGAACTTGTATGAATTTTAATAATTCAGTCCAATTGTTCAGTTATAAATTGATCTAAAGTTATTGCTTGAGTAATTTCAATGTAAACAAAATTCAGAATATCAAGATGGATACAGTAAAGGTAAGAACTCAAACCCCCCAGCAGTTTCTCTGCAATAAAAATGGTATATTTACAACAGTGCACAGCACCCTCTAATAATGTTCTTCAGGAAGTCATAGTCCAAGACGTTGCCCCCCACCCACTGATTTCAGATGCATTTAATGATTCTGTCCTGCACTCCACACTGTATAGTGGCTCCCAGAAGCAAGGACTATCAATAATTGAAATACGTCAATTTTAAAGTCTGCGTGTATGGGTGGTGGTCAAATTGAAAGATTTTAGTTGTGTCGCAGAACAATTCACTTTAGCTTCGTGCTTTATCGTTATGCCCTTGACTCAAAATGGTAGGGGTAACTAAGCTTCCATTTTAGGTGTGTTAGCTAATTTTAAGATCTTAATATAGGGCAAAAACCCTAGAAATAAATGTCTTGGCCTGCCACGTCGGCAGGCCTACCCGACTACAGTGTGATTAGAGTCGTGCCCGTTTCGCCCCGCCCGTTTCAAATGCGGGATAGGCAGGTTAGTTATTAACAATGAAATCTACCCTTTAAAGGGTGACGACGGACCAAACCAATTCTGTAGCGTAACGGTACTTAAAAAGCGCTGTCCGACTGCATGACAAATGCAACTAATCTGTAATTCTATTTTTTTTTTTTTTTTAATCTTTGCGCAGCACAAAAATACCGAACCTCACTAGCCGGGATGTGATGTCTGCCTGAAACCGCGTGCCAAGAAATACAGTTGCATCGTGTTTTATTCAAATTATAGGCTATTTGCTATAAATATCTGCAATACTTATGTTTGTGATTTGCATGTCTATTGAAATCATTGAGTACATGCCTTGAAAAAGTCTAAGTAAAAGACGAGCATTTATTACGTGTTCAAGTGAGACATCTCTCAAGGTTTGAGATAGTGTTCTCAATCTGCTTGCGTGTATTACGTGATCGGCGGAAGGCCCCGCATGGTACACAGTACTCAGTGTGCTGACAAACCCGAGGACACCAAAATTAAATCGGCTCGTCTGGCAAATCGATTTTAGAGTTACACCTAAGTTAGTCCATTAAATACTTCCAGTTATACAACGATAGACTTAATTTATCCGTTTCATCCCTTAGAAAACCGCGACACTGTTTACACCCCAGTTTTCAATATTGCAATTAAAACTTTAATTTTCAAGCAATTCTTCAAAATGGCACCCTTTGTTGCATAAGTTACAGTAGGTAATTGCCCTCATATAAATAAGCTTATTCTGTTGTACGTTTGTCAAATATTAACAATAGTACAATAGAGCAATATATACCATATTAAGATGCATTTACACATATTTCTCATAAGATTTTTAGTCTCGGGATCATTTTTCCATACTGGGTAATGTAGTTTAGCCTAAATTAAGTGCATCATTCGAATCTGTAAAATTAAAAATGCGTTAAAAAATAAGCAGACACAATATGCAGATCGCATACTTAGTTATCACTATACGCATATTTTCTTAGTTTCCTCTTGCCAGTTCGATACCTACCGATCAAAGCAGACGATGCTATCGTTTTAAATGGAACAGCATAATTTTTGCTGGAAACAAGCATTTTCGCGTTTTCTTTACGTTTTTACTTGTTTATTTTAACAATGAATTTACCATAACCCCCTTCCCTTGTACCCAATCTTCAAGCTCCCTGGGGCGACACCCAATCAGCAACTCCACACAGTCCATTTAAAAAAGAAGTTCCGACCACCGTGAATCTGTCAGCTAAACCATATCCATCCGCGCAAGTAAACATTGTTTAAAACAAAAAGGAACCCTCTTGTTATGATAATGGTTTATAGTAGAACGAACTACAGCTTTGTAAGTTTATTGCTGTTACATGGTATAAGAAGTGGTTCCAGCAACTATGGTTTGCCCTGTTTACTAGAGAAGAAATAGGCCATTCAGATTCGACGGGAAATTTAGAAAATCTATGCAAGTCTAATAGATCTGAAGGGAATAGTTTTATTGTCCAAAATGACAATGACATCAGATTTCTTGTAGCTTTAATAATACATTAACTCTTTCCATCGATTCATAAATGTGTGGAGTACGAATTGTGAAATATTTATGAGAACCTCACAACCAACAGGAAACTTCAGTTTTTCCTATCAGTTATGTAATGGATTATAACCAATTTTGACTTCGCTATACCCTTAATTCCATGTGAAATGTTCAAAAACTTAAAAATAAAAAATCAAATTTGAATATTTTCGCATACATCAGTGTGCCTGTGTTTTTTATGTGTGTATTTTCAATTAACAGTGAAAAACGAAAGTGCCAAGTCCTCCATTTTTCTGCGAACTGGTCAAATGCAAAATGCTTTATATGCTTTAGTAAATAATTATTACTACATAATGGTCTTCTCCAAAATCCTTATACTGTAATATAACGCTGATTACTTCGAATAAAAAGTATTCACACGTCGATAATTATATGATTGCATACCCAAAAACCAAGTATTAATGGAATGAAATGTGAAAATAATTGGTAGCTGTGTTTCTTGTTATTTACACGAATTCTACATAAATACCATTTAAAAGAACAAAAATATACTTGAAACCCATTTTATATAAATAACCCTTGTTGAACTTGGTAATGGCTCTAGTGAGGAAGTAGAACTATATAATTATCCCCACTGAGAAGAAAAGCACATTTGCACGTATTTGTGTAAATGTGATTTGCACAGTACTAGAAATGTATTTATCAAATGAATCGAACCAATAATTATCTTTGAGGTCAATATCTAAAACGATACAGGTATCTAGTTTCTTTAGCGGATGTGGCTGCTGCCTTGCACAATCCTCTCACGGTGTGTGCGCTTGGAGAGACCGAACGTTGATGCTGATTGTGTGAGTTAAAGGGAAGCAGTTTGGCGTGTTAGAGGAGAAGACAGAGATTTGGAACATACGGAGCCGAAACCAGCACCGGCTAACCCGGTTTCAACCCTCCTTCTTCCGCGCATTGGAACTGGACCATCACGATGACCCAGCCTCGGCCCGACGAGTTCATTCCACCGCCGGAGTGTCCAGTCTTCGAGCCTAGCTGGGAGGAATTTGCCGACCCTTTTGCCTTTATCAACAAGATACGGCCTATCGCTGAGAAAACGGGCATCTGTAAGGTCCGCCCGCCGCCGGTGAGTGCCGACGCAGGGGTCCCGGAGAGGCCAGAATGTAAAATTTCCGGAATGGTGAATTTCTTCGCCTGTGTCTTTTAAGCAATTAAATACTTTTTATAACCGTAAAGTTTTCAATATGGCGGCTCGGCCGTAAGTTGTGGCGAGACTCGTTTGAACTACCTAGCTACCTAGCCGGCTATATCCGTAACGGCTCCGTAATGGTTCCGTTAAAGTCACCTTTACCTCCGATGGCAAGGCACATACAACTTATGATTCTTTTTTTTTAAAAATAAAGATTGTTTAATAAACGCTCTCACACCCAATTAATAGTTTATTCAAATAACTAATGTTTATATGTGGAGGGTTTGGTCTAGTCCGACAAAAAACATCAAGCGTTTCAAGGATAGAAAAATACTCCAGTATATTTTACATAGCTATATGGATATGTATTCGTAGTTTTTCCCCGTTAAACTGATTTTTGAACAGGAGCAGCCTGGCTATGTTATCTCTAAGTAGATGGCTGCAACTTTTGACCATACCCTCCCCTCGATGTCCCGAGGACGTAAAAAAACACAACATAAACGCAAAAGGCGTTACTACATTAAACGATCCGGCAGTGTCACAAACAATACAAATCTCTCTGTGGTCCAGATCTTTGGAATAAAGCTGCAGTTCAGGGGATCCGATTATTTGCCAACCTCGTTTTGTGGTGACTGACTAACCATACTAGTAGGAAGATATCATCGTTGCTTCTTGATCACCATCATTTGTCACCTGCACCCACTTTAATTGACCATTAACTATTTAACTAATATAGGTTGTGCGGTCGTCTAGAGCTGACCAGCTACATTAAACGATAATATACAATTAGACTTCGGAAGGGGGGGTGTATTCATGCGAAGGCGAGTCAAGTGTTTGCAAAAACAAGAAGTGGAGGAATAGTTACCTAGACTAGCATGGCGTGTCCTGTCGGAGAGCCGACTGTTTTTTTATTTATGTATAATATCTACATACACACTTCGGGTCAGAGTAAAGCAGTGGAGGCAAACAGTTTTGTGTTATATAAGCGCCGGTTGCTCGCTAACATCAAGAGGTTTAGCCGATAATTCGTCACTCTGCATAATGGCAGACTTCGAAGACCGACAGTTGTAGTGAGCGGTGTTTGATGAGGTTCATGCCATTATTTTTTACTTGTGATTATCGAAACTCGATTTTTTTGTTGTCACTTCCTTTTCCAAGATTAACCCTTGACATTTTCCACATTCTCACTACATTTTTTTGTCAGATACCCCCCCACACACACAATCTCCCTACAGAACACGTATTTCACGTTCATATTTTTTGTGGCTAGTCCGTTTCTTTGACCACTTATTCGACGTTTATGCACGTTATGTTACTGCTTTTGTGCGGTTTATGCCTTTAAGATTGCGAAAAGTTAAGTGTAAAAGCTACCCATAGCTAACTACCGATCCGTATCAATTTCATGTATACGTATTGAAAATACCAATTAATAAAAATAGTGAATAAAAACAATAAAATTCCTTTTGCTAAATAAAATATGTATATCAATAAAAAAAATAACAAACGAAGAACGTGCCTATATAATTTCCTGCCGCATTTCATGTGGCTGGTATTTGGTGTTTTAAATAATTAAATGGTAAGATCGCATTTATATTTATACATTTTTTAAGAAAGCCATACACAAATTAACAGTTACGGTCACGTGTTAACCCGTAACCTTAACATGGACTTGCTTTTTGTTTGTTTTTTTTGTTTTGTTTTTTTAAATCGCACGCTAGTTGAGTGATTTCAGCTTTGGTAATGTTTTTTGTTAAATAAAAGCGGGTTGGTGTGAGTCAGTTATAGCGTATTCCCATATAGTGTCGAGAATTAGACTTAAAGTAAAGTACATAAAGTTGATGTTGTAGACAGCCACCACACAGGCCCCTTTCTTGGGTGTTGTCCTCCATGTTGGCTTTGTGGTAAGCAGGAGCCGTGTGGACTGTTCCATCTGGCCATTTTGTGAGTCCATATTGGCGTTACAGTGGTAGGACTAGGGATATACGTTGGGGTTTATTTACCTCTACCTTTTACTTATTCTGCCGAACACGACTTGTGAGTGAATACTTAAAAGCATTAATGTTGCTTTGAGTGAAGGTAGGACTGGTGAAATGCTTACAAACATGGCCACTGTAAAAAAATAAATAATTCATGCACATGTCTGCATCAAGCATGTTATGAAGGAAGTATAGCATTATGTCATCAAAATGTCTGGTTCAAGCAGTATACAGATGTTAATGAAAGTTGTTGTTATTTACTTATATATCACAAAAAATAGGTTAAAAAAGGTTGTTACCGCTTTTCAGCACATTACTTTTAGCGGCCTGCCTTGACTTGAGACTTAAATTTGAGTTGTTTGGTTCAAAGTATAGAATTGAACATGATTTGTTGTCGCTAAGTATGTAGCATATAGAAGTGTTAATTTACTGCTAGCTTGCTGGAGGGAAAACTGGAATTTTGTTTATAGTTCTCAGGTCTTTATAGAGCATGTGTGAAGGTGGGCCAGAATCGGTGGTGGCCAGTATTCATTTGCATCGGCATAAAATATTTGTAATGTGCTTTCTGATATTTGAGACGTTCTTATTTTCAATGCAGGTACTTAGAAAGCTTTACTTTTGTACTGATATACAGGATTTTTATTATATATTCTCTGACAAACTGTATGTCCTGCTACTGCCAGGGTCATTGTGTTATGCAATAATAATAAACATATTATGACATAAGTAAGAAGTTCACCACTGAATGTAATAAGTGATACTGCTACCTAGATGCTATGTTGGTGTTTTATCCATGTCACAAATGCATTTCTATAGCTCTGTGGTTTATATTTAGTTAGCAAAGCTTGGTGCTTGGTGCATTACTTCTTTGAAAGAATATTATTTGCATGATATTTGTTATAACTGCATTCATAGCCTTTTGTGACTTTAGACTAACAAGGTGTGGCCATCATATTTAGGCATATATATTGAGTCTATGCATGGCTGCATTTGTTTTAGCTGATAGATTCTTTTGTTCTCGTAGCTTGAGTCACCTTCTATATACCTTCTATACATACATATACATACCTTCTATATGATATTCATTTGACTTTGTGACATTTTAATCTCTGGACATAGGATTAAAAATTTAAGTTTGAGTCCAAGGTTTGTATAAAGAATATTGTGTTTGTAGTAAATTGCTTATGGAATTTTGCAGGCAGATGGTCTTTTTGCATTTTATGGTGTCACATTGCTGTAGGAGGTTAACTCTACTCATTTATGTGTAGGTGTAGAAGCCTTAATGTACTTCCCTCTCCCTGTGTCACACCTGTCTGATCTCTTAGTGGTGTTCTGTACTTCTGTGTAGAATCTATGCTGTTAGTGTGGGGTAGCCTCGTACCCTACACCGTAGCCTATGCCATACCCAGACGTGCACCTCCCCAGAAATCTAACTACACGGGTCTGATGGCAGCATAGATTCTATGCAGAAGTATAAATATGCCTTAAAACAGGCTCCATGTCTTACTCCATGTGACCAAAAAGTAAATTACCTCAATGGTTAGGGGGAATTCAGTTTGCCATTGATATATTGTAAATTTATGATTTGACAGTGCATATTTTTTGTAATGACTTGTAAAGTTTAAGTCTTTGCTGGGTAAACTTGAACAAATTTAATGTTGACTGTAGATTATAATGTTCTGCCCAGTGAAAGTTCCTGCAGTACTATTGGCTTAGTGCATTCATTTTTTTTTGCTAGTGACTCCTGTGAAGTTCTGGTTTGGTTTGTTTCCACTGCTGACCACAGACTGTCTGTTAGTGCAATGCTGTAAGATGTAGGCACAGACCTGCAATGTTTCCTAATCTCTGAAGCACTCTTGCAAATATGTATGTTTTTCCGTGATTTTAAGGAGTATCAACAGTCCTTGTGGCATGCACTGAATTTAAAATTATGTTGCTATTCAGTTCCATTTTGACATGATGTCATTCAGCAATTGAATTGTAATCTAAAGATTCTGGAATCATTTTTGCCTATTATCAGTAATAATGTATTTCCACAAGCTATGTCAGGTTTCTGAATGAGCAGAAAATTAGAATTTACTTTTGTCCAAGGCTAATACGTTTTCAAAGTTGTTTTTTTTCTTTCTATCAACTAGATTTTTAGATGAATCGATACTAACTCTCTTTTTTTGGTTTCCAGCAAAACACTTATAGGAAATAAATCTGTTATTCTTGGTTAAGCCCTCTGGCTTGGTTGGAAATTGAAGATCTACCTTTCTACCCTACTGAATGTGGAAAGCTCGATATCTAGTTGCACATGGACTGCCCTGTATCTCCAATGCCTTCATAACCCCTTCTGTGTAAACTTGGCTCCTTTTAGTACGGTGGTCATACTAGTAATCTTTTATTTGAGTATGTGGACTAATGAAGAACATTAATATAAAGATGAGTACCCCTCCTCAGTGGTGGAATGTTCATATTTTTCTCTCAATGCAGTTTTAAAATGTTACTTGGTATGGCTGAGTTGTGCCCTGATCACCTTGTACATAGACTAGTGGGTCATACTATGTGTTAGTGGAGCTTTCAAACATGTTGTGTTTCCTGTTCCTCTAATGCTCAGAGTGTTTAATGGAGCTGAAATTTTCCTTATATGATTATTCCTGTAGCTCCATGAGTGAAGGTGGTGGGGGCATGGGCTGCTCTGAAACATTTGACCTTCACTTATCTAAGTGCTCTGCTGATTTCGGCGGTTCACGGGAGACCTTGTCTTCTGTTGCCAAAGTCAGAAATTAGGAGGTGGTATTTAAATCGATCCCCAAGGCTGTTCTGGTGGCATTTGTCTGGAAGAACAGTTGACTGCTTGGCTCTGAATACTTTATCTCTTGTCCCATTGGCGACAGGCGTGTCACACATTGCAGTGAGGTAGTGGAGGCGTAATGCTACTACATTAAGGCAATAAGTAATTATACAACACCCATGGTATGTTGCATGGATTTTGGGTTGCTTTTTATTTACAGGAAACCTATTTGCTGTAAAGGACCATGGAGCGGAATTTGTCTCACAGAGTAATAATTACGTAATGGCTTTTTACCTGTGAGATATTAATCAAATTTCTGCAGGAGTCCTGTTCACCAAGGGTGTCGCTTATTGCATCACTCACATATTTCACATTCAGACACGGAATTGTTGCGCAGTTGAAGGCAATGAAGTCTTCTGTTAATCTTTGTTTGGTGCTTTGCTGCATTTTCATTTGACTGTTGTTTTTACAGTTCGTTAGCCATGAGCATAGGCCAGTGATAGCCGTACAGCAATACAGACAATCTGTATTCATTCCATTAGTTAATATGATGTTCACCTGATGTTGATTTGGTCTGTGCTGGCAGTAATCCACTTCAGTTTACTTGTGTGAGTGACTGTCTGGCACGTCTAATACAGTCCTTTTTCTAGAGTAAAAATTCAGTAAAATATAGTGACTGATTTTGACAGAATGTGGACTTCTACAGTTATTGTTCATGTTACGTGCGTATGACTTTCCTGAGCTGGTGCTTAATCTTGGCGCACTGTGTAGAGTATTGCTGTACTTTCACACCTGTGCAGTGGTCAAGATTTCTCATGCAGTGTTTGATGGCATGATGAGCTTTGTCAAGACTGCATCAACTGCCAAAACCTTGGTATCGCTAGTATCATGTCTAGTAGTCTCAATGCCAAAATGAAAATGATATTAAATGGAGTCAGACCAAGAGGTATTTTGTCTTTTCATGATTCATTTCAGAGAGACATTTAATTTCATACAAGTCAGATGTATAACGTGTTTGTTTTGTCTGCTTGTATGTCTTTGTTTGAATGTTACTTTGGATAGGTGTCTTAAATATTGCTTGTAAGATATGAAGTCTAATGTTTGGACCCTTGGGGCCTGTCTTCCTGATATGCCTCTGTTGTTTGTGGGCCCAACAGGACTGGCAGCCTCCATTTGCTTGTGATGTTGACAGACTGCACTTCACTCCTCGCATCCAAAGGCTCAATGAACTTGAGGTATGTTTCCATTCTGTTTTCCCTCATGTGGAATGCTGAAGAATGCTGAATGTTTTTTGTTTGTTTTTCATTCATTTCATTTTAAAGAGCTTTTTGTCAAACCCTTTGTCTTGTAATATTCTTGTCTTATAACCATGGTTTTCTCTTTTCTAAGGCTCAGACTAGAGTCAAGCTCAACTTCTTGGATCAGATAGCAAAATTTTGGGAGCTACAGGGGTGTACCCTGAAAATCCCGCATGTTGAACGGAAGATTCTGGATCTGTACCAGCTGAACAAAGTATGGAAATCTATTTTTGATGCTTAATTATTGCATTCCTAATATATTAAACTTTTTTACAGGTTTGGAATGTCCAGGTCATCGCCCTGGTTCTAGACTTCCTGACCCAGTGTTTTGTTCTGAACTTAACCATAGTTATTAGTTTTCCAAGTTTTACTTGTCACATACACAATTATACTGAATACAATGTGCAATGAATTGCACTATTACCCTGCCCCACATTGTAGAAGGGAAAAAAGGACATAAGTCTAATACTATGATTATCCATGGCTGTATCATGGCTACTGCCTGACGCCTGCTTTTTTTGCGGTTTCCAGCTGGTCATCGAAGAAGGTGGCTTTGACATAGTCTGCCGAGAAAGGCGCTGGACCAAGATAGCCCTGAAGATGGGTTTTGCTCCTGGCAAAGCTGTGGGCTCTCACCTGCGGGCCCACTATGAAAGGATTCTTTACCCGTACAACTTGTTTCAGAGTGGATCCAACCTTCTGGTAAGTATCTGGTACCTGAGGGGCTTCAAAATCCTTTTTTTCCCTCCATCAGCTTCCCCCTGCCTCTGCCCCCTCCCTGTCGCTCCTAACAGGGCGGCTTGGCCTGTTGAGCTGGCAGATGGTGCTCTGCTCCGCTTGCTCTGGGTGTCTCGCTGCCTGTTGAGACCTAAAGATGGGTTTGTGGTGACTCCAGCAAGCCTGTCCTCCTTTCACATTGCAAGGGTGGGCTGGAGGGGCTGTGTACATGTATAACCAAAACACTGTTGTGGCTGCCTCCAAGATAATTATTTATTGTAATTTCTTTTTTTTTTTGTTTTGATGCCAGTGACTTTCCTGGTGCTTTTTGCATTGTAATCTTCAAATGATGCCCAAAATTTTTGTATATAAAGAAACCTGCCAAATGCTGCTTTGTTGGGCATATCGACAGTGAAATCAGAGAAAATTGGAATTTAGTTTTCTGAAACATGTATTTTGTGAATCTACATAAAAAGATGATGGTTAACAATTCAGGATAAAAGTGAAAACCAAGTAATTTTTTTGAATTGGCTCTGTGGCGGTACCCTCTCTCCTAGAGGTTGCCGTTGATTATGTAACTTTCCAAGCTCTCTCTTGCATTAGGCGCCAGGGCTTACTTCCAAACTGATGCATTTAGTGGCGGATCCAAATCTTGAAAAGGTACGTCTCCATCCCTGTTAAGCCAGAAGATCTCAGGATATGTTTCACAGGTTCAGTAAGCTGAGTAATTACTGACATTGTGGAGTAAAGAATTTTAAAAAAATATATTGATACAAACAAAGGTACTTTTGTCTAAGTGAGGATCTTATTTATGTATTATATTTTTGTTTATTGCACTTCATGGGCTGTCAAAATGTGTATGTATATATATCCTCCTTTAGTTGCATGCAAGGGCCCTGCAATTGGTTTTAATTTTGTGATTTATTTTGTGCTAACAGCTCAGTTAATCTTTTGAATCATGCATGTCTTGATGCTGTTGCCGCTGCCGAATTCAATTCCACAATGCTGATTATTCTCCAGAATCATGCCTCTGGTTAACAAGACCCATGTTTCCAGTTCAGCTGGCTAGCAGTCTTGTTCTGAGCTCTGCTGTTATATAGACATGTGCTCTATGCCTGGGGCTCCACCCACAGTTCAGGACAGTTCTTTTACCCAGTGGGTCATGAAACCACTTATCTGAGCTTAAATTCATTGAGGAATGAAGTCATACAACTCCTACTTTTCCGCTTAGGATATCACACAATTTATTTTACTGATCTTAGGATGACATTTAGCTCAAAATTCAACTGAATTGATAATTCAGTTCTTATGATTTTTCTCTCTGCTTCAGAAGTGTTGCATTGTAAAACATGAAATGATCATTATAGGTAATTGCTTAAGGATTAGTTCCAGTTCAGTTCTATGTAAGGAACAAGTTTGTCAAGCAGCTTATGTCCCTATCTCTCTAATGAAGTCTTGTTTACTATATTATAATCCTTTTATAGTTCTTGTTTTAGGACACTTGTTTGTATATTGATCTTAAAAAAATGTGTAGGGGTATCTGCCCTGACTTTACATGAAAGCATAATGTATCACCCCAGCCTTTTAGAAGAGAAATTACTGCTGCAGCAGGGCCCTCCTGCACCCTGCTAAAACTGACCCTTTTCTGCTCTCTAGTATGCAATCTATTCCTGATCTTAGTGTGACATGTATGCAAGACTGTTCCGCCTTTTTAGTCTATCTAACTGATCAAACAATGCTTGGATGTATTCTGTGATGTGGGAGGGGGAAATGAGCTTTAAGGTGAACTGTTAAAATGGAATCATATTAACTGTAGTGCTAATATGAAACATTGCGTTTCTCATTGCAGTGTGTCCAGAAGCCCACTCTGACCAATGATGCCAAGGACAAAGAATACAAGCCACATGATCTGGCTCAGCGGCAGTCAGTGCAGCCTGTGGAGACTTGCACCCCTGCCCGGCGGGCCAAGCGCATGAGAACTGAGGTGGATACTCCTTCTCGGTGTTCTGTGATCTTTTTAGGAGGATTGTGCTTAAGCCAGTCATCTAAGGTCCATTGCCATGTATATTGTGTGCGTGTGTAGTAATTTTCCCTAGAGGGAAGAGAGAGGTGCATAATATTTTATCTTGGATAAAAATATATAAGTTGGAGGTTTGCAGCTTTCAGAGGCAGGATGCTGTGGTGACCATAGCAATTAATTGCTGGAGAACCCAAGGCGTTCTGGATTTTGTTCTGCCTTAGTTGTAGAATGGCCTTGACTTGGTCCTTATTGTTACAGATGTACATGGCAAACTGGCATATCAGCCTGAAAATCTTAGTGGTTTGGAGTGTCATTTTGTGTATAGTTGTGTTATCTTGAGTTTATGCACAAGTGACTATATTCTGCCATGTTGTTTTTTTCTGATTCCTTTAATTGCTTAATTGGAGTCCAGCAACTGTATAGATGTTACCTCTTATTTCAGCAGTTAACCTATTTTCCATGGAAGGGAACATGAACCCCCCCCGCCCCTCCTCCCCACTTTGGGGCTTTTAGGAAATTGTTGGAATGCTTACAGTGACTGCAGAACATTTTATTGTGTCTTGCTAACACTTGGCTAGCAGTTGGTCCTCTATGAATAGATATCTGGTATTTGCAAGAGCCATATTATTTGCTGATTGAGTCACATTTTAAATAAATGTACTATGTCTATGAATTCTGTGATGAGTCGGATGTTGAGTCGTAACAGGAGCCAGCAGACTTCTTGGTCATTGTTGGGTATAATTGAGCACCTGACACATAAAAATAAAATGCTTCTTTTAAAGTAGTGGCACCTTTTTAGTTGATATCACTCCTCTGTGAGGTTCTTTGGCTCTTTTGAGGCTTCCGACATCTAAAGCTGCCTCTGTGTTGAGGCTGACCAGTGTGCCGCTCTTACACACAGGGGGGCGGCGTGAAGAAGGAACCAGGTGAGCCCTGTGAGAACCGGCCCAACCTGAGGAGAAGAATGGGCTCCTTTGTGGCGAAGCCTGAACCAGGTGCGTCCTGCAGCTGCCCCGGATAGTTAAAGATTTTTGCATGTGGCCGTTTTTAGAACAGAACATATACTCCAGTTTTCAAAGCTTGTGAGGCCCAGCAGTATTATAGATATTTTAGATGTGATCACTGAGATTGTCAGATCTGTTTGTGGCTTATCCATAAGTAGATGAGGCTTTACATGACGACATTGTCAAAAAAAAAAAATTTGCACGATTTGTTCTGCTTGGATCTGCAATGTAGCGCCCGATTATGGAATGGAAATGATGTTGTTATTATTGCTCTATCTTTAGATCCACCCCAAAGGGATGCATTGGGCCAGACGAGCTGGTCCTCTGGCTTAAAAAAGTTCGTATCTTCATCAGAGAAAGAGATTCCTGTCCAGGTGAAGCAGGAGCCTGAAGGCAGGTCGGTGATGAGCGAGGTGGAAAAAGCCAAAGCCCGAAACAAGAAGAATGCCCCTGCCGTGAGCATAGTAAGTGTGCAGCACGTCGTCCATGTTTAAGTTTATTAAGGCAGTTGCCTTTTGAGGTAACCTGATGCTCTTTAAAACACTCCTACAACTATGACTATGATACTGCAAGACTCTGGCTTGTCATTCTGTGTATGCTAAAATGCACAGTATGTTTTGCTTCATCATGGAGTGGGCTGAAATGCTGCAGTGTTTAATAACAAGATCTGTGTTATATTTCTGTGCCTTGGTGTACAGATGCTCCAGAGTCCCCAGAGATGATTTCAGGATGAGGTGGTGTGTTTTTAATAGGCCCCCAAACGCAAGTGTTTTTTTTTTTTTTTTTTCTTTCTTTCAAATAAGATCTCTAGCTTTTCTGTTGTGAAACCTACAGGGTGGGGCAGTTGTTTCCAGCTGTCACTATTGCAAGAGGGGAACAAAAAAAAGGACGAACAAAAGACATGCGTTGATGACAATTAAACTAGGCTGCTCTCTATAAAAAGTATGTGTATGGTTATAGAAAGAGCGCCTTCAGTCTGAGGATGTGGTCAGCGTGACTTTGGGGGCTGTGTCTCTGGCTGCCTCGTGAAGGGGCTGCCATGAACCTGCCATCTATAAATGTCTGACCTTTCTGTTTTCCCTCCTGTACCAGGTGGACTTGTATGTCTGTCTAGTGTGTGGCAGTGGCAGCGACGAGGACCGCCTCCTGCTGTGCGACGGTTGCGATGACAGCTACCACACCTTCTGCCTGATCCCTCCCCTCCACGATGTTCCCAAAGGGGACTGGAGATGCCCCAAGTGTCTGGCTCAGGTTCTGAAAAACAGACTACTCTATCACACAAATTATCACCCGCTTGCTAAGCATGGATCCATGAATTTAAACTCTATGATGATGACAAGAGGAATGACTTGCATCTTCTCCCCTTGCCTGCTTTAATCTGCAAGCATCAGTTAAATTATGTGCCAGTGTCAGTTCCCTTAGCAAACTGTCATCATTATCATCCTCATCACACATTCCCCAAATCATCACGTGCAGCAATTCATTTACAAAGAATTGCTTTCTTTGGATTTTCCTGTTAAATAAGGAGGATTTATTTTGCACCAACCAGAACTTCTAATGATCAACCTTGCATGGAAGGGGGGAGGGGTCCTCTGGATGCTGTTTGGTGATTGATCTGCACACTCTGTTTTCGCCACAGGAGTGCAGCAAGCCTCAGGAAGCGTTTGGCTTTGAGCAGGCCTGCAGAGACTATACACTCCGAGCCTTTGGTGACATGGCGGACTCCTTCAAGTCAGATTATTTTAACATGCCAGTTCACGTAAGTGTTGGGTCCTAACTTCTAGACACTGGTCTAACTCATGGTTATTAAAATCAGTGCCCTGGCTAGTTTTCAAACACATAATACTTAAATGTTTGTAATTTTATACTATTTTGTTTTCTGAATACACAATAACTTATCAGATGTCTTCAGATGTTTTTAGTACGGAAGAAGATTAGGGCCACCATGAAAATATTAGTTGAATTTTGCCTTTTTTTCTCAGAATTCTGACGTCAAATAATAATAATAATAATAATAATAAAGTCAGAATTCAAATAATATTTTCATGGTGGCCCTAATCCTCTTCCGTATTTTAGTGATTACAGCCTAAAAATGAAATATTCCTGTTTTGGATTAGTGGCTTTTATAAATGCATATATTCCTGAACTGCAGCTGAATAAAGAAGGCTTTTGCAGACAAACTTGTATGTGTCATAATCTGGTGGGAACTGTGCTTGATACAACATCGTGTTTGTGTCTGTGTGTGCGCGCATCTGTGTGTCTCTTCTTAGATGGTTCCCACAGAGCTGGTCGAAAAGGAGTTCTGGCGGCTGGTAAGCACCATCGAGGAGGATGTCACTGTGGAGTACGGCGCTGACATTGCCTCTAAGGAGTTTGGCAGCGGATTTCCCATCAGAAACGGCAAATTCAAGCTGGCTCCGGAGGATGAGGTCGGTGTGCTGCTGTCTGGTCCTAGTCTGTCTGTTTCCGGTCGTGATTGCAGCAAGGTTACTGTGTGCACATCACACTGATTAATTTGCCAAATGGGCAGCCAAGCTGGCAGCTGAAAATTTTGTTAAATGAGGTTTATTTACCGGTATGTTAATTGATGGTTGCAGCCAAATACTGAGTTCCTTCCAGATCAGATGATCAGGCCAGTATTTATATTACATCACACATTGGGTTGTTTATTGGTTATTGTCCATATAAAATTTATGTTAAGGGGTTTAGGGTTGAACAGTATATTGAACTTATCGTTAAATTCTTGGATCCTGTTCATCAAACCCTTCACTGAGACATCTGGTATTGTTCCATCTGGTCACACACCTAGCGTTTTCTGATTTTGAATAATTGTTAGAATTAAATTAAGCTAGATGAGTATATCAAGCCCTGAACAGCATCTTTTAATATCCACTGTATTAATACTGACAAATCTTTCTTTCTCAGGATTACCTGAACAGTGGCTGGAACTTGAACAACATGCCAGTGATGGACCCCTCGGTGCTGACACACGTCACGGCCGACATCTGTGGGATGAAGCTACCCTGGCTCTACGTGGGCATGTGCTTCTCCTCCTTCTGCTGGCACATCGAGGACCACTGGAGCTATTCTATCAACTACCTGCACTGGTGCGTGGGCTGCTTGCTGTACATCGAGATGGAACTTGCTGCTGCTCAGCTGGCCACTGTTTTTGGATGCTTTTGTGTCAGGTGCAGTTGGCAAACTGTGATTATGGGCCAAGTTCCAGTGACTTCAGCTTGCTAATTGGAAGGCATGTTTTGGTCATTTGCTGTTGTCTATATTTAATCTCCTAACAGTCAGGGTTTTTGACAATAAGTATTGATTGGTATTACATGAGCTACTTTAGGAAGAAGTACTGCAACAGACACCTTGGCTAAAACATATTGCAATAGGTGCTATTATGTCGCTGCCTATTATATGACTAATAGCAGAACTGGACTTTGAATCAAAGAGCTCATTATAGTTGTGTATAATAAATATTTATGTTTTTGCTACTCATCTCAGGGGAGAGCCAAAGACATGGTATGGTGCCCCAGGGTATGCAGCTGAACAGCTGGAGGAGGTGATGAAGAAACTGGCACCGGAGCTCTTTGAGTCTCAGCCTGATTTACTCCACCAGCTGGTTACTATCATGAACCCCAACATCCTCATGGCCTATGGAGTTCCAGTAAGTGTCCTTTTAGTTCAGCACAACGTTTAGCCCAACCCCAGTTCCTCTGAGGTGCTGCTCTTTGCTGCATCAGCTTGTGAATAGCTATGTATTCAATTGGTAATTGCAAATCAGCTTAAAATTTGAACTGGCACTGCTGGATGTGTTCGGAGGTTAACTGTATACCTTTTGAACGATTCGTCAGTACAGACCTTTTTGAAGAATTGAGTGATTCATCTCGAATTGTGATGTATCTTCAGCGTTTGGCTAGTGCCTCCTATTTCTGTTTTAGATTTATCGCACCAATCAGTGTGCTGGCGAGTTTGTCATCACGTTCCCCAGAGCCTACCACAGCGGCTTTAACCAGGGTTTCAACTTCGCGGAGGCCGTCAACTTCTGCACTGTGGACTGGGTGAGTTGTCATCCGCTTTCACAGCCTTTTCTGCCGTTCTTTCAGGTTAGACCAGCTGCCTGATCTTTAATAATTCCCTTATTTAAACAGATGCCTCTTGGACGGCAGTGTGTGGATCACTACCGCATGCTCCACCGCTACTGTGTCTTTTCTCACGACGAGATGATCTGCAAGATGGCGTGCAAGGCTGATACTCTGGATGTGGTCCTGGCTTCAGCTGTGCAGAAAGACATGGCCATCATGGTTCGGGAGGAGAGGGAGCTGAGAGAGAACATCCGTAAGATGGTGAGCGAAGCGGGCTAAGCACTCTGCCACGTCCTCACTTGCTGAAACAGGAATGACACAGCTAGAGGCGTCAGCTTTTTTTATGCACACCCATGGCGTGACATTCGAGTCCCGTCGCCCTCCAAACAAGGCACAGGCTTCTAGTGGCCATGCAAGTCACACACAGTGAGAAATTTTACATTATTTTATGAATAACTGTTGGCGATAGAACCACCCCTTTGCAATATCATAACACCACAGCGAGTTCTCTGCCTTGAGCACTGGGTGACTGGGAGGTGTGGTGCAGGAATATGATTCAATTATGCAAACTCATAAGGAGTATAGATAAGGTTAGGCCCAAGATGTACTTCAAAGCTGTTGTGGATTCAAGAACACAAGGTCACAAAGGGAAATTAGGTAATGCGTGTTTTGGGTGTTTATGTAATAAGTGTTCATTGTTGAAGCTTTTACATTGCCTGCTTTTTATCAGTTATGCACTCATTATTCCTCACTTTTTATTAATGTCATCTTAACTCTAAGTACATATTGAGATGACTTTATCCTCAGTGCACTCCATTAGAGAATTTTTTAGCTAGTTCATTAGGTATAGGCTTTCACGGCATGGTTGTCGTGTCATACTATTAGTTGAAGAATTAAGAAAGAACAAACATGGCCATTGGGTTCTCTGTATGTCTGTGGCTCCTCCGTGGCTCCTCAGGGATGACATGCAGAAATTATTGCTAATGTCTAAAGCTTGTTGTCTTTGTGCTGTTCCCTAGGGTGTTGTAAACAGCCAACCAGCCGAATACGATCTCCTGCCAGATGAAGAGCGCCAGTGTGCCAGGTGCCGAACCACCTGCTACCTGTCTGCACTCACCTGCCCCTGCAGCCATGGGGCCTTGGTGTGCCTCCACCATGTCCAGGATCTCTGCTCCTGCCCTGTCAATCGCTACACCCTGCAGTAAGTTTGGGCATCAGTTGGGCATCATCTTTAAAATGTGTCCACGGCAGCCCTCAGATGACTCTTGTAGTGAATCTTCACAAGGAACCGTTTTATTTTTCACACAACGTTATAAAGAGAGCCATATTTCCATCAAAGCACAAACAAGCCCACCTCTTGTGTATTGACTTGTCTCTCTGGAAATGTTTGATTATTTTGTGACGTTTTTGGAGAATAGAGGATTGACTTCTTCCTAATCATCCATCCCTGCTCCTCCCCAACCAACAGCTATAAATATACACTGGATGACCTGTATCCTATGATGAAGGCCATTGCTCTGCGTGCGGAGTCCTATAATGATTGGGCGTCCCATGTAACTGAGATACTGGAGGCCAAATTGGACAAAAAAAAAAGTGAGTAAAAGAGTTACCATGTGAAACAAAGTCATTTTTTTTAAAATAGCCCAGCCTGATCTTAGGCAGCCTGTTTAGCCCATCAATGTTCAAGCGTCCTAGCACTCAGTTGTATTAGGAGGTCTAATAAGGCATCTGGAGTCTTTGTACTTGGTGTTGTGAATTATTTTGGCCCACTTTTGGTACCCAAAGATCTAATGCCAACATAGTGCAGTTGGTAAAAATCACTTCCTTTTAAGTAATTCTGCGTCTTAACTCGGATAAAGAAATTGCACCATTCCTTTAACGAGTAATATAACATTTGTATGCTGTTATCTGTTGGGTTATGATTAAAAAGCTGTGATTCTCTGATCCCGTTGTCCTAATATCAGCAACGTTTGCGTAATTCTGCTTTCGCGATGGCCAGGCCTGGCGGAATTCCGTGCCCTTATCGAGGAGTCCGAAGCGAAGGCATTCCCCGACAACGACCTGCTGAGGCAGCTGCGCCTGGTGACCCAGGATGCTGAGAAGTGCTCTTCTGTGGCCCAGCAGTTGCTTAATGGCAAGAGGAAGACCCGGTATATGACCCTGCATAATCCTGTCTTACTGTCATGTATGCGCAGCTGAGTAGGAAGTGTAACACATTACTGATTATGCTGCTGGAGCATAACCTCTGCTGAAAACTTGTTGTGAACTTACAATGTAAATTACATAATGAAGGTGACAGGCTAATAGGCTTGTGTCCTTCAACTTGTTATGGAAATAGGCCAATGCATCTTGGAAATGTTTGGACACATGAGTAAACTGAATTTAGAAATGCTTTAGTTGGAGATGTAGGTTTGAGGAACGTATCACAAGGTTGAATGTATAATGTCTGATACAGC
>JAODJW010000127.1:26745071-26770277 GCA_026777045.1 Hyperopisus bebe | reverse complement strand
AGGCTCAGTGTTGGAGGCAAGGGCTCGGGGAGCAGCGGCACGTCCCACGTCGGAGGGAAGGGCTCAGGGAGCAGCGGTACATCCCACGTCGCAGGGAAGGGCTGGGGGGGCGGGGCAGAATGTTTTAAAACAGAATGATCCATTTCATAGCACTAATGGAATGACAAATTTGGACATGCCAGTTGATTCTGTTAACGTATCTACTCATATTGTTTCATGAGGACTCCCTTCTAAACCACTGCTTTCTTTGTGGTAGGAGCTTCTGAACAAAGTGGAGGATTTCCAGCAGCACAGCGAAAAGGTGCTGGCTGAGGAGGCACCCAGCGCCGCTGAGATCCAAGGCCTGCTGGACGGCAGCGGCGAGCTGGACGTGGCCCTTCCCGAGGTGCCCGTGCTGCGGGAGCGGCTGGAGCAGGCGCGCTGGCTGGAAGCTGTGCGTGGGGCCGGCGCCCAGCCCGCTAGCCTCTCGCTGGACGCCATGCGGCGGCTCATTGACCAGGGCGTGGGCCTCCCTCCTCACGCCTCTGTGGAGAAGGCCATGGCGCGGCTGCAGGAGCTGCTCACTGTCTCCGAGCACTGGGAGGACCAGGCGCGCGGTCTTGTCAAGGCCAGGTAAGAACCACTCCCATGGCTTTAGACAGACCTTTGGTGCTTTTTTTTGTCTTGCTATTTAATGGATGAAAACCTTTTTGTGATTGAACCCCAGCCTGTACAACCCTGGCATGGATAGATGGATGGAATGACCTACAAATGTATTCATTTATTATGCTTGTTATCTGTTGTTTTATACCCCGGATCTTATTTCTCAGTACCTTAATTCTCAATACTATATACATATAGCACCACCTAATGAGCTGCATTCAGAATTTCTCCAGCCTCTTTGTTTGGAGCTGCTCTTCAAATCTGTTTTGAAAATGCTAGAAAATTGTGTCCTGTGACTGGAGTGGACTAATACAAACAATAAAATTAGCTGTTTTATGTAGAAGTGTACATGTATAAATAACCAAACATTGAGACACGATTAGCAACAAACGGCATTGAAAGATTCAGGAAGTGATCTGTTACATATAATGACTCATGCTCACAGCTGAGTTGTAAATCCTCATCAGCTAAAGCTGCTTTCCGAGTGGCTTAAGAGATAAGGACTTTCCATAAATCCTGTTCTCTGCAGCATTCCATGGTGACACTGTGCATGGTGACCAAGGATGCAGTTTTACTTGGTTGATAAAGGCCCTTTGTGCTCTTTGAAAGCCAGTAGAAATAAGCAGTTTACATTGGTGGGTTCTGTCTCTTCTGGACTATGTGTTTGGCAGAACCTGATGTTAGTCAGAGGATTAAAAAGGGGAGCCCAAGCATGAATGATTCACAATTATTCATTTTGTACAATGGTTAGTTTTATGTTTAAGGTCTAGCTAAATACAGATGCTCCTCTACTTATGAACTTAAAACTTACAAACTTTCAGACAATCGAACGAAGAGGACTGTAAGTCCAAATTGTGTTCATTGGGCTCCCGTTTCCTGTCCCCAACATCAATTTTTTTTCTGCGCACCAATTCCGCCTAGTACGACTTCTGGCCGCTACTCCCGCCGCGCAGCAGCGTAGCGTGCGTACTCCCAGCATCCTAATTCTTTGTACTTGCGTATACCTTTAAAATGATGTTGAATAATGACTTAGGAACATTTTGAGTTACAAACGGCAGTTCAGAACGTATCCCATTCTTAAGTAGAGGAGCGTCTGTATATAGTTCCCTTCCCTGAAATCTAAAAATATTTTAAATTTAAAAAAACTTTTTGGTAGCGAAGAGTCAGCCTTTAAATTACTCTGGGGGGGAAAAAGATCAAGGTTTATGCCATGGTTTTGTTAGCATGACAAAACAAAGAATGCTGCTGCATAGCAGAGGATACCAGGGTAATTCTTGTCGTACGAAAAATTGCTTAAAAAGTTAATCCTCCGTCGGTGCAGAGCAAGGGATATGCACGGTTTGTGTCCAGGGTCCAAAGGTGCTTCCTCTGAGATTAACAGGATCTGACTCTAGTGGTTTGTCTGGGGTGGGTTGTCCAAATGTGAGACCGCATGGAGCACGGCTGGGCTGCGGAGCTACAAACAAGTCTGTGTGTTTAACTACAGTGCAGTGTGATTGTCAAAACAAAAACTGCCAGTAAGGTGGAAGGGGAGAATTGAGGCTAGTGCTGCATCTGCACTTCTTGTGCATGGGGTCTTTAGGGGGAGGCCAGGGGAAGGAAACAGTCAGCTTTTCGTGAGCCTCAAAAAAAAAATTGGGAAATTAACTACTCCCTGTGTAATAATGCAGGGAATAGTTAATTTAGAGAAAGGGTCATTGTACCCCTATTATAAATTTTAAAGTGACTTTAATTGGTTTGATTTAACAGGGCCCCTAAGTGTGATAAGTGGTTAGAGTAGTGTTTCCCAGTGCGGTCCTTGGGGCCCGCAGACAGTTAACGTGCCGGGAGCAAGTGCATGGACTGTCTGGGTTTAGTGGATGGATGAATGATTTAAGAAGAGATTAACTTGTAGTATTGTGACATATAGATGGAAAACCACAATCCAAATGGAGACTGTGCATATACTGAGGTGCTAAATCCCTCCCTCAATTCTTCCAGGCCTCGCCATTCGTTGGAGACACTGGAGGCCGCACTGCAGGAGGTGGAGAATATCCCTGCCTACCTGCCCAACTGCTTGCTGCTGAAGGACGCAGTCAGCAGGGCCAAGGAGTGGCTGCAGGATGCTGAAGGTCTTCAGGTGAGCTGCCCCCGTAATTTTGTGAAAACTAATAAAAACCTGATTGGCAGCTAACGCATATCTTGTCATTTCAGCTTGGTGGGCGAATCCCAGTGCTAAACACACTGTCTGAGTTGGTGTCAAGGGGTCGATCTATTCCCATCCACCTGGACCCTCTTCCTCGGTTGGAAGCGCTGGTTTCTGAGGTGCAGGCCTGGAAAGAGTGCGCGGCTAAAACCTTCCTGATGAAGAACTCGCCCTTCACGCTGCTGGAGGTACGGCCCAGCGCGTGGCCCAAGCTCCCCTTTGATACAGCGCCTGGCTTTTGGGTCCCTAGCCGCCTCATTTCTGCCTGAATGAAGTGGTGACTCTTGGCTTTGTGTGTTGGTCAGGTGCTGTGTCCCAGGTGTGAAGCAAGCGCAGCAGGACAGAAACCGAAAAGCAAGAAAGCGAAGGACATGGTGCAATGCAGCAAGAAAAAAATGGTGAAGCTGGACAGCGTGAGCGATGTAGAGAGGGCCCTGTCTGAGAGCAAGGACTCTGCCTCGGCTGTGAGTTGGAGCATTGTCTCTCTGGAAGGAATGTGGTGAAAGCAGCAGGCCTGCATTTGTCTACGTGTTTCTATTTGAGTTTGAGAACATGGAATAATAATGGATTTAATGTCTAGACAAAAGCAGCAACGATATTAACCCAAAATCTATTGAGCTTTAAAGATTAAATGAAAATATTCAGCATTAAACCACAAATCACGATCACTGAATTAGGAAATTTCCACCAATTATGTTTATAGTACAACAGAATCCCAGTTCAAGTCACAAAATTAATTGCTGATCATGCCAATAAGTATGAAATCTCCAAGTGATCATTTTATCTGAAGTCTAACCCAGATCAGGTTGCTCTTTCAAGCTTGGCACGATTTATATGGCTAGCAGTGATATTGCAAAGAATTTTATGTATGAGATTTGAGTGGGTTAATCCATTGACAGTAATACAAGCTAACTTCGCTCAAAGATTGTAAGCTACTGCAGAAAATCTAAATGTGAGTCTTGAATGGAGTTTAAGGTGAGGCATATGACTTATGGAAGTGACAGATAGGTTTGGTTACTCAGACGCGTAGAACAAACACTCATTTTGGTAGGCCACAGCAGCACAGTGATTTACTGAATGGGATACGGAGGTAGACCCTAATATTACAGTCTAACAAATTCCTTGAGTCTGAAATAATTGCTCCAAAAATATGTGCAGTCAACTGATAGGAATATACTGAGTAAGAAAAAATGCTTCCACAAATAAGTGATGGAAGAGCAGGGTCGTTTTAAATGTACATTTCAGATGTTATTTGTGTAATGTAACCGCTAGCCTGTCTGTGTTGCAGTCTATAGTTGTATGTATGTAGGGGGGGCACATTACTCCACAGTTAAGATACCAAAGGATTACTGCTGTTTTGAGTAGCTGGGTGCATTAAGGAATCAGATCTGAAGGGTTGGAAGTTATGAGAGCTGCCCTTTACCTCTGAGCCAAAGTGCTCACCCAGCTGCACGTAAGAGGGAATATTGCAGGGGATATTGTATTGTCATCTTTAGTAAAAAGCATCTGCTGTGCATATAGCTAATATCTGATCTGTGGAGGAGTGTTGAGTGTAAGAAGTGTGGAACTCCTTCAACAGATGGCGACGCTGGGTGAGGTACGGCTAAAGGAGATGGATATGCTCTACTCCATGCGGGCATTTAACGAGTCCAAGCTGCTGCTCACAAAAGACTGGAAGGGGTTGCAGTTCTGCATGTGCCCGGATGCACCTGTGGGGGCCATGCTACAGTGCGAGCTCTGCCGGGACCTCTTCCACAGCGGCTGTGTGCCGGGCCCCGCAGACCCGCGTGGTTCCCAGCCCTGGCTGTGCCCGCTGTGCCGGCGCTCGGAGAGGCCGCCCCTGGACCGGGTGCTTCCACTGCTGGCGTCGCTACAGCGACTGCGTGTGCGGCTGCCTGAGGGCGATGCGCTGCGCTACCTGATTGAGCGCACTGTGCGCTGGCAGCACCGTGTGCAGCAGGTCTCTGCTGCCTTGAAGCTTCCAGTAGCGCAGGAGCGCGCTAGCGCCTCCCCCTGTGCAAAGGTGGGTCTTCATTGCTGATGACTTAGGCAAAAATTAACATTCTGCTAGCAGACCCACTTGTTTGTTCTAATATGTTGACCCGAGTGCATGTGGTTCTTGTAGGCCTTTTGCAGTTCAAGTCCATCTCAGGAGTGGAACGGTTCTGGCCAGTCTCAGGCAGCTTTCTACATAGAACAACGATGCATTCCCCTGCAGGGTTAGTGCTGCTTTTCACATGTTAAACAGCATCACAGTGTGGATTCCTGTTCTCACAAGTTAAAGATTATTGAAATTAGGGCTGCACAATATCACATCAAGATATAATCGTGATATGTGCACATGTGCAATAATCACCAGGGCTTTTGACGGGCGCAAAAATTTGTTTGGATGCCAGCTTTTCGGTACTATGTGGGCGTTTACTTATGGCCTCAATTTGATAAGTAGATTAGCAATGCGTGTAAAATTCTGGCGTAATCTGATGCATGAAAGTTAGTAATCTGTATTAATTCAGCTTATCCTTATGTTTATTAAACTCAAGTTTGATATGATTTCACCATCAACTGGTGAAGCAAGGGACAGCTCAGCAGCCACAACACCTTTATAAAAGAGGAGATATTGTGGATAAGGTAAAAAGATAAGAGTGGTATGGTGGTACTTTTCGCAGTTTGTCTGACACGTATGGGCTGATATTTGTGCCATTAGAAACTGTATTCAGTTTTGTAATGGCAACAGCTGCATATTTCAAGTATGCAAAATTCATATTCAGTTTCTAGTGGCAGAAATATCATTTATTAAACATAAGGATATGCAAATTTATACAGATTACTTATGTTGGGTGTCACAGTACATTTCTCATTAGAATTTTAGGGGTACCACAAATCTGCTTTTCAAAATGTGGGCATGTAGTATGGTGCCCAGACATATTTTTACACCTGTATGTAGGTAATAGATTGAGTTATAAGTCAAGCCCACTGACGGCATGTTCTCTGCAGGCCTGAGCAAGGAACTGGAGCAGTTGATGGTGGAGGGCTTGCTGCTCCAGGTGACCCTGCCTGAGACCCAGAAGCTGTACCATGTCTTGCTGCACCGACTTTCTGCTCAAGCGGCCGACGGCGCCACACAGAAGCACCATGCTCAGGGACGGAGCCAAGCACAGAACGAGGCAAGGCCTGGAGCTCGGAAGCTAGATGCTTCATCAATGTTGATGGACTAGTGCCAGTATACACCCAAGCTTTATGATGGTGCATCTTCAGAAACTGGCTCATCCATGGCTGTCATTACTGGGCCACCCTGTCAGGAAGCCTAAGCCATGAAATCTTCCTGAATATGTAAGAGCTGTCCTTTTAATACTTAAGGCATCAGCATTCATGCCATTAAAATCCAAGCTTCAGTTTCAGGTTTCAGTACACTAGGTTAGGGGTTATAGTTGAAGTAGAAGTTTGTATTCCAAACAGTGTATTTTCCCAAAGGTGATTAAAGAACTGTGGTGACAATCTTTTGGTGACGTGTGGTATTGTCTCCCACAGGATGGACACTGCAGTCTTAAGAGGGAGGCAGCGAGTGGGAATGACAGGAAGGCCAAACGGCGGCTTGAGAGAGACGGCGTGGATGGGGGAGGGCGATGCCGGGCCAAGAAGCCCCAGAAGAAGAAGATCAAGCTAAACAAGAACAAGAGTCGGGACAGCAAGGCTGCCCCAAGCTCCCCTTCTCTGACTTCGGACCCATCCCCCTCAGAAGACTCTGAGGAGGACATGGCTCTGTGCCCAGCAGAGGACTGCCAGCAGCCTGAAGGAGATGAGGTTGGCCCCCTCACCTACACCCACTGCTACAAGAGTGACCCATATATTAGTATGAAACTAATTTAGAGCATGCTGAAGACTGACTTTGTATTCAGACATTAACCATTCTGCAGCAGGGGTAGCTAGAACTGGACAGCAGTGGGCATGTGTTAAATATGTGGGAATTGAATTAATATCTCCTAATATACATGTGACAGAGCAGGGGTTTACGTGAAGGTTCCTGTTGTGCGTGTGTGTGTGTGTGTGTGTGTGTGTGTGTGTGTGTGTGTGTTTGTAGTGCTGTTAAATGATGGACATATGGTCTGTCTCTCAGGTGGACTGGGTCCAGTGTGATGGCAGCTGCAACCAGTGGTTCCACCAGGTGTGTGTAGGGGTGTCCCCCGAGCTGGCAGAGAAGGAGGACTACATTTGTGTCAACTGTACTGTAAAAGACGGCCATGTGAGGAAATGATGAGAGAGGAAGAAAAGAGAAACATTTGGAAGAAGACTGTGGGAGGGCATGGACAACTGGCTTCTTTGCAAGCCTTGACTAGGGGCGTGTAACGGGGTCCTAATATGCTGTCTGTTGGCCTAACCCATACACCCCATACCCCTTCCCGTCTGAAAATGGTGCTACTTCCTCCTTATGGGATACTTTTCCAGAACTGTTAAGACTCTTTGGTCTTTTTTTGTATGTTTCATTTTTCCCCCCCATCCATCCTATGAACTGTTTGTGGTTGTCTAAGAGTACCGGGATGTGGCCTGTGCTGCAGGGGTTTCCATCCCGTTGGCGCAACAAAGGACTAATCAAGCACCTTCTGAAGAACCAGGCCCCCCCCTTCCTCTGGGACTTTCCTGCATGACAAACCGGAGGCGCTGGGTGCAGGGGAAAAAGTTTTTCACCAAAAAAGTTAAATGGAAAGAAAAGAAAGCTATTTTTTGGAAACCCACTGTTTAGTACAAGCATCTGAATAATATAAAGTTCTTTTTTTTGTAGGTTAGATTTATTTATCTGAGCAATAACTGAACTACTTGGAGTTCAGTGGCTTAATCTCTTCAGAACAGTGTGTTGGTGCTGTAGCCATGGTTGATGTACAGAAAGCTCACTATTAGACTTTAGGATGAAAGTGATGGTCTAGCGATGTAGCAGGCAGAGGGGACTGTGTAAAGGAACTGCCACAGCTGTACTTTGACTTCTTTTCTTCAAAGGGGGAGGGTTGGGGGATTGGAAAAGGGAGCTTGTTTTCAGATGTTGCGGTTTATATTGTGGAATAAAACCCTTTGTTCTCATTTTTTTTCTCCTCCATCCATATGAAAGTGAAATTTGAGTCACATTATTTCGGCAGTGGGGAATCTTACTGTATCAAGATGAATTTGGAGTTTGTATATCTGCAGCAGCTGAAGCCATCGGTTCTTCTTCATTGGAAGTTACTTTCATAAGGATACATGCTTTATTATTATAAAGTGGAGAACTTTAGGGCAAAAAATATCGAGTTCCTCAAGCTTTGAATTCTGTAGAAAAGATCTGTAATTCGGTCATTCTCTAGACAGAAAATGATGCTTCACTTGTAAAACCATAGTTATCTGGTTCTTCATAGGTCTCGCAGCCTTGGCAGTGTCTAGTTTTTTTTTGCTATTTAAATCACTTGCATCATGGATAATAAAAGGTAAGGCTAAATTTTTTTTAACATGATCAATTTCTTTGCTTCATGCACAGAGGCAGACTGAAATCCTAGACATATGTCACAGTCTCCAGTAACAGGGTTGGAAATGGAGTATCTAGGGGTAACATCCTAAGACATTGTTGAGGAATCAATATCCGCAATAGGTCAGTTTGTATGTAGAGCGGCGAGTGGCTCAGCAGAAAATCGCCAGTTCGAGCCCCAGCCTCTGCAGAACAGTCTATGGGCCCTTGAGCAAGGCCGTTAAAACCCAGGTCCAGGGGCGCTGCATGTTAGCTGATCCTGTGCTATGGACCCCCAAGCTATGGAAAGCAAGATGCAGTGGGCTAAGAGAAGAACTCCAGTGTACCTGTACTCACTTGTGCACATGCCAAATAAAGGATTATTATTTGGATTTTCTGATAACCTTTAAGTTGGCTGTTCAAACCCAGGCGTGAGGACTCTTCAACTAGTCAGTCCTCTAATTAGTAATCTAATGAGGGAATTGCAGTGAAAACCCGCATACACAATGGCTCTTTCTGGATAATATTGTCTACCCCTGTCCTAAGATATACCACAGATTCTTGATAGGGTGTTAGAGGTGTCTGTAACTGGTATGGCTCACGCAGTCTCAGCAAATGATACCCAACTGATATTGGCAAATGCTTTTGATAAAATTTCAACTTAAATTCAGGATGCTTCTGGAACACTTTAACAGCACCTTTATAGGCTGAGCCTGTGGGAAAAGACATTAAGCTTTAGAGTGTTTTTTGCCAGCTATTAATCAAAATAAGTATAATAGGTTTGACTGCTGAAAAATATTGTACATTGGATCTCCTTTTCTGATATTAAGAACCTAGCATCAGTCTTATGCATTTACGGTTCGTTACAGAGGATGCAAGGGAGGTGATATAGTGTATTTGTTCGGCTCATGCAATGGAAACCACCAACCACAAACAGGTTTTGCATCAGTCTTTCAAATACTGGTTTTTCCACTTCACTCTAAGTTTAGACCTTGTATGATCTTCGCTGTTGCCTCACCTCCAGGGGCCTGCATCACAAATCAGGATTTCTTGATTACCCAGATAACATGCTAGATTTAAGGTAGTCTGGGCAAAATGTAACTCAACAAAGATGAAGTACAGCAGTTTAAATGGGCTTTACATCTGACAAGTTAACCGGCTAAGCAAGAAATCCTGCTTCATGATACCGGCGGCAGGAGTTGGGGTTTGAAACTTACTTCAGTGTCTGTGTGTGGAGTTTGTATATTTCTTCATGCAGGCAGGTTAATTGCTATCTCGAAACTGCCTGGTGTGTTTGATAAAATGTGTGTACCCTATGATAGGCTGATATCCTGTCCAGAGTGTAAGATAGGCCAGAACACTTGTGATCCTATCAAGGATAAGCGGCTGAAAGATGGAGGGATTGATGGATGTCTATGATGAAATGTTAAGAGCCACGTTTGCATTTGTATTAAATTTCTATGAGAAAAAGTGGCTGTGATGCTACAGCAGGAACGCACTTTTAACTACAGGCGGAGGTGGGAAGTTCAGGTCCAGAGAGTAAAGGTCCACATCAAGATTTTGTTTCAACTCTGACAGACACTTTTTAAAACCTGTTATTTGAAACAAAATCTTCGTCTGGATTTTTAACTCTCTGGACCTGAATTACCCACCTCTGGACCAAAGTTTCAAAATTTAGCCTGTGATTCTAATGGCAACTTATTCCGTTTTTTTTCTATTCACCGTTTTAAAAAACAAAGGATTATTTTCTGACTTACCGCGGGCCACCCATTCAGCGTTCACAACAAGCGATACTGTACAATAAAACGATTGTCATGTATGTGTGTGCGCAGTTAGATTAATTTAAGGAAAAGTGATGTTGAGAGGCAAATAGTTTTTCCTTTATATTTGTTCATTAGTAATGCCACGGAACATTTAAAAACTGATAATGTGTAGCTGAGTCTGTAGCGTGATGGTGTCAAATTGTGGGACTGGAAAATCTGATAATATAAAATAATGGCATAAAATGTTTCAGCACTCATTCAGAGAATGACTAAAGTAAATACTGGATACTGTCGTAGTGAATGTGCTTCCAGAATTATTTCAGAATGCACGCCTTACATAAGATAAGGATTTATGATTTCACCATCAAACCAACCACCATCAAAGACATTAGATCAGGAAAGTAAAAACAATGTGTCTCGCCTCTGAAAACTAACATTTAGCGCACCTAATAGATTAATGACACCACTGCACAACACGAATCTCACCCACATTATGTGTGCATTAAAAGTAAATATAAGTCAGGCTGATGAATGACCATCCATCTTCCAACCCCTTAACCACTGCGCGAGCGCGGTGAGCAAGGACGACACGTAGGGGACAACCTAAGTAGGGGACAACCTAAATGGGGAGCCAGTCGCTTTGGAAACCAGCCGCACAACTTTCACAAGCAGGTGGTGTAAAATTATCATTTATTATTATCATAAGGTTTTGCTTAAAAACTTCGTCTGTACTGTGATACAGAAATCGGGATATCATTCAATAAGGCAGAAAGTCAAATAAGACGTTATTACATATTCATTTTTTGAACCAAAAAACCATTCGCAATTTAATTCACCATAATCGAACTCATATGGATTTCTATAGAAAATTAGTATTTCTCTGTTGATTTTCTATGTTCTATATTTTTCTTCGTCTTTCAACAACTATTGAGTTATCGTCTTGTTAATAATAACAACAATTATCTTCATCATTATCATCATCACCACCACTACCCGTTTCGTCACCAAAATGGCAACCAAAATGCTGCAACCTGCTTTAAGCAATAAGCACCACCTCGCGAAACTTGACGGTCTTGATGGAGGTGCAGAGCGCCGCCTTGTCGTGCTTCCTCCGACCCTGGAGATGGGGCCACAAGCTCGGCTGCCGAGCCGAAGCGGGAGCTCGAGCGAATCGCTCTTGGTCGCAGAGTCACACCTCCCGACCGGTCTGTGCATTGGCGCGCTCTGCCGCAGAACAGCCCCGCCGATTTGCCTGCTTGCTTTTTTCAACTAGCTGTGCGGCCTGAAACATGGCGGGTGTGAGTTCCTCAGATCCCGGCTCGGTTTCGGCCGCTGGCCCGGTTCAGCAAGGACTGAAGGAGGCGCTGATAGAGACACTGACCGCGATCCTTTCCCCGGTGCACGAAGTGCGGGCAGCGGCGGAGGAACAGATTAAAGTGCTGGAAGTGACGGAGGGTAAAGTATTGACAACTAACTAGCTTTCTAGCTAGCTATCATTGTGAACGGCGTGAGGGGTAGCGGCACTGCCTAGGTTCATTTCAGTAACTTCATGGGCCTGCGAGATGGAAAGAGAGGCTTATTTACGGTAGATAGTCAAAATAGTTTGCTCTGTTTTTTAAGCGTTTTGTTACCACGACTTCATAAAGTAGCAGTTTTAAAAATGGTGCTAGACAACTTCTCAGTCAAATCTAGTTGATAAATTCCTCCCAAGATCCCGTCTGCTGTGCAGGCATCCACCATTTCGGCTAATAGCTAATACTGATCACGTCACATTAACACCAGCGTCTCTCAAACAGCCCGGCTGATGTAGTCATGGGGGTCTAGCGCTGGCTGCGTCGGAACTACATTTTCTAACTTGTTGAATTGAAACCTGCCAGGTGCGATAGGGTTCATCGGTTCGGTGGCTGGTCTTGTAGTTAAAGTGGGTCTTTCGGGACTAATGCAGCTGGAAGCTGACTGTCACGGTCTCGCGCTGTCTCCGTTAAGTGCGGGTCTGTGCGTCGCGCGGAGGCGCGCGCCGTCACATTGCCCGGTTCCTTCAGAATTCCCGCCCTCTTCCAGAAATGAGTCAAGGCCGGTGTGGAGTCCGACTCAGAAATGCCGCTGCCGCCTCACCCCTGTGCCTTTACCTTGTTGCATTACCCTGAAAACGTGCTGATGCCCCGTTTCCTGTTATCAAATCCTTAAAAAATTCTGAGATGGTGACTGTGCGGTACTTGTGAACTGCATATTATGCGCACATTCATGACGTTTGCGACCAGTTTTGAAGCTTCAAAACAGCAGTGTTCAGCTGTTTTTCAGTACTGTGTGACTGAGAAGTAGTTGTTTTTCCTCTGAAACCCCCATTTTCCAGGGGGTCTAGTGTGTCCTGGGAAACACTTTTTTCTGTTCCTATTTTCCACTGATGGCATCGTTTTCCAAGTGGGAAATATTCATTGGCAGACTCGCTTTATGCTCGAAAGGGGTAATGCGTTGTGGTCCTTCCTTGTTTTCGCTCCTTCCAGTGTAGACTTTTGTTTGGGTGGTTTTTTTGAAGTTTAAATGATTGATGCTCAGTGTCTGTCCTGCTCATTCATTGTGTGGAATGGGGTGTAAATAGTTTCCACTACAACTGACGAATTTCATTGCTTACCTTAGCTATGCCCAAACCCCTCATTCTCCCTGGTGATGTTAATTTGTATACCCAGGGATGCTCTGTTGAAACACAAGTATATGCACATTTTACATTGCTGAAGCAGATCCTTATTATCTCTTATGTAACTATGCAAACTAATATTTATATGATGCAAGTAGACTAGCTATAGTGTCTCCACACTCATAGCTGTTGTATGTGCGCCCTGTTTTGTACTGTATTGTTGTTGGACATCATGTCTCCCTTCTTTATCCTTACCACCAACTACAGTAACTTCTCGGTAGGGCTGTATGGTGCTTTACTGTTTGACAGCTATCTATATTATATAGGGTGTGGTGCGTTGTCACGGATGGCCATTTTGGCTCTGGTGACAGGTCTGAAAGGCTGATGCTGCAGGAGCTGCAGCGACATCACGGCGCTGGTGATCTTAGTCTCCCACCGAGGGAACCTGCTGTATGGAAATGTCAGCAGTCGCATTGTCTCTCAGGCCATGCCGTCTCTTTGCGACTTAGCTTTTGTGGTGTCAGGTAGCCTGGGGAGACTGACTTCACACTGAGCCATATCTAGCTTGTGCAGCTTTATTTGTTTGCCAAGTCTGTTTTCCTTTTAAATTTGAAATGAATCAGAGACCTGATGTAGGTATTACTTCAGAGTAAACATGTAAGTGTTTAAAAGCCGTAGGGCTCTTTTAATGTGATTTCTGTTTGCTGTAACCCTGAGAGATGTTTAAGAGTAATGCTGCTATGTTGCCAGATGCTTTCTTCCTCTGGCAGTTGATCTTGGACGTCGTCATGTTTCTTTCTGGTCTGGGTGCCGTCCTGCTGCCCCTGCCCTTTGACAGGTGCCTTGTGTTTCAGAGTTCGGCGTACACCTGGCGGAGCTAACCGTAGACCCCCGGGGGGCCCTTGCTATTCGACAGGTGAGGAAGTCATATGCTCCAGGAGAAACTGTTGCGTTTACAGATTTGGGAAATGTTGTCCCAAAATGGCCTAGGTGTCGATTTTGACCTTTGCATGCTCTCTTCCCCCTGTCCAGTTGGCCTCAGTCATCTTGAAGCAGTATGTGGAGATTCACTGGTGCTCTCAGTCAGAGAAGTTCAGGCCACCAGAGACCACTGACCGGGTGCAGTATCCCCCTCTCTCTCTCGCTCTCCCTTCCTTTCTTCCCTTTCTTCCTCCCTCCTTTCCATTGACTTTATGGGCATGACAGTCTGTAATGGAAATGTGTATTAATGCTACAATAGAAAGAGGCACTGTATCCAACAACAACACTCAAGAACACAGAAAAATAATGGCAATTAAGTACAGAGGTGCATAGTTATTAAAACCACTCAGGATTGGCAATTTTCCTTTATCCTTTTATGTTTGGGAAACATCTGTAGTATCTATATATTTTAATACATGCCTCACATTTAAGGGCTGAAGGAAGCTCTCTCTCCAGCTGACATTAGTGTTGGCCCAACTTGACCTCTGTTGCCAGCCAGGTTTGCCTGTCTCCCAGTTTCAGTGACCTGCCAGTGACCATCAGTTTCCTGCCATAGATGTGCTGTTTTTAACTCTCAGTAGAGTTATGTTGGATGTCCTAGAAAGTTTTTTTTTTCAGGCTGCGCCCTTGTACCAGTCCAAAGTGAGTATTGTCTTGATTAGGGCTGAAACAACTGATCGATTAATAATGAACATTAATAATAATCAATAATAAAAATAGGTGGCAATGAATTTTGCATTATATTTCTCTGATGCTTTGATCCAAATAAATTTGTAGTGGAAGGAAAGATTACAATTTATGTACACTCCCTGGGATTTGAACCCACAAGTTTTATGCTGTTAGCATTATACTCTACTTATTGAGCTGCATGTGATGATAGGATTTTGGTTGTATTTTTGCAGTTTTCTCTGTAAAATGCAAAATAATGACATCACCTAGCGACCTTAACAGGGACAGTGGTGGCTTAATGGTTAGGGAAGCGCACTCGTAATTGAAAGATTGCAGGTTTGAATCCCCGACCAGCAAGGTACCACTGAGGTACCCTGAGCAAGGTACCGCCCCCAAGCGCAGCTCCCCGGGCGCAGAATTGGCTGCCCCCTGCTATGTCACATTGGCACATATGGGTTGAATGCAGGGGACACATTCCGTTGTTGTGCACTGTGTGCTGTGGTGTGTCAACAATGACAAATAATCTCTTCATTCTAATTCTAACGTTGGTATGCTAAGCCTAGTTCTTACTTCCCGTCCCCATGCCGGACTCTTGTGTAAATACTACATTTGTTCATGGATGTAGATGGTTGTAGTCCGTGCATACATACAGCGATGTTATTCCACAAGACCAGCAGAGGGCAGATGTATTGCCGCGAACACAAATGGAAGCAATATAGTGAAATGGGTTTTATGAACAGTGTTAAAGTGGTTACTAGTCTTGGGCGGTATTAGGGTGACATGGTATACCGCGGTATTTTGAAATCTTGGGGGCAAAGACCCCCTGCACTGAGAATTTTATCGCCAAGATTATAAAATTCTGGAAATGCGTCGATTTTGAAAATACCGTGTGCCATGGTGTAAAATACAATCGCTTGCAAGTTGAATATGATAGAGACAGCAGATCAATCTTTTTATTCCACTATTCTCTACACCGTGTAAAGTATTATTTTTTCTAAAGCTGTGACTAAAAAATACCCAATTATGGTTTTGAAATAAAGCATTTGTATGTTTCTTTAGATTGTGTTTTGGCCTAACTCTTAGTTGATTTGCCTGATCACACTATTAAACAATTATCAAAATAATCATTTTTTGCAGCCCTTGTCTTTATTCTGATCTGCCTGAACTGATTAGGGGTTCCTCATTGAATCTTGATTTGCAAAACTTTGCCTGTGTAGTTTGCCAGTCAGCTAAAAATCAGCCACCGGCAAGTGGACCCCATACTTTACTTTATTTTTAACCATGGGTTCTTTTCTGGGGAAATCAGCAATTTTCCTTTTATTGTATGAATTGAGAGTTTCTGTTTTGGTTCATTACCCACCAGGTATCAGCTTCCTCTTGAATTTAGGGTTGACTTGTTTTTGGTTTTTGGCCTAATTATGAGGTGCTGCATCCGAAATGCAGTGTTTGTTGTAATTAATCGTTTGACAGATCAATGTAAGTTGATGTACACTGTCTAGGAACAAGGATCTTTGTCTGCCTGGTGGCGCTAATGCCTGGAGCTGTTTGGACTTTTACTGCAAAAGGTGATGAGCAAATTGGACAGAGTAACACCCTGTATAATCTAAATTAAGTAGAAGATTAATCGTCAGCAGCATTTTCTCTCCTCTTGGCATTGTTGTGATGCAGCCTGCATCTTTGCTGCGTGTGTATAATGTATGTTGATGTGTGTTTGGTTGTTGTTGTTTTTTGTGTGTTATCTATTGATGGGTGTGTGAAAGGACTGATATTCATTTAATAGTTATGGTTAGTTTGCCCTGCAACAGACCAACATCCCGTCCATGGTGTCCCCTGCCTGTACCTTGTGGTACCTGGGATTGGTTCCAGGCCCCCCGTGATCCTTTACTGGATAAGTGGTTAGAAGATGGATGGATGGTCCCTCTTAATTTGTCTGACTTGGCATTTTTGCAAGGGAGCCCTGTGTGAGGTGCCTCTTCCCATCTGTTTTCCGACCTCCAGGCGAAAGCCGCCATTCGGGATCTGCTCCCCGGGGGCCTGCGCGAGGCCATCAGCAAGGTGCGCTCCAGCGTAGCGTATGCCGTGTCGGCCATCGCGCACTGGGACTGGCCCGAGGCTTGGCCGCAGCTCTTCACACATCTCATGGACATGCTGGTCAGCGGGGATGTTAACGCTGTGCATGGGGCCATGCGGGTCCTCACAGGTGCTGGCACCCGCCTACCATAGCGTTGCTTCACCTCCCGTAGAACTCTGTCCTCTTACTGCAACGCCTAACACATTTCCAGTGTCATTGCGGGTTTATAGTACAGCTTTTATAGTTTGTATGTCTCTTTATGCTACAAGTGCTGAAAATACCATGGCCTTGCTGTCTCCAGAGTTTACCCGCGAGGTGACGGACACACAGATGCCACTGGTGGCACCTGTGATTTTGCCTGAGATGTACAAGATCTTCACCATGGCGGAGGTACAGCTGTTGTAGTCTGGCTATGAGATGAAGGGTTTGTTGTGTTTATGGGCATCTTGGATTTTTGTTTGGGTGGAAAGGAAGTTGTCATTGGATGCTGTGGTCCGGGTGCTCCTTTGATGGGTGTCCGTACAGCTTTCTGCGGGCAGTTATGGGGGGGCGCGCTAATTCTACCCCTCTGTTGTAGGTCTACAGCATCCGCACCCGCTCCAGAGCTGTAGAGATCTTCACCACCTGTGCCAACCTTATCTGTGCCATTGAAGAGCTGGAAAAAGTGAGTGAAAGAATTGAGAATAAGTGAATGCTATTCGGTGTTGGCAAATTATTTCCTAAAGTGAACTTCCATTCTGTTTCCATTCTTTTTGTTCTGGTCTAGATTGGCCGATAGTGAGTGTCTGTTTATGGCCATGTGTGCTTGGCGGAATGGATATAGAGCTGACGGTGTACTTCTCTATGAATGCAGATGCCTGTGTACCTATGTGGTTGCCCTTTTGTCCTTTTAGGGAGCAGCCAAGGCACTGATTTTTCCAGTGGTTCAGCAGTTCACAGAGGCCTTTGTGCAGGCGTTGCAGATGCCCGATGGGCCATCCTCTGACAGCGGCCTCAAGATGGAGGTACTCAAGGTGAGTGCAGCTTCCTCCCTGAGTTTTAGAGCATTCTGGGAGTATAACGATCATTTAAGCTACAGCAGTCTTCAACCAGCCATTTTCCCCCGTCTTTTGTATCATCAGGCAGTTACAGCCCTTGTGAAAAACTTCCCTAAGCCCATGGTATCCAGCATGCAGCAGATTCTGCCCATTGTGTGGAACACTCTGACAGAAAGTGCTGCCTTATATCCTTTGGATACCACCACAGATATCTAAGCCATCCTCTAACCATGCCTTCCAACTCCACATCATGAATACTGATTGACAGTTTTGATTAATTATGTTTACAGGATCAGGTGGCAAGAACGTTGTTCAGATGGTGGAAGGATTGTATGGTAGGTATTTTCTGCAAAATGCCACATGAGTCAGATGTAGAAAAAGTAAAAAATAAAATCAAAAAACCTTTTTGTCTTTTTTTTTTTTCCCAATTTGATTTTTCCTTTCCTACTTTGCTTTTTTATTTTCAAGTTCACAGCATGCAAGTATATCTTAACACGATCGGGGTGGTGGGGGGCACTATGGATCACTGCTGCACTCTCTCAGTGTTCGCCAATTCCGTTGTCCCTGTGTTTCTTGCCCATGGTCGCCTGTGTCGCTCATACTAATGGCAAAGTGACACACGGCTTAAGTTGGCTACTTATTTGCAGCTTCTGATTCATTTGGCTTTTTATTCTTATTTTATTTTTTGCAGAAAATACCTCCCATAGGATAGGGGGATGAATTGGGTATTGGGGGATTTGTCCATGTTGACAATGGATAAATGTAAGTATTGGTGGAGAGGTGGTTATAAGTCTCTATTTCTATAGTCTTTTCTTGACCCTTTATGTACCTATGTCAGAACTGAAGTGAACTACACAGAAGAGGTGGACAACCCTATTGACTCTGATGGTAGGTTTTCAAGTTCTTGCTCTCTAGCTTTTCTGTATTTTGACTGACTGAACAGTTAGTTTCTAAAAGACACACAGGACAGAGTCGTAGTCTGGAGCATCTGTACATCCTCAGTTTCTGTTTCAGGCAGATGGGTGATCTTATGTTGTTATTGGCTTGTGTTTCCTACTTCTGCAGGTGAGGTGTTGGGCTTTGAGAACTTAGTGTTCAGCATCTTTGAATTTGTCCACACGCTGCTCGAAAACAACAAGTTTAAGAGCACTGTGAAGAAGGCCCTGCCTGAACTCATCTACTATATCATCCTCTACATGCAGATCACAGAGGAGCAGGTACGACTATTGTTAAGGTAGGATGTGAGCTGGAGGAGAAGGTCATACTCCTTGACTCATCTGGCTCTCATCTGCTTTTTTCAGATCAAAGTGTGGACCGCCAACCCACAGCAGTTTGTGGAGGACGAAGACGACGACACGTTCTCATACTCTGTTCGAATCTCTGCTCAGGACCTCCTCTTGGTAGGAAATGCTGGGTGTCGATTGACAGAGCTGTCAGGCATTGGAAGCTTGGAGATGGGATGATGGCAGCTTGATTGTTGCTGATCTGTCTACTGCTGCATTCCTTGTTTGACAGGCCGTGGCAACAGAGTTCCAGAATGAGAGTGCGGCAGCTCTGGCTGCAGCTGCCTCGAGGCACCTGCAGGAGGCGGAGCAGGCCAAGAACGGCGGCGATGAGCACTGGTGAGCATGCTGGTAATTCATGGAATTATGGGTGAAATGTCACGCCCCTTGCAGTTCATTCTCAGTGTTTCTTCACCTTATACGAATACTAGGGCTGGGCGAAATGAATATTGACTTATCGTCATCTATAATTTGAATAATAAGAAAATTCGAAAATCTGATAAACTGTCAATAAGGAACATTGAGATCACATTATCAGCCTATCACATCACAGAAGTTAATGCAGTTCCAAACAATTGTGTGGTATTTTTTGATGAATGGGCAACCTACGCCCAGAAGCTACACAGCTAGGTTGATTAAGTTAGTGGGGCATGCCACATTACTATTTTGGTGATATATGTGAGTCATGGGAGAGATTAGCGCTCATTCAGAGGACGCTTTAACTGTTTGTGAGGAAAGTGACAGCAGCAGCAATATTTTTTTTAAAAGGAGATATTTTGAATAAACAAGGTAAAAAGACAGTTTGACTTTTTGCAGTGTAAAGTCTGACGCACAACAAACTGGTGCTGTGTACTGTAAATTCTGCCGAAAACATGTGCCGACTTAAACTGGTAATGCCGCAAATGTATTCTGACACTCAAAGCAGTGCCATCCAGTACAATGCACAGAATGCAAGTGCTTGCAGTCTCAAACACCAGTAAGCATTTCCATTTTCAATCTGAAGCAATATGGGGCTGATCACATTCTGTACTGGTTGTAAATGGATTATTTTTCATTTCAAGAAGGGTGAAAACTATTAGCAGCAAACCATTTTTTTTTATAGTTTTCTATTGTTATAACCTGTGACAAAAATATAAAAATATTTTAATATGATTTACTCACCAAAATAATATTTGTTATAATATGCTGTCCATTCTGTTTTTTTTGCTGTTTGTTCTGAATCTGTTTAATGGGAGTCCTAAGGGAATTTTAAGCAAAATGTGAGCCTTCAAGTAAAGAAATAATGACATTAATTATATAATTATCAATATTGACTGATAAAATATTTTCACACAATTCTTTTTCTTATTATGCCATATTGCCCAGTTGTAGTGAATATGTATGTGGAATACAGGATCGGTGCATTATTAGTCCATAATGATTCTAGTAATGGTGTTTTGGGTTTGCTATATAGTGTAGGATGGATAATTATAGTCCTGAGAGCTGAGCACTTGCATAAAGCACTCTAAAGATGTATCCTGAATAACCACACAACAACACCGTCTAAAATTGCTCCTGAAGGGCAAACTCCCAGTATGTTGCCCTGGAAAGCCTGTCTGGTGCTTTGTTGCAGCCTTTCTCTGCTGCCACTGGTCCAGGATAATCGCTCTTTCTCTCTGTCGAGGTGGAAGATCCACGAGGCCTGCATGCTGGCCCTGGGCTCCGTGAAGACCATAGTGACGGAGAACGTGAAGAGTGGCCGTGTGCAGTTCGACATGCACGGCTTCCTGGCCAACGTCATCCTATCTGACCTGAACCTCACAGGTCAGTGCTGCAGAGAGCTTCCAGCTGCTCTGCCTTCCTGCTGTGCTGGCGTGTGTGTGATTATTTGCCATTATTTTAGTAGGTGAGTGCACCCCCCCCACCAAAATAATTCAGGATAATACCCATCTCAAGGGTACTTTAGCTATTTCCCTCTGGCATCTTGGCCGGCAATCTCGTAATGACGTCATCGCCACATCCTGAGCCTCGCTCGTCCAAATCCCTGACGTTCCCTGTGCACTTCCTCCCCTTACCAGCTGCCTCCCCTTTCCTGCTGGGCCGGGCCCTTTGGGCAGCCAGCCGCTTCACGACAGCCATGTCCCCGGAGCTCATCCAGCAGTTCCTGCAGGCCACTGTCAGCGGCCTGCATGAGAGCCAGCCTCCCTCGGTCCGCATCTCTGCCGTTCGCGCCATCTGGGGGTGAGGAACAGCACCGCGGGCAGCTGCTTCTCAGCCCAGCTCATGAAGCACTCCTGACACAACTCCACCCATACCTTTTAGTGCAGGGTGTCATTGACCATAGTGAAGCATAGCTTTGATAGGGTGTGGCTGGTTAAATGGTGTAATTTCAAATATAATCTTGTTAAATCCTGGTAGAAATCACTTTATATAGATTGAGGTATTCAAGCATTGGTGTGTGATGAAATAGTCTGATTTCAATACTAGTTTGATCACAGCAGTGCAGTTATACCTTAAAGCACTGGGGATCGCGTGTGTGGTGCAGGTACTGCGATCAGCTGAAGCTGTCGGAGAGCACGCATGTCCTGCAGCCCTTCCTGCCAAGCATTCTGGAGGGTCTGGTGCAGCTGGCAGCACAGTTCAGCTCGGAGGTGCTGACCCTGGTCATGGAGACGCTCTGCATCGTGTGCACGGTCGATCCCGCCTTCACTACGAGTGCTGAGAACAAGATCTGCCCGCTTACCATCGCCATCTTCCTCAAGTACAGCAACGGTACAGCTGCTCAGCAGAACTGTGAAATGGCTGCTTCATATTAGATTGTCAAAAAGCCAAAAATCATTTTGATTTACAGTCTGTATACATTTGTTTTATGACAGTAAAATGTAATGTTTATATATATATATGAAATGTGTGTATGTGAGAGAGTGAGTTCCACATTCATTCAATTAATCTCCCTCCCTCTCTATTGTAGACCCTGTGGTAGCTTCCCTTGCTCAGGACATCTTTAAGGAGCTGGCCCAAATTGAGGCCTGTCAGGGGCCCATGCAGATGAGACTCATCCCCACCTTGGTCAGCATCATGCAGGCGCCCCCAGACAAGATCCCCTCAGGCCTGTGTGCTGTAAGTGCAGTGAATTGTGCTCAGATTTAACGAGACATGGAGCTGTTAATCAGCAGAGCAGCCAAGCGGCAAACATCAGCAAAGCAGTAAAACTGCATTTTGTAGTGAATGACATCATTTTTCAATGACTAGCCACTTCCTGCTTAATTCCAGTGGCATCCTTTGTCTTTGTCAGTGTTACTTTTAAAAGTATCTGAGATGTTTGTTCCCTCTTCCTATTAAATTCCCGCATCCCACAATCTGGTTGCTCTGCCCCTTGTCTGGTGCTGGCCTGTTACTGCACTTTCCCCATGCTGACTTCCTGGGTGGTCCCCCCCCCCCCCAGACTGCCATAGACATCCTGACCACAGTGGTGCGGCACACCAAGCCCCCCCTGTCGGAGATGCTCATCTGCCAGGCCTTCCCTGTGATGGCACAGTGTACCCTGCGCACAGATGACAACACCACGATGCAGGTCAGCTTGGTCCGGTACCACCGCAGAGGTGTAAGATGTGTGTTAGACGTCCTGTGAAAGACCTTACTGGTATACCCCTTAGCAGATAGCTAACCTCAGTTGCTTCAATAAAATATAATTTGTGGTATAATTGAGTAAGGGATATATGTACAAATCAACACCATGGACAAGGGATTTTGTGTGTGATTTGTGGGAGTGATGCCAAATGAAGTTTCATGAACCATTTTCTGTATTTTTTTAGCCCACTAGATGGCGCTCTTGGTTTGCTTTGAGGCATGAATTGAGCTCTTTTTCCGAATAGAGATCACCATCTAGTGGTGTCAGAAAATAAAGCAATTGGTTCATGAAGCTTCATTTAGCTATCACTAATTTGTGGAGTTTTGTCTGAATGTTTGTGTATAGTATAATGCTGTGGTCCTCAAACTGTAGTGCTGCTAGGTGGTTTGCAAGAAGACCAGGGTAATTAGTTATTGTGTTACATGTCACTGTGATATATTTTCCCCCTTTTGGTCTATGTGGTGCTTGGCTGCTTTGGTTTGATCCATAGTGGTACTTAGTCCAAAAAGTGTGACAACCATTGGTATAGTAGAAATACAGTGATTGAATATGCTGGATACCTGCATAGAATAGAAAACAATGGTATTTGATATTGATGTCTGGATAAGTGTGGGGGGAAAAGAGTAAGTATGGAGATATTTAGCTGTTTCCAGACTTGTGACAAGTTGGCATGCTATGTATTCAAAAAAAAGTTTGCTGAAATCACTGATATGAGCTTGTTGTTGGTCCCAGAATGTGCACTGAAGAGAATTGTGTGAGGTGTGCGTGCAGTTAATCTCCAGCAAGAAATATCGATGTAGGCTGCCTTTACATGTACAATTTACACTTTACACTGCTCACAGTGGGGGAAAAGCAAGTTTTCACCTTGCCAGTCCCAAATGATGTAAGTGGTTGGCCATGGAAGCAAAATGTGATCAGAAAGCGAAATGCAAAGTATGTGTGAAGTACTTCAACATTTTGAGCATGGATGAGTTGGCAGAAGTTTTGCTGTCTTTAATCGTCTATCTTGCCGGATCCTGCCAAGGGCATCTTCAGAGGGGGTGGTGATGCCCCCCTCCCTGACAACTGTTTCTATTGCCAGGAAGGAAGGAAAAATATGGAATTTTGAAATGGGAAATGTACAGGACCCCTGTATATAGAACATCCCTTCATTCAAAGCCCATTAATGATGCTGTGGATGAGGAGGAGACTGCCTGAACCCCCCATGTGTGTCCTCCCCATTGCAGAATGGGGGAGAGTGCCTGCGGGCCTACGTGTCCGTGGCCCTGGAGCAGGTGGGCCAGTGGCAGGACGAGCAGGGCCACGGGGGCCTGTGGTACGTCATGCAGGTGGTCAGTCAGCTGCTGGACCCCCGCACCTCCGAGTTCACGGCCGCCTTCGTGGGCCGCCTGGTGTCCACCTTGATCGCGCGCGCCGGCACCCAGCTGGGCGATCAGCTGGACCAGATCCTGCGTGCCATCCTGAGCAAGATGCAGCAGGCAGAGACGCTCAGTGTCATGCAGGTGGGGGGGGAGGAAGATCCTTAACGTTCTTCTTTTTTTGTGGAGTTATCTGATGAAGCCTGTAGCATTGTTAATACATTATGGATTGATCATACATCAGCCTTCTGAGTTGTATTGGCCAAGAGGATCAGACTGCAATCAGGGAGGAGTTGCAGCTTGGTGTATTTCACTTAAAAATAATTTGTTTTTTTCCCATCAGTGATACCTTTCATGACAACAGTAATGGAGAAGTTGCTAATGGTCAAAGCATTTCTTGATTTAATTACCATTAGGTCTGTGTGCGTGTCTGCAGCCAGCGTGCCTGACCCAGTATGGTGTGTTTCTCGCAGTCCCTCATTATGGTGTTCGCCCACCTGGTGCACTCTCAGCTGGAGCCCCTGCTGGAGTTCCTGTGCAGCTTGCCTGGACCCACGGGCAAGCCGGCCCTGGAGTTCGTCATGGCAGAGTGGATGAGCAGGCAGCACCTGTTCTACGGCCAGTACGAGGGTAAAGTCAGGTGAGTGTGGGCGCCGTGACCGGCTCCCCGGCTCCCCCCGAGTCCTTGGAGTCCTTACGCTTGTGTTCCTCCTGTCCCCCTGACAACTGCAGCACAGTGGCTTTGTGTAAGCTCCTCCAGCACGGCATCAACACCAATGACAAGCGCTTGCAGGACATAGTGGTAAAGGGTGAGGAGATCTTCAACCCCGCTGAAGGCATCCGCACACGCTCCAAGAGCGCCAAAAGTATGAACCCTAGCTTCTATTTCATTATTTTTTTTTCACCCTGCGGCCTGGATCAGTATAAGATCCGTCAGGTACTGACCTTTTGAAATCTTTGCACGATCTCGTTTAGACCCAGAGCGCTGGACCAACATTCCTCTATTAGTGAAGATCTTCAAGCTGATAGTCAATGAGCTGTCGTCTGTGATGGAAGCCAACGCCACCAGGGTGGCCTCTGCAGACTGGAGCCAAGGTATTACAGTGCCAGGTGGAAAGGGCCATGTGACTGGTGCCAACTAACTGATGTGTTATATTAATGTAATTAGTAGATGAGGGAACTGGCACCTTTTAATTACAAGTTGCCAAACGTGACACTTCATTAACCCCATTACCTTCCTTTTGGATAACTGCATCCCTAAACAGTAGGTATAATAACCATTTAAATGGTTGTGAGAATTTAATTAAATTCAAGAAAAAGTTGAGGAGAATGTTCAGTAAAATCTGTGAGATGCTTGCCTGTGTGGTGGGGCTGTAAATTGTGGGCCCCAAGGCGACTCGATTAGGTTATTATTATTATTGAGGAAAAACGGGGAGAATGTGCCAGTGTAAAATTGTTTAAAGGCCACCTACTGAATGAAAATAAACTGTTAAAATAAACACTACCTG
>JAODJW010000127.1:26725508-26743768 GCA_026777045.1 Hyperopisus bebe | reverse complement strand
TTTGTATGTGTGTGTATATGTAGGTATGTGTGTGTATACACGCATATGTATAATGCGTGTATATATGTGTGTATATATGTTTATTTTTACACATACTAGATAATTTTGAAAAGGAACCATTTTAGTGCAAATTATTGAAGCTGGAACCCAGCAGACTATCAGTCCTTTGGAGGTGACTGTTGCATGTGGATGAAATGCCATGTTGATATCAACACCACACATCGTGCGAGCCTGGCATAGCGGCAGAATGGCGCGGTGGGCCGCTGTGTTGCCACACACTACCACTTTGTGTGTTTGGAGTTTGCATGTTCACCCTGCGTGTGGTGGCTTTTATGCAGATACCCTACTTTCCCTCCACTCTTCAAAAAGCACGCAACTTCATTGAATCATCATCAATGAATCATCAGATTAATTGGTAGTTTACTCCAATATTGATATAATCGATTGTGACAGCCCTAGTTCCAACATACCTTGTGATTTCTGGTTGGTGGCTCAAAAATCCCAGATAAAGGAAACCTTATTTTTTATGCTAATAAGGCATTCTAAGGCAGGTGAGAACTGCATGAGCCTTGGACTGTAAGTGCAGAGGATGCGGTTTGCTACACCCTGACTTTTTGTTTCAGCACCCGAGGGCTCCAGCCCTCATTATAGGCAGTTATTTATTCTCCCCACAATAATTCAATAAGATCCACCCACACATACTTGCTGGGACTTTTTTTCTTGAGTTAAATTTCATCCAAATGTTTCTGGCGGGGCAGTCCATTTCCCTGATAGGTCTGAGTCAGTGTTAACGTCGTCCTATCACAGAACCATTATTCATTTACCCATTAACTGCACAGACACATTACAAACACAAAGATGGACTTGTAGTCAGATTCGAAAATCGGCTATCTTCAAGAGATGGATATGTGCTCTGGGTGTACGCTATTGAATTTGTGCCTTGATGTGGAAAATCTTAGGGTTATTAATCTTGGAATTACCACCTCCCCTAAAATACACTGATTCAAAATGAGTTTTTCTTAGTGGATTTCTATAAATATCTTCCTTGCTGATGAATCTGAGTTAAAAGCAGTAGCAGTACTATGATAACTTAAAGTAGCAGCATTGATGTTCGTATCGCAGCCTGCCTTGGAATTTTGAATATATGTGATAACAAAAGATTAGGCTGGGCAGTGGTGGCTTAATGGTTAGGGAAGTGCACTTGTAATTGAAAAGTTGTAGGTTCGAGTCCCCAACCAGCAAGGCACCACTGAGGTACCCTGAGCAAGGTTCCGCCCCCAAGCACTGCTCGCCGGGCGCTGAATTAGCTGCTTCCTGCTGTGTCACAATGTCACATATGGGTTAAATGCAGAGGACACGTTTCGTTGTTGTGCACTGTGTGCTGTGGTGTGCCATGACAAAAATATACAGCAACAATACAGTACATTTACGGCTCTAAATGGAGCCTCTGGATAAGTCAGTTATGAAAATGGTCATAAAATATCCATATCCTATATATTTGCACACTTGCGCTGAACATCTACTTCTTGTATGCTTTGTTGATAATCTTTCAGTAGGCCTGCATCTGCTGAAGGGTGTGTGGTGAGAGAAGAGACAGGAGGCAGTTGCTTAGCCTGTGAAAGGGATGAAACCACTTTTATTTATTAATAAACAGGAAGAGAAGAAAAGTAGATCCGGTTGCCGCCGAGATACCAAAAAACTCTGACCGGAAGTCAAACAAGCCTTCAGAATAAGAGCACATCTGCCCTGAGAATTCTGATCGCTAAGAAACCGCCACAGGTGCATCTCATGTATTTGTGTTACAGGTGAGCTTAGCAAATTCAAAAGAAACTCTTTCAGTGATGGTTTTATAATGGAAATGGCACTGAGGTGACCTGCTTCATTAATAATGTCATTTGCCCTTGGAAATTGACCTATCGCTTTCTGTGTTTGGACTTGATATTCAGATTTTATTACTGGAATTTTATTAAACTGAAAATAAAGAGAGGGGAATCTCATTTTCAGAGTATAGGTGATTTTAGGAATCATCTGCCATTATGTGCAAATGAAGTCTTAAATGTTGAGCTAGGGTGGAATTTATGTGATCAAATGACAAAGGAAAATCTTTATGCAGTTAATATGAATAATCCTAATGCTTTGCCAGTTGGCAGTGAGGATGTTACTTTTGTTACAGAGGTTATAACAACTAACTCTACCACCCAGTGTTAGTCACACATTTATACTGAGTATCACTGTCTGGAGTTTTTGAGTCATGCCAACTTCTGTCATTATCAAAGAATTTTTAAATATCTTTTAATGAGGCATGGAACAAAATGCCATGATATCCCATATTGTTATACAATAGAAGGCCATGTGCCCTAGATGTGTGTGTATATCAGAATACAAAATGTCATGTGACTTGGTCTCCTGTGAATAGTCTGTCCACCGTTTCATGTACTGTTGGAGACAGCGGTGCCTTTTGCGACATTCAGATGTCGTCACAAGCCTGGAATACATAATGGTACCTCAATGGCAAGATGAATACTATACACTGTAAGCATGTTTAGTAGGAAATCCGTCACACAGTAATATTAACAGTGCACCGTAGAGACACAGAATCATCGGATTGCTAAAAATTCTGCGGCCGTCGTGCGGCCATTTTATTAGAAGGGGATTTGGGTGTGTGCAGCTTAACTGAGTTGTACTGGTGTCGGTCTCTGCAGATTCTGGGGACATGTGGGAGGAACAAGAGGATGAGGTGGAGGATGAAGATGATGAAGAAGAGGGGCTGCCGGGGCAGCTTTTGTCTGACCTCATTGCCTCCAATAAATATGGTTTGTGCTTTACTCAGTGAATGATGTTGGCTAACTCCTGTGAGCTCCTAGTGTGCTACTAAATTGACATTCAGTGGCTTGTAACATTACAAGACTTGTATGTGTTTGCGTCTGAATGTATGGAATTCTCATTGATGTACAACAATGCACACCCTTGAAGTGGATGCACATTAAAAAAATATATATATATATACACACACACACACACATATAAAGAAAAATATACAGAAACTTTTGTATGGGAATGCCACTTTCAAATCATTTTTATTCAGGCATAATTAGGGGAGTGGAAGTAGTGTTGAAGTCCTTGGGCAAGTTTTGCGTTTTACTTCTCTGTATGCTGTTGACCAGGCTTTTCAAGGCATGCAAGGTCTATTAATTATTCATTAGGGCCACAAGTTAGCGTAGTGGCTGAAGGGCTGCCAGCAAAATGACGTGCCTTAAGTGTTATGCCCAGAAATATTGTCTATCTTTATGAAAATGTAACGGGTTGTCATTTCAAACACCAGAACCTGGCTATAGAATCCTAACTGATGTCTATTATAGATGAAGATTACTATGAAGATGATGATGAGGAAGACCCTGATGCTCTGAAGGATCCCATTTATCAAATTGACCTCCAGGTAGGTCTTCTGTGAACTTTGTGAACCTTCATTTGGTGAAGCTTCTTCAGTGCTGACTGTGAGGGTTTGTTTTGTGCCATTTTCACGTTCCTTAATCCCTTTCTACAGGCCTATCTGACAGACTTCCTGACCCAGTTTGCTCAGCAGCCGTGCTATGCCATGTTCTCTGGTCATCTGAATGAAGCGGAGAGGAGAGTCCTGCAGGCTATTGGCATTTAAAAGCCTCCCCTGCTCGTCCCCTCCATGTGGAGCACTCCTACTCCCTTTCAAGCCCTTACACCCCAGAAAACTCATGCTTTCTCTCAGCTGAGCCTCGGTCTCAGTCCCCCTACTCCCACTACATTCTCACTTTTCATTGTCACTGAGAAGGAACCCTTCACGTGGACCTGGGCTGCACCAGAAGTACAATTCATTGTGGAGAGGGTAGGGTTTGGGGGTGGAGCAGAGGTACCAGAGTGACCTGACTGCAGGACTGGCTTGACTTGGGAGACCCCACACAAGAAAATGGCATTTAGCCTGTCTGACAGAGAGCGTATCAGAGTTCTAGCAGTTTTGGGAGTTATCCCGAAGTTTCTCAAAATGGACAGACGGCCAGGGTGCACATCCTGAGATGGACTTGCCAGACACCCAGGTTTCACCCCTCAGCTCCCCATGCTGTTCTGTGTTTTCTGGGCACTTCTGTGGGACAAGGCGCCAAGGAAGGAGTTCGACACATTGGGACAGACTGCAAAGGCACATAATGGCAGTTTACTCATTCTCAAGACGTTGGTTCTTTTTTTTGTTGCAGTATGAGTTGTGGCGGCCTAAGAGGCCGTGTCACTCGGCGGGACGGGTGGGGGCGAGTGACCTGCCAGATGCCAGAGCCGAACTCCGCCTTTAAAAATTCTGCCACCCACTGAATGTTGAAATGACAATTCAAAATAAAAGGCCTATTATGGCCCTCCTTTTCAGTCTCCTCTCTCTTTTTGTCAATCATTTTGCCCCTGCTGTGCCACCAGGGACAGACAAGTGATGTTAGAGTGAAAGAATGGTGGAGGCTAGTTACTACTAACTATACTAGGTCCTTCCTAAGGGAACCCACCCCTTCCAATTAAAAAAGGATATCAGTCTTAGCTTGTTGGAACTATATCCTATTGCATGCATTTAAAAAATGAATATAACATTGTCAAATACAAATTCGTTTTTTTTTTTTTTTTAACATTTTAATTTAACATTTTTACACTTAAAATTGCCATTGTTTCAGCTCATGGATGTAATTAATTGGAACTTCTCCTGGAACAGGATTGTTATAATGATTGCAATTTAAAAAATGACTAAAAAATACCTCTATGGATGTGCTGTTTTGCACAGGTTTATCAGTGGTGGGAGTGAAATAGGCCAATAGTGTGTGAATTGTAAGTTGCTTATGCTCAAATAAGGAGTGGTTTGGAATTTGTCCCAACCACCTGATGAAATCTGTAAGTCTTGAGTTTTTTTTTTAATTTTTGGATTTTAGAGAAGATGTGCTTCTTGTTTTTTAAACTTGGTTATGCTGATAACTCACTGTGCATTTATTATGGAATATAATGTGATTGTGACATGACTTCCCCAAACTGTTATTGACCCTGTGAGAGATATAACCGTATGGGCATGAGTGCCTGTACTCACTGTGAACAATTTACCAATCCATCACAACCTACTGGTCAGCTGCTGTATGTCAGGAATTCATCAATACCTCAAGGTGGAACAGGTCACTTGTAGTTCATGAGGGGAGGATTCCAGCTCTCAAAGTACTGCAGTGTTTTCTGCTTTCTCAGTTTGCCGTATGAGCACTGTGGCCCTTGAAGCCTGAAGTTCCATACTTTATCTGTATGCTGTGAAGTACCACGTCCCTAGAGAGAGAGAGAGAGGAAAACACCATGCCTTAGGATCTGTTTCACAAGTCAGCTTACATTATCTGAAACAGATTATACGTCTGAACTGTACAGGGGTGTTTGAAAAGTTTTACAAAATCGTTTGAAATGCAGGAACAGTGGGTGTACGCTTTGTCATTGTTCTGAGTAAAGCATAACTTTCTTAGCTTGGGTTTTCTGAGTCCTGGTTTGGAGGACCATTCGCATGCTCTTATTTACACTTTGGCTGTGATATATGGATTTGTCAGTCACAATTTTGTATAGGAAAAAGTTCAAACTTGGCAAACATTTCAGTCATCACTTTTCAGGGTGTAGGAAGTTAAACATGTACTGTGGTATTTAAAAGTGAAAAGATCTTATGTTCTTATGAATGGACTGATACATATCCAGGACTTGATTGTACATATAACTTCAATGAAGGATCTCTAGTTGTTACAGTCATAACTTCACAATCATGCATAAGTTCTCAATCATGTGACAGAGCGGTAGGCCCAGTAAAAGGAAGTGAATGCTTCGCGTTCTCTGGTCAAGACTTTTAAATTTTGAATTCACAGTTTCATATTATTTGAAAGAAATAATACAATTCTTCATTTTACTGATAAACCGTGAAGGTTAACCTTTATATTAATGTTTACCTAGATTAATCGCTTAACCTGGTGACTTTGTAGGAGTACATAAGCCTACAGGCCAAAGACGCACAAACCTGTGTAGCCATTTGCAGCAGCGAAAATGAGTTGAAACCATTTTAGTGTCCCTGCGCGATTCAAAGTGAACCTCATTGTCGCCTGTGAAAGTGACCACTGCGCACGCGTGGAGAATAGGGTCCCTGGTACTGCGTGTCCATGTTCTCCTTTAAGCGCAGCCCAGGAGGCGCTCCGGAGCGGTTGCTGGCTCTCTTCCGTCGCCAGGACGCACGGCGTGACTGGTGTTCTGTCATTCCGCGGACCCTGTGATGATTGCGGCTACAGCGCTCACGTACCGCGTATTATTAACCGAGCTGGAGTATGGTTTTAGGACCGTCTCATTCTGCCGGTCATAAAGAGAAGCTTGACGTCAGAGTGCGATATTCGGTCTCCTGCATATTTCCTTTGAAATAATCTCCGGACTGCAGCTAAGATGTCGCTTGTGTGTTTGGCTTTGCCGGTGCTCGCCACCATTCTCTCCGCCTGGCAGGGTAAGACAATGCTGCTTTAATCTGTCTCCAGGCCTCGGAAATAACGGCACAAGAATATACTCGTATTTTAATTTCAAAACGCTTCATACATACTTTATTCTTAACACGATTTATAATGTTAAATCCCTATCGAATCAATTATTTAAATGTAAGTTGGAGGTTATGTGTTTTGTTATATTTTGTAAAATGATGGCAGTGTTATTTGATTGGAAAGATGACAGTGATATGTAATTTATGGCGTATATCCATTAGGCACGGCGTCAGGAGTCGTACACTGGCCCGGACATTAAGGATGATTCGCAGGGTTATTTTTTCTCTGTCATTTCACACCAACATGGTGGAATTCGTGAGTCATATCAACTCCCAAACCCATCTTTGGTGCAGTTTTCGTTAATGCAACAGATTTCATATAGAATTTTCATATAGTATTTATGACTCGAAGCCTAATAATATAGAAAATTATTATGGTAATATATCTGTTTTTTATCGAAGTCTGGGCATGGGTATAATTAAAAGGAAAATAATTATTATAATACTGATGACCGAATTAGCCCTTCGCAGTTCATCTTATTCTAAATAAATAGCCTCATGTCCAAAGCACATGAAAAGCACTGCCATTAGCAGAATCATATTTTAGTTGAACAAAGAAAACAGATTTGAAGTTCTCTGAATTTCATATTGAAGTCATATTGAAGCTCAGGATACCTTATCAGATAAATATACGCGTATGACCCCCGGGTGAGCTTTAGGCACAATGATTGTACGAAGGCGCCTGCTACTGAATCGGTAACCTGTTGTGTAGTGTGTAGGTTTTTTTTTTTCTTTTAAAAATGAAGAGTCCCAGTGTACTTAATTTCGATAGTAACGTCGTGTACAATAGCCTATTGCAGCAGGTTCTGTTAATCGTTACCATTAACGGTGTGTCAGAAACGGATTAATATTAGAAACGTAAATATTTTGACAGTATGGAAAATATAACTTGAAAGCTGTTATATATGCTTCTGTATTTCTTTTCTGATGCGTTTAACTGTATTTTTCATCCGCTTTTGAAAAAAAGTGTTTTTCATACATTAGGTTGTAGTCTCATAATTCTGAACGGCCAGTTAAAACTATTTCCATTGAAATTAACCAATAAATGTGTTTTTAACGACAGAATGGATTAAACAGCGATGAATTGTCAGTTTAGAATGGGTGTGCACGTGGAATCTCACCACTGTGTTTATGATAAAGACAGGTGCCAGATGTACTGGAAACAGCCTTTTGACAACTCGAGGATTAAGAGTTTGTTTTGGACATATTTCAAAATTAAATTTAGAAACGGAATTGCAGAGTTTTTCAGGAAGGCTGAGAGAATGGAATTACTGCACTGCCTGAATAATCTTCAGGTGAAAAACTGCAATATTATATATAAATGTTATGTTAGACCACAGAAGAGCAGTTTAATTATACACACATATTTCTACCAAATCTTAATTGTTAATGCTTATCAACTGAGTAACACTGGACATATTAAATCTGGCAATATTTATGCACCCTAAGCAGCTAAGAGTATCCAGCAGCCACACATAGAAAATATGTAGTTTCTTAAGGTGCTAATATAATCACCAAAAAAGCTGTTCGTCACCCTTGTAAATATTCTAGAACAGCACATTGGTTTACAGAGCAGCTATCAGAATTTGATCCTACTTATTCACTATGCATTTTTATTTATTTATTTTCGCCTGGACTTGGGATCCCAAGTACATAAAAAGAGTGAGAAGGTAATATAATATAATCACTACTGCAAATGGTTCAGCTAATAGTCTAGTAAACAGGAAGGGAACGTGCCATTTTAACTAAGCTCTGTAAAATAATCCCATGCTTGAGACTTTGCAGCAGGTGGTAGACTGGCCTATGTGGTCTATATATATCTTCCTCACCAAAAGTGCTCCTTGGCTATGATAAGCCTTAAATCAGTTTTGTGTCCTTCCTTGATTCTTGTTATCTTTCGAATTAATACTATATACACAGCACACAGTGTTCACTGATTGGATCATTTCCACATGATGCTTCATGTAATAGGAAGTGTAGTGATTTTTCTGGGATGGCAGTTACAGTATGGTACCTGTGTACAATCCAGCAGATCAGTGTTTCCCAATTCAGTCCTTGGGAATTCCCAGTCATTCTGCGTTTTCGATCCCTCCCAGCTCCCTACCAGGACATCCACTGTAGTGTTTCCCAGCCCAGTCCTTGGGGACTCCCAGGTCCATGTTTTTGCTCCTTCCCAGCTGCCAATAGGGGGTCCCTGAGGACCAGGTTGGGAGACACTGCAGTAGATGTCTTTTAACTATGAGTGGTGCGCATGGTGGAGGAAGAGGGATGGGCTGCTCTGATGGTTGATGCCTCATACTCTTTGCATCTATGGTCCCATGTGAAGTGAGTGCAGATGAGGATTGCCTCTGGTATGTGGACAAGAACGGCACCTGGCACAATGGCTTCGACTGCCCGCACCTGGCCTTCTGCTGCGGGAACTGCCAGCATCGCTACTGCTGCCTGGACCGCAGCAAGATCATCCTGGAGAAGGAGCAGAAGCGCTGCATGCTCTTCCAGTTCAGGTGTGACCCCACACCCAGCATGTGCCTGTTTTGCCGGCTTCATCGACAAGACTGTGTGTTTCTTTTTCTAGTCTAGCCGAGCATCTGATGGCGTCATAAAAAATGATGAGGCCGCAAGGGGAGGGACTGAGGGGCAGCAGGGAGTCTGATTCTTAAAATGCCTCTCTTTCCCATCCTGTACAGCCCTACCACCATAGCGGGCATTGCCTCCTCCATCCTGCTCTTTGTGGCCATCATTGCTACCATGGTGTGCTGCTTCATGTGCTCCTGCTGCTATCTGTACCAGCGCCGGCAGCAGCGGGGCGGGACGCCCTATGACGGTAAGACGAGCCACAGGCCAGCCGCGGGGATCCGCTGTTTATGGCGTGTTCCACGTCACTCCATCACACCGCTCTCTGTCCCAAGTGATGGGTGTCAGCGCCCAGCCCTGTTTTCCAAAGCAGATGGTTGAGGGCTGATACACTGTGCAGGCCCAGCACGTTACATAAAGCTCCTCTCTGGACTTCCAACCAAATTGTCCATGGTTCTGATTTTGAAAGGGGAAATCTAAACTGTCGAGTACATGTTCTGCTGCATGTGGATGCAAAAATATGAAATTGTATGTTACATAAATTTCTTTGGATGACAGATTTGGTTCATTATTATAATATTATTCCGGTCTGGTTTAGATTGGAATTGCAAATATTGTACATATTGCCCAAACATACTGATCTGGTATTCTTATACATTTTTTTTTTCCCAGAAACACATGAAGGTATGCTTTAAGATGCTGCATCATTTAATGATGTAATGCTTGTCTTTGAATGTGAATCTCCTGTGCTTTTGGCCACCGTTTGAGCATCTTCTGTCGTTTTTGGTTTTCATTTCAAACCGGGGTTTAGTGTAACTGTATAATGCTTCCCGAGGCAAAGTCTGCATGCTCATGCTGCGTTGGTGCTGCGTGGCTGGCACGGCTGCAGCGGTACATTGACGTGTGACTGACTTCCAGGCCAGCAGATCCCGATGGCCAGCTACCCGGTGGACCCCGCATTCAACGCGTATGGCAAACCGATGGGGCCTGCTGACTACCATAATCCTGGATACCCAATGGCACCACATTATTACGCTGGCATGCCTCAGCAGTATCCCATGATGCCGCAGGGTCCTACACCTCCATACCCGCCGGCAGACCCGGGAGTCGGCCATGCAGGTGAGAACCAGAACAGAGGTGACAGGTTTAGTTGTTGTCTTGGATGTTGAAAAATGACAGCTAATGCAAATGTAGATATAGAGGGAACCAGGGTTCTGTAGCCCTGTATGTGAGTACTGCAGTTACCGTGGCAGTTAGGGAACTGGACGTGTTACTGAGAGGTTGTCAGTCCATAAATGAACTCTGCTGCTGTAGCCTAAAGGAATGTACTTCAACTGGATTTCTATAATGGAGTATACTCGAAGTAGGCCGGCATAAATGAATGACAAGTATAAAATTATTAGCCAAGCTTAGTTAGCAAGCTGTTCTAATTCTTTAGCCAAGTGTCTTGTTTTGTTGTAACATCAGTAATTGTAAGAGCAATTTGTCATTTGCGGTTGTACTATAGTACAGTTCAGGTGCTCCTTAACTTACGAAGGGGTTACGTTCCGCTGAATTTGTCGTAATTTGAAAATATTCTAAGTCGAATATGAATATGATATGATGCACTTCGGTGTTTAGTAGCCATAATGGGCTTTGGAAGATTTGGATAAACGGAGAAAAAATATACCATTCGATATGTTGCTAAACATCGTATGAGATGTTTACACGTACAGTTGCTGCAGATATTGGAAGCATGGGGGTGGATGCTGCCCTCGGCCGGCATCAGCAAAAAGTATTATAAAGCCCGGAAGCCCACTAACCGGGAAATAGATACAATTTCAAAGTTAAATGAGTACTGAACAGTATGGGTCCTAGACAAGCATCTCCACTGGGCCCCCTTGTCCAGGGCAAAGTGAAATTGGCTGGAAAATCGGCTCCCACTCAGAAGTTGGCGCCCTAGGCGACTGCTTATGCCGTCTGTAAGACTGACCGGTCCTTCTACATAACGTGCATTGCTGTCGCACTATTGTAAAGTCCAAATATCGTAAGCCGAATCTTTGTAAAGCGAGGACCATCTGTATACAGGTGTATCTATGAGTAAGATCCAGTGGTTAAGTCCTGATTCATCCTGTCATGTGTTCCAGCTCCACCACCATACTCGCCACCGCAATACCCAGGCCAGTGACTCGGCAGGAGTTCCTGTGGTCAAGGCAGACGAGAGAGAAGAGACTGTATGTGGGGCGAGTGAGGGCTTCCCTGCCCTTCTCAGTATTCTGCTTTCCTTCTCTTATTTGTTAGCAAAAAGAATATTAATATGCCACTTGGTTTTTCTTTTCCCTCCTCATGAGAAGGAGCGTGACTTGGGCTGAGCTCCTCTTGTACAGAACTGAAGTCATTGCTGACAGAGCGATCTGTCTGTCAGTCGTCTTGCCCCCCTCCCCCAAGTGTCACTGATGCCCAGATCCGCACGTTGCTTTTTTTTCCCCAGCTTAGCATTGTACTGTATATGTCTTTTTGTTAAACATTAACATAAAGGGGGCTGTCAAAAAGTTTACGTGCTTGTTTTAACCTGATTATGTGTCGCCCCATTTATGTGTCATTGATCTGATCGTGATATGACTGAACATCGCCGGAATAGTACCCTGCTCTTCTTTTTGGAAGTGGGGGATCCTTTGGTGGGAATCAGGAATGAAACCTCAGATCCATGGTGCACGTTTAACGCTGTTACTGACTGGTGTGCTATCTATTTATTTGACCATGCTTTCAGAACATGTTAGCTTGTCTTCCATACTAGAAGCAAATGATAACGGCTGTTAATATTTTAAACGAAGACAAGTTCAAAGTAAACTGCAGGTGTCATACGGTTTGAAACCAGAATATATTGATATGTCGATAGTTTAACTGCAGATGTATATGTTGATATAAGTCCAATACACTTATGCACCTGGATTTCACTGTATTCTGAATTTATTCAACAGTAATGTTGATTTCAGATCAACTGTTAATGGTGTTTGGTACTTCAAATCCAATCTAAAAAGCTGACTGATGGAAATAAATTTGTTTGTATTTATTTTATCCCATATTGCTTACACATTAAGCATTGTAAAGATGACTTTTAATACTTGATTAAGGAGGTGTTTCTTTATACATGTATATAATCATCACACACAGTTGAAACAATGGCACTTGGAATTTGTGTCTCTTTATTTTTAAATTGTATTCTTGCCTTTGTTTTATGACTAATGTTAACTTGGAATATTGTTCTTTCACACATATGTTTAATGTACTCTGAATGCATTTTGCATGAAAGGCTTAACATTATATATGTATTTTTGATCTCACTGAGTTAATTGCTTTGAAGTCCTTTGTGTTTTATGAGGTTGAACTAGAAGGTCTAGGTGCACTGTCACGGTGTACAGATGAATTATTCTCAACCCAGCAGACTTCCTGTTCTCCTCTCAGCTGCGGTTTTGATTTTCACAGCCTTCAGTTTGGAACAATTGAAGACCCTGAGTAATGGCAGTTAATCACAGTTGAAAATGGAGATGTCTTGTAATGTCTTGAACTGAAATGTCTTAATTAAATATATACTGTCCACCCACCCAACGCTTAACACGATTCGCCATAGTAAATATAAGTTATTTGGGGTCTCCACCAGTTTTACACACCTGGATCATGCAGTGTTTGTTTTGTTTTGCACATTTTTTGTAAGTTTGATGGATGTTTTGTAGTGTTGCTCTGGATTCTCAGTGACATTCCAATCTGGCCTTTTGCTTAGTTCTTGACAGGCTTACGTCTGTTTAATTACATTCACTTTGCCCTCTGTTTAGCTTCACAGGGCATGCTGGTGGAAAAAAGCTTCACAGCAAAATGCTGTCACAGTGTTCCACAAAAGCAGTGGTGTTTCTATAGTGCTGTATGTGTTTCTACTATACATAATGCGTTGCTGATAGGTCAAATACTTATAACATTTTTTCCACTTGGCCACATAATCTTTTCTCACATCTATACAAATCTTCTGGGTGCCATTTGCAAATTTCAAATGGGATTTTATATACCAGTGTTTTCCCTCATTATAAATTTCTGCAAAGGTCAGACTTGGAGCACATGACCTGCTGTCATCTGGAAAGTTTTTCAGCATCAGAGTTATAATTCGTTCAGTTCAGAGTTGTAATTGGCTTAATGATCAAAGCTATTCTTTTCTAAGAGCTTGAGGTTAGGAGAATAGCTTGTTCTAAACAGGTTATGCTTTTAAAAATCCAAAATGTGATTCTAAATGTGTTCTGGCTTTGATCCCTAAATCAGTGCCTTTCCAAACACATACTAGTTTTTATTTTTAATTAATGATGTTGAATGCAGTAACCAACTGAAGCCTAAGAGGACAATTTTGATCAACCCGAAACTGTGTGAATGTTGTTTGATACATGAGGATTCTGTGGAGCCTACCTAGAGGTTTGAAGGCAGTTAGTTGGCTACCCATGTGCTTGTTTTCGGAATGCCATGTTAAAGAGAGGAAATACATGTTTTAACAAATTATATGGAGTAAACCATTCAGCCACTTAATAATTATAATAAAATTAAATGATTTGGTACAATAAGAAGTATGGAGAAGTCCCAGGTGCTGGGGTTTAAGTATTTCATATAGGCTTTGAAAAAAGAGTTAAAAATTGGTTTGATCCTCCTACTCTGATCTGGTGTAAACTGTTCATTTTCTGAAAATTAATAGGCAGCACAAACATTGAGCCTTTCTGACATCAGATGGCACCCAAAGTGAATTAATTTATCATAAACTGTATTGCTTAAAACACTCATAGATTGATAGTAATTTAATATGTATATTTGAACTATTATCATTCATTATAAATGACATAGGAATTGACCTTATTTTCATATAAAATGTGTGACCTTTGTGTTACTAGTTTTTAAGAAAAACTTAAATAATAAGTACAAAAGTCCTTGCTTTGGTATATTGACAGAGTTTTACCAACTGTACCCATGGTAACGAAAGTGTCATACTCATATATTCCTATGTTCGATTGACGCCATAACCCCATAATAAATCTGCGCATTACCTATTACCTATTAAACTGACTTTTAGGAATATAAAAAGGCCATTAACTAAACGCTTGGTGATATTGCGGGTTTCAGTGACCCCCAGTGGTATGTTTTGAGAACTTCCAATAAATGTAATTTCAAGTTTCAGTAGTTTCCTCTTAATATTTAGAACCCGATTTCTTTGCATTTCTCACTCAATTAATTCATATCAAGCACAACACCGGACCAGAACTGTTTTTAAGTTAATACATAGGCCTACAACTCATCTATGATCGGTCTACAGAGGGATATTTCCGACTTTTTTTTAATAACTTCAAGTTTTAACCACCAGATGTCCCCAATGTTATTTTACGCGACACAAATTGCTTTCGGAAGGAATTTCCGGTAATTAAAAATTATTTACCATCTTTCAACATTAATCAAAAATAAGAATGCAGAATAACCGTCTCTGAGTTTTGCCACGGGACTCATGCTATTCGATCATTAGCCGTACGGGTCTGCTTTGGTAGGGCAATTAACAGTAATCATGCATTTAATTTATATAGGCCTATATTTATAACGATGGATGTGGGAGCATGTTCAGTTGTGGTCGAACAAGATTTGAGTGTGTTAAATTAGGCATAATTACTATAGGCCTAAGACCATGCGTGAATGGCTTATGTTGTAATACTGGAAAATTACATTACTTTTTTAAATGGACTTATCCCGGCCTTCACCTAACTACCACAAATGGCTGATATAGACGCTTTACAGTTTATTAAAACCGCTGGGAGCATTATAAAAACTACCTTTGGTATACCTTTTAACATTATTTTCGAGAAGACCTGCAGCAGCGTTCTTATGAAGATATCGGAATGCGCGTAAGTTACGCATATGTTAATCGATTCAAGCATATTATTATTACAAAGCAGTTTAATAATTAATACTGACCCCCTAAACTACTTCGGCGATACATTTTCAACTTGGACATTGTTAGGCGGCAAACTTCATTCATAATTTTCGATGTTCTTGTTTATTTTATGCACGGCATACTTTAACCTCTGGTAATTTGTTGGGAAAATAGAAGACTGCCCCCTTGTTTATATTACGCTTGAAAATTTCTCCTAGTTCTCAGCCCATCCTATTGCCTTTAAAAGGCTAAAAAGCTCGTACTAAATTTGGGCATGCAGTTGCGGAGGATTTCAAGGAATGTCAGCATCTCCGGCAGCCCTGACGGCAGGCTAATGCAGATGTTACTGGCTTACGCACTGCGCCGCTGCGACTGCGCTGGCTCTCCTCGCGGACTAAGTCGCCAGGACTTAATAAAGAATCACCTGCAACGCTTCCTTGGCTAACGACACGGCACTCTTGTTGATGGAGCTACAGCTGACGTAGGGTTAGAACCTACAACAAAACTTTAAGGGGTCCTATCTCAGCAGTCCCCATCTCCTTATCACCTGGCTTTTAGGCTTTTTTTAAGGTAGCAACCATGTCCAGGAGGAAAGTAAGGGCACTGACCAGAACTGGGCGTCAGGTGAGCGAAGACCCTGATATTGACAACCTGTTGTCTAACTTGTCACCAGAAGAGATGGAAGAACTGCAGAAAGAGGTTCTTACATTGCCTGAACCTGATCCTGACCCATATGTGCAAAGCGGAATCAGGAAGAGGACCCCACTGGAGAAACAACCTTCAGTTAATAACAATGTGGAGCATTCTGGGCGTGAAACCAGCAAGCTCAATCAGAGACAGCTGTCAATTGAGGTATGAAAACCACCTCTGTTAGATTTGGAAACAGTATTAGTTAATTACCTCAACAATAGAAAAACTTACGCAGTAAATTTTATTCCTTACATGAGTCATATTTCAGGGACTGAAGTTAATTGTTCTTTCAGGGGTTGAAGACATTGTTTTTCATTTTGAGGTATTAACATCATAAAAAGTAGAAGCTTCGTGATGTTTTCAGAGTTTAGGTATGGGTTTAGCTGTGAGATAGTTGACTAGAGACTCCAGTTTGCTTACAACTGATGTGTAAGTCCTTGCTAATAGTTTTTTCAAGCTTTCATATTATAGCAACAAAACTGCTGATTATTATTATGTCACTGATTTGGAATCATGGCGAAGGTCACAATCACACTGGGTTTCATTTCCATGGAAACAATAATAACCACTGGAAACTGGGTGGGGTTTCCCGGAAAACTGCCAGTCAGATAGAATTTCCTCATCAATATTCAACATCTTGACCTACAGGACTTGTACATGACTCGACTTTTAATAGGATAAGATCACAGGACTCTGCTGGTTAGTAATAGCCCCTTGAGGATGCAGTGTTTGATTCCAGAAGGCCACAGAGGGGAATTTTTCTGAAGACATATTAGATGTTCACTCAATTAATAACATTAAAAAATGGACCTTAGTCTGATCACTTTAAATTTAAGAGGAAGGTACATAAATCAGACCTAATAGTGTCTAAAATGTCACCATGTCAGTTGCCATCAAATGTCAGTAAATTGTCATCAAAATATCTGCCGAAGACAAGGAATAACACATATAGGGCCTGAGGGCAGCCTACACACTGCTGTGAGGAAAAGCTTATTTTAAAAATTTTGGAAAGAAGGAAATATCCCTCTGGCCAAATTATGTCCAAGTGAATTAATCCTGAATTCTTTATTACAGTGAACTGACATACAATAACTTCAGCATTTGTGCATAACTACAGAGTTGTGGATATTGTATTCTGGATACAACTTGTATTCAAGTACAGAAATACCCCCCAAGAGGACTAATTTAACCTTTAAAGTACAAATATTGTAGTACCACACTTAATTAATAATTAATATATTAAATAACCAGAAATTAAGTGCTAGTTGTGCACTGGTCCCATATTTGTTCATCATTAATCAATCAGAACGGTTCATGTGTTTTTCGTAATTACTATATTTGTTTGATTTGTGAGTTACTAAGTTACTCACCTCCTCAAGTGAAATGTTACCATTATTTTAATAGTTTCAATATTAACATTTAAATTTACACAAATCAAGTAATGAAATATACATTCAGTGACACCTGGTACGCCAAAAAGCAAATCACGTGACTGCAAGTGAATACATACAAGCACATAGGCAGGTTCAACGGTTTCAAGATGTTTGATCTAAGTGATATTGAATATGCTTTAATTGTTGGTGCTAAATGTGATGGATGCAGCATCTCAGAAACAGCCACCTAGCTGGGATTTTCATACCCTACAGGAGACTTCACCAACCTTTTTTACAGTGAGAACGACATTTTGCAGACAGGGGGTGGAAGGATTTACAGTTTTGCGATTGACTACGAATGCTTTGGCAATTGATTATTGAATTAATGATTGAAGTCAGCTAACAGGAGGGTCACAAATGCAAACATAACAGCTCAGTACAACAGTGGTGTAGAGAAAGACAACAGGATCACTCTTGAAGCAGTACTGGAGGGACAAATAGGTCCTAGCTAGGTGTATCTAATAAAAGACAACTCGGTGCAGTATAGACAAGCAGTCAGTTCATGAATGAATTATGGAATATTTTATCATTTATAAAGCATATTGATGGACTTGCACTATGCATAACCATACTGATAAATTGAACTTTTGACTGAAATATTTAAAGCTTATTAAATTAGTCTAGTTGTTTGTTTTGTTATTTGTCTGTTTTAAACTACACACTTCTGGCTGTGTAATATAACACTTCATTTAAAGGCGGGGATAGAAATGTTACTTCAATATATAATACCTTAACAGTATATAACATAAAATATTTCGTTCTTTTAAAATCTACATGTAAAATATTTCACTTTGTTTACTAGTTTATTTAGTTATTTTGTAAATAAAACCAGCGACTATTCATTATATTTATAAGACTTGGTGTATCTATAATGGAGATAATATGATTTGTTTATTAATGACTAAATTAGACTGATAGAGAAGGATAGGCAGTGATTATCCCAGGAACCAATTCACTTGTTTTTAAATTCTTGTTAAATTGCATATTGGTGCATAAGAACAATCAGGTACAATTTATTAACCACTGAGTGTTTAAAAATTCAGTT
>JAODJW010000127.1:26668302-26681208 GCA_026777045.1 Hyperopisus bebe | reverse complement strand
GTTTTTGGTTCACTGAAGTGGTTCTGTGACAGCCACTTTGTTAGTCTATCCTGAGTGATCAATCCATAGATAAGCCTCGCAAAGTTAAAGTTGCCATTATCTGAAGCCCACCTTTACCAGTTAAAAGGCCTTAAAAAGCCAACTATGGCAGTGTATAGTGTAGGAGTGTTTTCTAATATAACATGTTTTTTTGTCAGATATTGTACTTTTTATTTTTTTACCTTGCTAAAATTAGATGTTTTCTGATTCTTTTCTGAAATAAGCCCAAGTGAAAATCTTGGAGGGTTTTTAATTCACCAACCCCATACACTGAGATCCTTCATCCTGAATGACTTGACGTGAACAAAAGGCATTTGAGAGCTTGTTGCGAGTCTGAGGTCCTTGATTTGGTCTTTTTGGTGACCAGACTGCAGTAGCATAATGAAACAGGCTTTGACAATATTAATAAAATGGTTAACCATGCAGTTAATTGGCCCTGACAGTGGCCCAGCAGGAGATAATAGTGTTGTCCTCAATAATTACACTGTGTGAAATCTCCAGAAGAGTAGTGAGCAGTACAGCTGCTGTACTGCGTGGATCGTCTATAACTTTAGGGGTATGAAAGTATACATATAGCATGGTGGTTAAGGGCACAGACAGCTCTTGTTACTTGTTAGTTGTTGATTCAAATAGGGAGCTGTCGTATCACTCAAGCTAGGTTCAATGAATGATGAATGCGCAAGTATAAAAAAATATTAGTAGCTTTGGGAGAAGTTTTGACTAAGCAAAATATAATTAATAATAGGTAAATTCTGAATCGTTTTGTTGGGTGACCCAGTATGAGGATACTCTCTCATTCTGACTTGAGGCTTGATTTTGGATACCAAGTGAGATGAAATTAAGTTTTTCACTTTTCTGTTTTCCCTCACGTGTCTTTCACATGTGTGTTTTCAACTCAATCACTTGTACCCGAATTCTCAGTTCACAGCTTGAAAAGTCTTCACAGAAGAACAGAAACCTTGCTGGTATAAGCTGATTTATAATTCTGGCTCAAATCGATGCCGTAAGTGCGACGTAGCCGTGGACAGTATGCTGTAGCCTAACGTGCACCTTCCTAGAAATGCAACCACACATCGCGGTGACACAGACCTCAAGAACCGTGATAGTACGAGTATGACCATATGAGTGCAGTACTGGCCTGGTACCTGATGCTGGAATCGGTATTGGTGCACCCCTAAAATTCATTCTCGTGTTAAATGAGAGCTCAGCCTAAAACTGAAAGAAAGCTGTCTGCTGTTCTAGGTGAGAAGTATCGGAGATGCCTCATCAGAACTCAGAGCTGAAACCCTTTTAAAAAAAACTCATTGAAATTGTGAGCTTTAGTCATAAACATGTTTTTCCCCCTTTCTCTCCCGGGGGTGTTTCTGAGAATTCACCCGTTGTCTTGTCTGTCACCCATCAACTGCCTCATGCACATGCAGTTTAATAATTAGGCGTATTTACTAGTCGTGCACTAATGTGGAAATTTTGGGTAATACTGATAACCAATGTATTTTTATTCCACAAAAGTTTCTGTTTTTCCATTTATAATTAGAAAAACAGCATGTGGAAGACAGATGAACTATGTTTATTTTAAACTCCCTGACCTTTAAGGCCTGGAACACACGGGTTGTGTGGAGTGTGCGTCATGTATCTGCGCTGCTGTCCACGCTGCCTGCGTTGCTGCTATGGCACTGCTATTGCAAACCCTATCCTTCTACATTGAGCTTTAAAATTATTAAAATAGTTTTCATGTATAATTTTTTCATGTGTATTATATGTAGCGTAGCCATTGAAACTATAGTGAAAAGTGTCAGTTATGTAATGTTGCTGGTATGATGTCAGTATGACTATCAACAGATCTTTTAACTGTCTTTTTTTTGTTGAGAACCGCTTACCTCACGCGTGAAAAATAGGCGGCACTCTAGATCAGGCGCTGCTGTCTGAGACATGTGTCTCACACAGGCAGTGTGGCTGCTTTTATCTATTAACATGGGTGTCAAAATGAAAATCCTTTCCAAAGCCACAGCACGCAAGCCACACACATCCGATGTGTTCTAGGCCTAAGTCACATTTGCATTTTGCCTAATCTGCCTGTTATCTGAAGGACTGGGAAAAAAAACAAAGCATGATCTCTTGCTATATCGAAAACACTACAGGTCATAAACTAAATCTGCTTCACACCGCTGGTAAACTGTGACACTATAGAGTGCATTGCTGGTGATTTTAAGTTAATTAGTGCTTTTAAATACATCAGGATAACCGCAGATAGGAAAAAAACTGCTCTGTTATCACTGAGTGTAGACTAAAGTCTAAATGGCAATATCGACCAAGAATTGTACATCAGACTGATGCCAATGTCTTGATTTTTAATGAACATCAGCCGACACTGATACATTATATGGACAATTTTTTTCAGACTCATTGCCACAGGTGTGCAAAATCAAGTACCCAGCCATGCAGTCAGGTTTACAAGCAAAAAAAGCTCAATGAATTCAAGCATGGTACTGTCATAGGATGCCATCTTTGCAAAAAGTCAGTTGGTGAAAATTCTTCCACAGTGAACTGTAAGTGGTATCATTGCAAATGGAAGTGTTTGGGAACAACAAATTCAGGCACAAAGTAGCAGACCATATAAAGTAACAGCAGGGTTACTGAGTGCTGAGGGGCATAGTGAGTAAAAGTGCTCTGTTCACTCAATAACTGCAGAGCTCTGAATTTCCACTGGTGTAACCCCAGCACAAATCCGTGTGCTGGGAGCTTCATGGAATGGGCTTCCATGGCCAAACAGCTCCATTCATGCCTCACATCACTAAGTGCAACGTGGTGGATGGAGTAGTGTAAAGCACACTGCCACTGAGCTCTGGAACAGTAGAAACGTGTTTTATGGGGTGACAAATCACGGTTCTCTGTCTGGCAGTCTGATGGACGAGTTTGGGTTTGGTGTATGCCAGGAGAACGTTACACGCCTAGCTGTAGTGTGCCAACTGTAAAGTTTGGTGGAGGAGGGATAATGGTATGGGGTTGTTTTTTGGGGTCTGGCTGGGCCCCTTAGTTCTAGTGAAGGGAACTCTTAATGCTTCAGCATACTAAGACATTTTGGACAATTCTTTGAACTTTGTGGGAACAGTTTGCAGAAGAACCTTTTCTGTTCCATTATGACTTTGTCCCAGTGCACAAAGCAGGGTTCTTAAAGACATGGTTGAGTGGCCCAAACAGAGCCCTGACCTCACCTCAAAAACATTTGGAATGAATTGGAATGGAGAGTACGAGCCAAGCCTTCATGTCCAACATCAGTGCCTGTCCTCACAAATACAATTCTGGATGAATGGGCAACAATTTCCACAGAGACACTTCAAAATCTTGTGGAAAGCCTTCCCAGAAGAGTAGCAGCTGTTATAGCTGCAAAGGGGGGACCAACTCCATATTGACACCTATAGAAAACATCAGATCGGAACCAGCAGATATAAATATTGAATGGATCGGATTGGGATACCAAAATAGAGGATCTGGACATGCATATTGTAAACTTTCACCATCAACCACAAATCTTTCTGCCATTGGTCAATGATGTCATTGGATCATAAACATCCTTTAGGTACAGCATACAATGCAAAGTGTGGGGGGGGGAAGACATCAGAGACCTACGTTCTGTGTTTAAATAGTAATTTTCTACCTGAAATACTATTAATTTTATCATTTGTCACAGTATGCTTGATACACTGTTGTGTAATATGGCATTGCTACCCACAGTGCATGCAGTTATGTACTTCATAAACACATTTTTTCTGTGAGTTTGGTGTTTGTTATGTTCAGTGCCATGATAGTGCTTGCCCCCCCTTCGTAATTTCTTTTATTTTTGCTTATCCATGACACTTCATTGTGTCTGATCTTCAAACAAATTCTGTATAATACAAAGGACAGCCTGAGTAAATGCAACAGTTTTTAAATGATCATTTGAATAATTTGAAGGAAAATAATTCATCAACACCCACGTGACAAAGTAATTGCCCCCTAAATTTGGTTGTGCCACTTTTAGCAGCAACAACTGCAAATCAAACACGAGGAGATTAGTCTTTGGCATTGCAATGGAGAAATTTTGGCCCACTCTTCTCTAAAGAATTGTTTTAATTGTCACATTGGTGGGTTCTTTGACTACGAATTGCACTCAATGTGGTTCAAGCCAGGACTTTTTGACTAGGCCACTCCAAACCCTTAATTTAGCTTTTTTTCCCCCTAGCCATTCAGAAGTCGTTTTGCTCGTGTGCATTGGGCCATTGTCCTGCTGCATAACCCAATTGCCCTTCAGATCAGTCTGATAATGGGACATTACCAGAAAATACTGAAGGAGACTCCTGAATTCATGTATCCCTTAATTATGGCAAGTCGCCTAGACGCTGAGGCAGAATCATGGAATCATGAATGTGACATTAACTGACTTGAGAGAGGCTTGCGGTTCTTTAGATTTTTGTCTGGGATCTCCTATGACTTTTGTGATGAGTTATCTATGCACTTTTGAAGCAATTCTGCTTGGCCTGCCACTCTTGGGCAAATTTATCACTGTTCTAAGCTTTCAATTTGGAGATGATAATGACTCTGGATAATGACTCGCACAGTGGTTCACTGTAATCCAAGGGTTTTAGAAAGTATTTTGTATTGCTTTATTGAACCATCAGGGGCTTTCTGTATGGTTCAGTAATATACTGTGGATCGTTACAGTCCTTCTGTAAAGCTACGATTATCATGTCTGTCAGTCAGTCGGATTAGCCATTTCAAAACATCTACTAAAGTCCTTTCAGACTTTGTTGCAGCCTTCCAATACACCAGTGTACTAACATACCATGTTTGGATAACCAATACCACATTAAATTATTTAACAAATGAATTAATGGAGCTGCTGGTGGTGAAATTTAACGGATACTTGGAATGGCCCTAAGGAGAGGCTTGGGAACTGAAGCAGTGTTCATCTAGCCATTCAACAGGACATCAGTAACTTTGGAGCACAGAAGAAATTCTTTTCAGGTTTGTTACTGTTAACTTTGCTCTAATGTGTTTTTCTGAGCAAATATACACTTACTGTTCAGATTCAATAGCTTTAAACATTTTCTTTGTCTAAGACTTTTGTGCAGTGCTGTAAAAAAATGAGTCGTATAATGATGAGGTGTCATCAGGTCCATGAGGATAGACTTTGCTGAGTAGGAGGGAGTGGGAGGATCGATCACGCGTTTCGAAAATACGGGAATCTCATCCAGTATTTGTTAAAAACAGGACGCAGTACTCAAAGTACTGGCCCACAAAATGATTTTATATGGCCTGTGTTATGTTTTTAATTTATTATTTAACCTGTCTTGCAGATCAACCTTTACTTTTACACAAAATAAAAAATTATGTATCACCATTCCACGAATCAAACTGGATAATTAACTTTTTAAAATGTTCAGATCATAAGTGAGAGGTCCGTCCTTTCTGGGTTGTGGATCTTTTACCGACCAGCTGTGCAAATGAAATCCAGTGATTCTGGATGAGGCAGGGTAATACGATGTTGGTTAATGAGATGTATAGGACATGTATTGTGTTGTAGGATTTGTCTATTCCTGGCTGCAAGTCATTATTTTGACAGTTCATGTGTGGTGGCCTCTATGCAGCTTATACATGTGGACATGCTGCATATCAGTGCACGGGTTTTCCCAGTTTTATTTGTTTGGAATTCTTGTAACAGCAAGCCTTTTCATGGAACGTGATCTGATAGCTTTCCATTTACAAATCAGTGTCCATCATCACCATGTTCTCTGTTGCTCTGTTTACATTGAGATATAGCATGCCCAAGTCTGTGTATACTTGTAGCATTTCCGAAGAATCCCCAGCCTGCTGCGATCCTTTTACCTCCAGAGGTTAGACTTGGCCCAGCTTTCCTGACCCCCATGAGTGGTTCCCTCCCTTAATAGAAGTGACAGGAGTGGGTTTCTTTTGATTTCTCTGAGCAGAGTTGTGTGGGGGGGATTCGCCTAGACATACCTGGCACCCCAGTTCTGGTACAACCCATTACAGTCAAAGGCCTTCCAGGGGAAAGAAAAAAATCAATGAACTCGGGGCTTTGGTGTGTGAGCCCAACAAGGTATTTCAGTTTGAAAAGGGCTGGGCGTCTGTCTCAGGACTGTTTCACTGAGCGCTCCAGAACAGTAAGCATGGGAACCTGGGATCCGCTGGCAGCATAGACGCTGATGGCTGGGTCAGCATATCTCTGCAGAGTGTAATTGTTTTCAGCCAAGCAATCAAATTCGGACAGGAATGATGTGTTGAAACATTCTCTGGGATTGGGAGTGCGTGCTCAATCAACCATGTGTGTCTTTCTTTAAACGTTTTAGTGCTCTAGCTAGTGGTGTTATTGGATGTAACCTGCCCACCAAAGACTTCTGTGAATATCAGTTGATTGCCTGTACTTCCTGGTTCTCCTCTACTGCATTGTTGAAAAATCAAGCACAATGAACTGACCTGAATTGGCTCTTAATTTGCTTATTGTCTTTTTTTTTTGGTCTGAATATGAAAAATATATAGATGTGATATATTTGAAACGCTAAATAAAAGTTGAGGGGGAAAGCATTAGGTGCCTTATCTAAACACTTGTTCCATGCTGTGTTGTTGACACCAGCCTGACTCTGGTGCATGTGTTTTGATGTTTTCGATGAGTTAATTTGAAGCTCAGCCTGTCGGGGTAAATGCCTGACATCTGTGCATAGTTTCATCTCTGCTTTGGCTTTCATCTGCTTTTGTTCCAATTGCCACCCATGTGCTTCATAAGCCATTGCTTTCTCTTATGAAATGGTATGTCCATCTGTTAACAAAATTGGGCCTCGTGTATGAGTATTAGTTTAATAAATGGGACCAACAATATACAGTAACCTACATTTAAATTTATATTTAAAAATCGATTTTCAACTGATATAAAAAATTGCCACCTGGAAGAATTGCTATTTGTAACTGAATTGCTATATGATTTTTTTTTCTCTTCCTCCCTAATAGTTACATTATTCTTTTCATTATTAGTCTATTCATCTGTGTTCTCAAAGTAAGAGTTATATCCCACAATGTATTATAAAATTATTGTATGACAAAATTCTGCTCTGCTTTACCAGCTTTGTGTCTTTCATTTATCTAAAACAAACTCTTGGCCTAATGCTGACTTTTTGCCTGGCCACATTTCCTCTTTCTGCAGCATGTGGTCTTCATTATCCTGTAGGTTTGCTGTGCTTGAGCACAACAACACATCAACTGTGTTCAGGTGCTACCTGCTCATTTGAACAGTGATTCAGCATCCAGGGTCTCCTTCAAGATTTGCATATCCAAACCAATGCATCTTTCAGCCTTCTAGGCGTGTTAATTTTTTAGAATGTGATTTATAACCAAGAATTGCTTGTTTTGTCTGTTGTATTGTTGTCTATGTAGATTATTATATGGCTTTTTTGTTTTAAGACAAATGATATCTAGAGTCTTGTGATATATTCACTATATACCCCTGTGGAATTTCTTGAAGCCTCCATAAAAGAGATGGGCGAGAACAACTTGAGTAATCTCCCTTGCTGGATGTGATTTATCCAGTCTTTTGTGTGGGATCTGACTTGAAGATAAAGGAGTTGGTCTGGAAGAGGCTGGCCTGCAGCCATTGAATCCTTATCACAACCTCCTGAGCAAATGTACCACTACAAATTGGTGGCCTTCAAAGGCTGTTACTCAACAATGTTTCCTCCCATTGTGAAGCATTGTTGCCGTTAATCATCATTTCACACAAAGTATAAGTGCTTAAAAAAACTGACTGTGAATTTATATTTTCTTGGCTGAAAATGTAGTCGGGTTTTACTTGGGGGTTTACATGGCACAGCAGATTAGCGTGTCACATGTTTCCTGTCTTTTACGTGTATTTTATGCCCTGAAATTATCAGCAGTCATGAACCTATATTGAATCTATCCATGTCTAATAGTAATAATGATGTCACTTCCTGGCTAGCAGCTCTTTGTCATGTCATCAGCTCCTTCTTTATCACTGCATTTTTATCCATTTTGCAAGTAACTATCTGTAAGTGAAGCAAACACACTAGAGCTAGTTTAACACAGGCCTCATTTATTTGTGGCCATTTCAGCCTCTGTTATAATTACATTATAACGTTTTCCCAATTCACTCCTACAAAAAACTCCTTCACTCTGTCATTTTAAGTTTTATGCTGCCTCTCAACCCTCCCATTTGTATTTTCAGTGTTTTACCTGCAGGATAAGGTGCATAACCTAAATTAAATAACAGTAAAACAATCCATTTATACTGCTGGATGAACTTTTAAAACGTAGTAGGTGTGAATGTTACTTTGGAAGGAAGATCATAATGTGCCTGTAGCCATAATCATTTCTGATTTGTATAAAGTTTGGGTGTATGTGATTTGTAATTGCAGATGCCATGTCTACACACAAACAATTTGCATTGAATAATAATGGAATCCCATTCTGTGACCCTGTCCTGGATAAGTCTTTGGAGGATGGGTGGATGTGCTGAATTTCATGTTTTTATCTTGGTGTTAAGACATCTTCAGGACAGGAAATCCTTTTTTTGTGGCCTGGAATGTGCCAGACTGCCCATCTTCCCACTGGACACATTACTGAGCACAAAGAATCACCCTTACAACGGTCGAGGGGCCTGTACCGGCTTCTGTGGGGCTGTTTGTTCTCTTGGCCTCTTGTAAGATCACACTTGGATCGATCACTCTTTTGTGAAATATGTTCAGATTTTTTTTCTTTCCCTCTGAAGGGAGGAACTCTGTGGTTTTGTTTCAATTCCCAGAGTAATGGGTGGAGGAAAGTTTGCAGTTTGAAACAATGAAATGTTTAATTTTTTCCCTGATTCACTTGATTCATTGTATGGGATCTGGCAACTGTAACTGAAGTTCCTGTAAGCTGGCTGAATGTATGTGTCTAACTGTAAATGAACCTTTTTTGGAGCCAAAAGCTGTATAGTGCATAAAAGGATAGGTTTGTGTCCCTCCTAGAGATATTTGTTTGTGTTTGTGCATTGGTATTGTTGCACCCAGACTTATGACACAATTACACTTTCTCAATCAATGCAAGCAAAAAGAAATTCTTCCAGTCAGTCATTTTGAGTTTCATGCAACCCCCTAACCCTCCCCTTTATTCAAAGTGCTTTCAGTCCTTACAAGGAGATATATGCCTCTTTCCAAAAAAGGCTGCTGCTTGCTGATGTCACTGTGTGTGTACATTATAGAAGAGACTAATTAACCACAGGACTGTGTGGCTTTCCAGCAAGCTGCATTTATGAGAATGCTGTCTGCCCCCAACCTTCCATGTATGTCTAGAGGGTTGGCTTGAATGAAGGAGGATCCTTGGGATGAGACATTACCAAATGATGAAGTTGAGTGGGGACTTACAGCACAAGGAGATGCCCATATATGGTCGAGCACATGCATGAGACGGTATCACTGCACGCTGTTTTTTTTTTTTTTTCCTCATCTTATTCCCTTTCTCCCTCCCGTCTGCTCGTCTGTCACATTTCCCCAGAATGGGAATCATTTGGAAACTGCTTTAGTCTGGACTGGCTGGGTGTGATAGCAGCAAACTGCTACAGAAGGGAACTGCTTGTGGTCGCCCCTCAAGCACAATGGAAGTTCCAGGACTGAGTCACTTTCCTTCAGTTTTCAGTTTTGTTGCTGTTGTTTACTTCATCTATCTGTCTATATCATTTATTGGAATCGTCCTGCATTGCTGGTGAGGGGACTTTGCCTTAAGCTTCTGCGTGCTGGACTGTAGCCCCCGCCTGCCTGTTGTCCGCAGAGACTGTGTTACCCTGGCCCCATCTGTCACTCCTGTCAATCATGTGGAAGGGGCCTGTCATTTGAAGCACAGTGTGTTTCATACCTACCACATTTACACATGATGAGTTCCTGTACTTTTTCTCAAGGAAACCTACTAGCGTGCCTCCATTAGCACATGATATGTTAAGAACGCTTCCATCCCCGGGAGCTTACGGCTGAAGCTGCCCAGGATAATCCCTCTATCACTCTCTCCTCCCTCTCTCCTCCTCTCTCACTCTTTCTCTCTGCACAGACAGGGATAGCCGGTGTGTTTTGTGGACCGGTTCCCGGTCCTTCCTAAGCCAAGTGGTGGCCCCATCGGGATTTAAATTCATGCATTAGTCATAGCGCTGCGTCCCAAACCGCTGTCTCCATGCATGTGGGTGGGATGTGTCACTGTCATTTTGAACCTTATGTCTCTGCTGACTGATCACTTCATCATGGGCTCCAATATGACTCACAGACCTGGAAAAGGTCCAATAAATAAGAACTTAAAAAAAAAACTTTACTCATTCCCTTATTTGTGTGATTGTGATTTTTTTTGGGTGTAAGACAGAATGAAGTCTGGTTTTCACACACTGTTATGCTTTAACTCTCTGCTCCAGTGAATGCCTTCTCTAATGCTGCATCCCAGTTACCTTGGAGGTAGGAGGTCAGACTTGGGAATGATGTCATGCCAAAGATAACAGTGTTCCAGTACAGCAAGTCGGAAAGCCATTCAGCAATACCAGGGACCCATTTCATAAATTTCTTGCTTAGCCAGACAATGTGTCAGATTTAAGGTATCCTAGTTTAAATTGGCTTCATCACTTGCACTTAGCCAGACTACCTTAAATTCAACAAACGATCTGGGCAAGCAAGAAATCCTGCTTTCTGAAACAGGCCGCAGTTCTAGCCAGGTTCATTGTTAGCCATTGTTAGCAATTCCATTTAACAAATTACGTGGTATTTTGTGCATAAAAACACCATAGCAAAATATCCACAGATAACGGTTGGATAGTTTTGTGCGTATGACCGATTTACATATAAGGATCCTAATTATCTGGGAAAACTACAGCCTTAACTTTTGTTGATAAAGGCTGCAGTCATCTTGAATTCTGAGGTCAGGGTTGTGTGTATTCCTCGGACTTTCCAAGTAGGAATTCCTATTTCAGGGGGTGTTCCGACTAGGAACTTCCGAGTTCAAACGGAACATAGCATTAGCGGTGGCCAGCAGCTACCTTGTTTGCCTCAAATCCTATCGGGGTCTCACTGCTGTTGTCCTGATAAGAGTATCTGACCGGTATAGCTTGAGTACTATATACAACTGTGCAGCACAATAAATTTAAACAATCTCCTCAGCAGACCAATAACTGCTAATAGCGGGCTGTCACAGTGTATAATGGAGATCAAGGGTAGACAGGTGTCTTCACTTCACAGATGAAAACCTTACTTGCTGCTGAATAATGAGTCTGAATCCTGCTCTATCTTCCAGACAGCTGTGTGGCTTGGTGACGTGACCCCCGCCCCTCCCCACGATGCGTGAATACAAGCTAGTGGTGTTGGGCTCAGGAGGCGTGGGCAAGTCTGCACTGGTGAGTGTCGTTATCAGCAGTGTTACTGCTGGCAGTTGGTCATGTTGCGGCTGCTGTTGGGTATTGGGTATGTACCCAGCGCAGTCCTGCCCTCCCACGAATCCCATTCACACTCAACTCTTCTCCCCAAGTGTTTTGCTGCACACATCTTGGCAGCTTGCAGCATGTCCTTCATGCTCCTACACATTGGAAAGAAATGTATGTGTGTGTATATGTGTGTGTGTGTGTGTGTGTGTGTGTGTGTGTGTGTGCTTTTGTATGTGAGGACTTAAATTAGGGCTGGGGTTATGACCTCAAATCAATATCATGATTAATTTAAACATTTGACCTTAATGAACAATTATTTTGTTTTTGTTTGTTTTTTTGGCCTCACATTTCTTTAACAAAGTTTGTACCACAAATATGCTCAACTATTAAAGCTGAGATATTTTTTCGAATGAGTGTATCAGCGTGTGACTGTATATCATTATAATTTTAAAGTAATTGAAAGAAACACATAGATGAACCATTTATGGTTAATCATTGAATGTTTCAAATGACTGAAATCAAAGCACAAATTGTTTGAAATAAAAATGAATTATGAAAAAGGTCACATTCTACTTTTAATGTAAAAAGCAAGTTTCCTAAAAAAAAGTGGAAAAGAAATAGTTTGTATTTCTTGCAAACGAAATAAACCGCTTATAGTGATCACCTCTGCCTGGGTGAAATTGATCACTATAACCGTTTTTTCCCCTTTATGTCTCAGGCTGATTACCATCTAATTAAATTTTGTATATTTCTTACACGAATATAAGGTAATAAAGGGGACATGGCCACTCTACCTGCATTGCGTTGGCTAGTTTTTGATAGTTTAGAATAAACTTCGATGAGTCTATATTCATAATTGAGAGAAAATTAGTTTCTTTTTCCCGTCATGTTTTCTGTGCATGAAGCATTAACTCTAGGTAGCTAGCCAGAAGCAGACGGGTTACCGCAAGGCAAAATAGGCAAGTAAAGAAGGAGTAAGACTTTTCCATGTGTTATGTGTAATGACCCAAACATGAGATTCAAGATTCAAGATTCTTTATACGACACATACATAGTTATAACAAGTACAACATGTAGTGAAATGAACCCTGACCGAACACTTATGAAATGAACCTGAATGAACACTGTAAGCAGACTACTTGACTAATACAGTGGTACCTCAGAAGTCGAATGTAATCCATTGAGAACTCTGGATCAAATCCTAAAAAGTTTGAGCTGTGATCGAATTTTCCCCATAAGAAATAATGGAAAACCATTTAATTGGTTCCTGGCCCCAAAAAAGATACACCTAAGTATGTTTTTTTTTTTAGCATTTAAACACAAAATGAACCGGATAAAACAAGAAGAGCATATACTGTACTCAACACATCTAAGCACATTTATCAAAACAGTAATTTGTAAAGAAAATAAATGTATCCAAACAATGTGTCCTGCCCCGA
>JAODJW010000127.1:26604473-26632133 GCA_026777045.1 Hyperopisus bebe | reverse complement strand
GACAATTCAGGCTGGCGCCAAAAAAAAAAAGGCCATCTCTCTTTAACATGATGCTTTGGTGGAATGTTTGGTGTTACGGCACAATGAGTGTGTTAACTCCACAATTCGTGACCGTCGCTCTGTCCTCCTAATCAAGACCATAAGGGATGCCATGGACACAATAAATGCCCACAAGACCTGGCTGCTTTTGACCCTGGCTGGGTTTAGCAAGGGGAGGGGGGGGTTACTGCAGGAAAGGAGAATACTGGACCACAAACCAGGGTCAGGCTTCCACTTGTGCCTGCAGTGGCGTCTGTCCTTGGGGGGCTGTGCCCGGTTATGTATCTGCGTGGCATTCCGGCCTGACCGACAACGGCAGCTGAGCCGCGATGCCCGGTGCCGACAAGGACGGAAAAGTGAGAGTTGTGCCCAGATCAAAGGGCCCCCATTTGTTTGGGCAGCGACATACTGGCGTGCATTACACACGCCCACAGCGCCCGGGGAAATGGTACGTGTTCCTTGCGTGTCTGTGGGCTAGTAGGGCCGGGTTGGGTGACAGAAGCAGGCTGAGAGAGGTCAAAGGAGGTCCTGAGACGGAAGTTACTGCGCTGCCTATCTGGCCTTAGACCCCCTCACTCCCTGGCTACACATTCAGGGTATAAGCAGCCAGAATCAAACAGTAATTCTTTGTCTAATATGTGGTTTGCAAAGAGGGGAGTCGCAACACAGTGGTGGGGGGTCAGGACATAATTCCCACTATATGTGTATTGGATTTAATAACATTAAAGAGGATCCTATCTGAACCATAAGCATTAAAAAAGATGAATTACTGATGAAATAATATAATAATTTTGACCAAAGTATAGATTTATAAATGTATAAACCTACTGGGTATGGCTTATTTTGGGGGTCACTGGCTGTAAAGTTTAGAAACTCAGGTACTAGATATTATAAGGTGCACATGAGTGACTATTCATCCAACTACAAGCAGGGGTGTAGCAACCGTGGGGGACAGGGGGGCATGGACCCCCCAAAATTTTATTTGGCTTCATCTGTCAGCCCCAAAAATAGACCTTTTTATTGAAATGATAAAGCTGCCTCCCTCAATATCAAAGTCTCTCCTATGTCCTTGACTGCAAGCAGATAAGATTAATGTAGCACTCACAGATAGTCTTGGGATGCTTGTTTAATTCAGTAAAAATATTTGAAATTTACAACAAAAATAATGACTGTATTTGTTTATAAAAACTATATACTACATTAGAAACAACCAGTAATTTTAAGTGAATCATTAACGTCGTAATAAATTGAAACCCAAATTATAGTTTTAGGAGAGTTGCTCTGAGTTCAAAAAGCTCATTGACAAGCAGTCTAACTAGGTCCTTTTTAATTAGTAACACCTTTGCAATAACATGAAACACCAAACATTTATCTTCAGTATCCCTTTTTGTGCAAATGATTACAATTGCAATTAATAGCAAAATGACGAAAACAGAACTGAATGAATCTGTCAAAAAATGACACTGACAAATAAAATGTCTACACCGAACATATGTGCAGAAATGTTAAACATTTATGAAACATTTTTACAGAATTAACCTTATGCCAGTGGAGCAGTGGCATAAAAATCCTCCGCTCCAGCATCCACCTGGGGCAAGCCGAGAGCTCAGCCACCCCCTAGGTGGGAAATGAACGGACACAACTGCAAGACTGCGGGCGCCCCGGGATCTGTCCGTGCCAGTTCTGGGCTGCCTCCCGCGGTCCCTGCCTTGGCAGCAGCGAGCGGAATGGTACGGCTCTTGCCAGTGTGGGCATAGGGACATGTGGCATCTCTGGCATGGCAGCTTCTCCTGACCCGTGAGGTGCCTCGACAGATTGCACCTGGGATGGCGGGGAGGGGGGCTCTTTTTAAATGAACACCTGCTTCGGATCTCTCTCTCGCTGTCAGTTTAATCAGGCTTTGTTTGTTTCTTTTTTGCCATGTGAGCGCCCAAACATGACAGCCCACTCTTCCCAGAATTCCACATCTTCTTGTCACATCACAGGATTCATAATGATGCAGTCCTAAAATTACCCCACCACAGGCAACCAAATTTAGCCAACTCTTAGTTCTGGATTTGGAGCTTGTTATGTACAGGATACACTTCACAGGCCTAGAACTGTATGAGTGAGCATGACTTCTTTTACCATCAATGCAGAAAGGCCAAGTTTATACATTATAGTTGGATACATGTATAATTGAACAAGACTGCTGCACCCATTAAGTTTTTTTCAAAAGACACTGTACACTGTTCCTCCATTAAGCTGAGGATGATGAACTGTCAAGACATTATCTCGCCTCCCTGTTCCTACTCTGACCGACAGCTTTCCAGCACTCAACATATTTTTAACATCAATGACGCCACCATATGTTGCCTAATGTAAACAGCCAGGCATTCAAGATCTTACTAAGCAAGACCCACCACTAAGCACTGGAAGTTCATGTTGTGACACTGAGAATGAGTACAGCTATTTCTGGGGAAGAAATACATAAGTAATACTGCCTCAATTTACAGCGTTTATTAAGTTAATATTACATTTGACTAGCAGAAGAGTTTAGTAAGCAACTTATGCAGCATGATTTTATATAATCATATATAATTTCAGATTGTTAATATCTTTCTGTTTTCCAGATCAAAGTTTTTGGTACATGTGTAAGTTCCTTATACAAACAGACAAATATTTCATTTCATGTGGGGGGAGCCAGGACATCAAGCATTAAAAATGTTAGGTAATGATGCAAATGCATCATAAAAAGTGATGCAAATACATATTTAGATTTTTTTTGTCTGAGAAGTACCATTTAAAACAGAATAGTCTGCAGTAAATAGCTAGTTGTACAGCACTAAAAATACGAACCAGGTCACATTTTGCTTTCCTCTGCCCCGACCTGCCCTGACCAAGAGGGCGAGAATTGTAACCTTAGACCGGCAGTGTCAGACTGTACCTCGCGAGTGTTATTTTACAGCTGAGCATGACTGTATTCCATGTACTATGCTGAGGACAAAGGGCTCAATGAATCACCCAGGACAGGCAATTTAATTTGCTGGTTAAAGTTGCAGTCTGAGGAGATGTGTTTTCCTGTACACTGCTGTATGAATGAGCTTTATGAAATAACAGCAGCGATGATTTGAAAAGCAGAACAGACCCCATTTAGTGCAGCCTTGATGTGGCACTCAAGTAACATCTAGTGTCATTAATCACTCACAGGGGAAATCCAGTCAGGCCGTATTTATTGTACCTATATCAAGTAGGACCCATTTTATTTTTGTAAGTAATTATGTTTTCTTAGTATTCACAAAGGTGTCGATAGTGTCATACAATCAGAGGCATTGCACAAGATTTTGGGTCCCATGAAAGAGTGTCATATTGGGCGCCAACTCAGACCGATACAGTTATGTTCCAGATTTTTGTCACTTTCTCCCACTTAATACAAGCTTAATGTATCAAAATCATAAATAAACAAACAAACAAATTAAAAATACATGTTTTGTATGAATGTAGGTTCATGGAAAGCAGACAATTGCAGTCATTGGACATGTAAATGTTAATTTAAAATGTGAACATGTTGATTGCATATTTACGGCTAAATAAGATATTACTATTATTATTTTAACTTTATTCTCAAACGCCCTTCAAATACTTACTGGAACAGATGTGTTTTTCGGTGAGATTATTGTTTAAGTAAATTTTTCATAGATATTGGTATTTTCATGCGGAATAATCCACTAGGACACAGTGAACATTTTATAGTGAACAATAAAATCTATACGCTTTTTGACGGGATATCCCCTTTAAACTTTGGGGGTGCCGAATTTTAAAGGCGTTTCATGTTGTCTTTACTATGATGTTTTTATTTTGTAGCATTTTAGATTTGGTACAAATGTAAAGTGTAGTACAAATAAAATGTATTATGATTATTTTTAAATAATAATAAATGTAATGCATTAAATCAGACTGCATGAGCTGGAATATTTTTGCATTTATCCATCATACCGAAAACATTTAAATTCTCCTCTTTCTAATGCAAAAGATATGTGAATTAACGGATTAAAATAAAGGTGGAAGTTCTCTGGGAAACGATTAAAGAACGAAAGATCTTTGAAGCTTTACTGAGACACTTGAACTGGACAACTGAAGTACTTATTAAGGCATGTGAATGAACTTATGAAGTACCTCGTATTTCCGCGAAAAAAGCGCAGATGAACATCTGTCTAATAAAACCAATGGAATGCAGGAAGGGATGCGTATGGGGGGGCGGTATTGTTTTGAATTAGTTTTATCACGTAAACATGCTGGATGCGTTATAAGTCCCGCTTGAACACGTGCTCGTTAATTTATCATTTATTATCACGATGATAATATGGTTAATGATGGTCATCAAGTCTGACATGATCTAGTCGTGTTTTCATTTACGATAAACGAACTACTCTTAAATTTGTTGAAACAGAGACGACAGTTTTTTTAGACGATATCGATTTCATAAATGCATTATGAGTCCACGTTATAGGTAAGGGTTTTACCCCAAAGATGTTTAACCGATTACTGGATAATTAAAGTCTCATTCCACATTTGCAGACACTGCTCCTGTACAAGTTTCAAATGGCCTACTTAAGGGAAAGCAAGATACGCTCTTTAAAATTTATTATTAGGCTAAAAACTGATATTTTCATTTATCTTTCAGGCTCTGAATTCGGCAATCAAGCTCCGAAAATATGGACAGTGTTTCAAAATGGGTTTCAGTTTAGCAGCTTCACCAGTGGCGACAAATACGGAAATAATAATTTGACATTCATTTTGCACAAGTTCGTAAAAGACATACGTACCAGCTCCTGCTTAAGGCGTTTCAAGCAAATATCCATATTTTTAAAGTCGGATTTTGAAACATGAAGTTCCATTGCATTTATATAGTGATATAATCCTTTACAGCGAATGATAAGCTTCCCAGCCCCATTCACAAGTATCACCGCTATACTTCGGATCCTCAAAGAAAACTTTAAAAAGAAAAACACGTGTCCTTAAAAACTGGTGTTTGTTGCTCTAATAAAGCGGATTTTTAAGGTAATAAAACAGCATAAAGGAACAAAAACGAAAATATTATCCTTGTCTTGTTCCCAAAGTATGCAATTATTGGCGCCAAAGACGTTTATCTGGACAAATCTCTATCGTACTTCTGTCCGTCTTGGTAAAATATATATCCAGTTTAAAAACGTTGTTAAGATCATGTTTTTACGATTGTCGTTCGCCATCTGAATTGTATTGCGCTTGCTTAGCGAGTCCGCTATGGTGTTACAGAAATGAATTTAAACAGAGCGCTAAAGAAAAGTAAACATGGTCTTTCTGCCCCCCACCGGACCCAAACAGTAGTGCGCCTTCTTGTACCGCTTCTGCGTACAATGGTTCGAAATTAGTCACGCTCAGAGAAAAGTGTGACATTTACCATTTGTTGTTAAACACTTTGTGGATTTTTACTTATATTAAACCATCATTAGGTCCGATCGTTTGGGGCTATATCCCTGAGTATTTAAGCCTAGCCCCGAGTATTTTAGCCTCCATGCCAGTCTTCCTTCAAAAAAAAAAAAGCTTTTCAATAGCTTAAAAATCCCCTGAATCAAACCAATATTACATAAAAAAACAAAAACACTATCAAAGTACAGTTCAGGAAATAATAGTGATATTGTGTAAATCTATGTACTATGGTTATAGCCAATTGCTTACCGAATACACAGGGGGTATATTTTTATTTATATTTACATGTTTAGCAGACACTTTTGTCCAAAGTGACATACAAGTGAGGCAAAAAGCACATTTTTGACTAGCACCGTGCAATGGACTTGGGTTTGAGAAAGCAGCAGTTCACTGTAGCCTGCACATGTTAGATGTATTCGCTGGATCCTTCATGGTCAGGACGTCCTTTGGGCCCCCATTATCTTTGAATATGATACTTGTTTACTTTCAGCCAGAAAAAAAAACAAGAAACTGACAGATCTTCATGTCTGAACAATAAAAATGTTTTATTCACTTTTTAAGTACATAATTTCATAATTTGTGTAGTAAAGAAAGGATTGCACAAAATTTGTACAATAACATCAGAAAATTGTCTAGTGTTGATGTAAGGGGTAAGCTCTACTGTAACAGCAGTTTGTCCATATACTGATATTAATTTTGCTTCCTGCATGTGACTGTACATGTATTGCTGAGCAGCAGTATGAACTTCCTGTGTCCAATGGGGACTTCCTGTTAAAAAGACCCGTCTCTGAGGAACACAGCATTTACGGCCCTCCGGCAGAGTGGGAAGCACCTGCGCTCAAGACCTCTGCAGGGTGACCTGGATAGAATACCTGTTGTTCACTTTGTGACAGGAAGCAAATTGTTCCTGCAACTGCCGCAGTGCTGCCTCAACATTTGCCAGCGTTCCCAGGGGGGAGTCACTCTTCTGGTCTCATATGGTACATTTGCAGCTGTAAACAGCCATTGACTGGTAACACCATCAATAGACTCACTGCTACTCCGGTTTGACAAAATAGAAGTGAATCTCTGGGGTGATGCATGCTCCCTTGTCATCTCTAACCAGGCAAATCATAAACACAGAGTGCCTGCGTTGCTGCTTTCAGGTGCTTTTTCATGCCCTGCATACCTACAAGAGGAGACTTGGAGAAAAAACTAGAAATGAAGACAATAGTCTTAAAAAGCAACACACAACTTTCCATAATAGCTTACCCTGTGTAGGTCAGGGTGAATAAGAAGCCTACCCCCGCAGACTCAGAGCAGGCAACAACCTGGATGGCATCACAGGGATTCGCCCATATAAAACAAGCAATTTAGAGACAGCAATTCACCTAAATGCATATCTTTAGACTATGGGAGGACACTCACGCAGATACTAATAGTACAGTACATCCAAATTCCCAGAGCTGGGTTAGAAAGTGGGTCCAGAAAGTAAAAAATCCAGACCAAGATTTTGTTTCAACCAATCAGTTGAGTGTAAAGAGTCCCAGTGACAGAATACTCAGCTGGTTGGTTGAAACAAAATCTTGGTCTGGATTTTTACTTTCTGAACCTGAACTATACACCTTTGCAAATTCGAAACACACTGCTGAGATCTGAACATATGACCCTGGTTTCATAACAGCAACATCTTGTTAAATTTATACAGATAAGAGTGAAAACAGTTTATTTGTCACAAAGTTTAAAACTCAAGGCATGTGCATGTGTTTCTGAAACTATATAATATCACTGTCATTCTATATCAGCTATTTTGTAGCTATTACGTCACACAGAGTTGCAGGAAAAAGGACCTCCTCGCATTGAGTGGGTTGTTTTGTTGTGGAAACACAATAGTGAATATGCTGGTCAATTCCTCTTCCTGTGAATGGTATCCTGTGTTTTTTCATCCACCCAGGGTTCGAATCTTGGTCTCCAATCAAGAAAACCTAGTGCAAGCAGTTTACAACATAAATTAAGAAGGAAAGCATAATGAAAACATACCGCAGAAAAATAACTTATCTAATTAGTTCTGTCCTTTTGAACAATTTCGGTATAATTTCCCCCTGGTTTAATTCCATAAAGATGTAACGCACAAATGAAATTTTAATAGAATTGCCTATTTTGTGCCAGGTGTTATCGTTAACCATTAGCATTGTGCTGTGAATTTCCTTTATGTGGTTCTTTTTTTTACCAGATTAAACAACAATAGGCCTATTCTCCAGAGCAAAAAGAGCAACTTCAATTGGGCTGATCACGACACGGACAGTTTCTTCTGAATCCATAATCCTATTTGCGTGAATTCAAACATGCAATGACTTCCCAAATTAAAATAATATAGGAGATTAGAGAACTACAGCATTGGAGGGGTTTAATTAATTCTTGAAAAGTTGCGTCAAGTTGTCAGGCTATTTTCCAGCTGTGTTAGAACTGATGATGTAGGCCTAGATAATGCAGTGACTGCCTCTTCAAGGCTGGCCTAGTGTTTAAACTTCAAAAACGTGACATACATACTGTACATCCATCCATCCATCCGTCCATTTATTTCAAAACCTGCTTGTCCTATGCGATATTTGTAAACAACTCATAAAGTATATTTTTAATGCCGCAAGCACCTTTTGGAATGCCAAAATCTATTTGATTGTTGGCAAAAAAATTCTAAATTAATTACCTTTCAGAAAAAAATGAACTTGATTTAACTTGATTTAATTTTATACATACCTATAGGTATACTATAAGTCCGGAGTGGCCAATCTTATCCAGAAAGGGCTGCTGTGTATGAGGATTAGATTACTAATTATAGGACTGATTGGCTGAAGAGTCCTGACACCTGGGTTTGATCGGCTGACCTAAAGGTTATCCCAAAATCCTGCATTCGGCCCTTTGTGATTAGATTGGTCACCCCTGATATGTGATCAAATACTGTAGACCCAAGCTTTTGCTACCACCTAGTGGTAATATTTGGGAAATTGTCTGCAAAGGTGGTGTGCAGAATGTTGAATTGACTGAAGGCATGGACAAGTGGGCATAGAAAAAGGATGGATAGATGTATTGTTTCTGGTTGTGCAGTGCCTCAGTGGGCAGTACTGCAGTTGCACACCTCCACGGTTGCTCTGTGTGATTTAGACCAAGCTACTATTCTGAAATGAAGAAAGTCACATAAATCCTGAACAATGAAGCCTGGGACCCGATTTTCATTTAATAAAATACATTAAGTGGCCTGAAACTGTAGTGCCATGCATACATGCATTCAAACAATTAGTAAACACAAAAGATAATTTCTACCAGCTGCGCCTTGATAAGTAATAATGGCTGTTTATCAATTTACTGACTGCAGAGAATTAATTAAGCTTATTCCTGCATGTGAGTATTATTCGATTTACATTACCTTATTTAATCTAAAAATAGATGTACTGTGCCATGGTATTGATATTACACAGATTAGATGGACAAAAGGGTGCGGTTACCTAATTAAAACTTCAACCTTTAATGACCCTTCAGTTGCAATTCAGGAAAATGCATATATTTAGTTAGGCAAAAAAGGAAAATGGATCACCCAGTTTCATTAATTTCAACTATTACTGTAATTTTTTTTTTCGTTAAGGGCCAGAGGTGATATTCAGCATTAGAGGAGAAAAGCTGTGGTTTTAATGGCAATAAAAATCTGCTAATTCCGTAGCATTTCATCCGAAGCATTAGGAGTAGCAGTGTTTCAGTCATCATCACTGTTATAGACTTCAGGTGTGGGACGGAGTTTGACTTAGGGAATAGGAATGACCATCTTATGAAGATCTGATACTATGGCAGCATCCTGTTCAGCTAGCTCTGTGCTAATGTAATTCTGAACACCGTGACAAGGAGATATCTGTTGAAACTGAACGTTAGAACTTGTTCAACACGATAATCAGTTGTTAATTTAAAAGGATAGAGCTTTTGGCTGTCCTGTGATTATCACATTTGAAATTATGAAATTATTTTCATAACATTATTTATGTTTTATTTTGACATCACGTTGATGTGTCTAATAACAAGCATGCCGCATGCAGGGGCTCCGCCCTCTGCTCACAGGACACCCGTAGAAATTTATTGGAGACTAGCAGTCAGCGAATGAAATTGCTCAGTTTCCTGAGTTCATGATGCATTGATAGTAGAGTTTGCCTCCCTCTATCAGGGGCTATTGTTGCATGAAATGATGGTGAATTTGTAATGAATTCTGTGCAGGAGTCCTTCAATGGATGCAATAGCCAGAACCTGATCTCCTTTGCACTTTTTGGGACTAACCTCAGGGAAAGACACCCTTAGTTCAGTCATCCGCTTTATTAGAGCAACACATGCCAGTCCGGGATTCGCCAGCCTCCAGAATTACTGGCACCCTTCAGAGAAATGACCAAAAATGGACCAGCACTCAAGCAACCCAACGGCATTCGCCGACCTCCAGAATTACTGGCACCCTTTGGAGAAATGACCAAAAACAACAATGAAAAATGTTTTTATTGTTCACTAGCTTGATGTTGCATTCTAATTATAAGAGAAATCTAACCAATTCAAAGAGAGTAAATCTTCACAAAAAAATTCCTTTACAATTCCTTAAAATATGTGAGTCATGATTATTGGCACCCCTGCCTTTAGTACTACTGTATGTGCAAACTGAGTCTTCTCTTATGATGCTGGAAGGGGGGATGGGCGAAGCACATCTAAAGGGATCCGGCACATTCCTCATAACAAGATCTCTGCAAATCCCTGGACTCTGCTTGTGAACGCTCCTATTCAGCCCACACCACATGTTTTCAGTGGATTTTACCTAAATCAAGGGACTGGGATGGCCTTGACTTATTTTATACTAAAAACACCCCTAGTGCTAGAAGGATAAAAAGTCACTTTTTTTGCTTGTTTTTGGTTTATCAGAGCCACTTCCAGTTAAAACTCCCGTAAATTCCACCACTTGTGGTTTTGTGGTGTGACGTCAGCAAAGGCTCTCAAGAAAGACTGTCAGATAGTTTGTTGGCATCTTATTGTACTTCTGGAGACTTGCTAACTCCAAGACGCATTCAACTGCTGCCATTTTACAGCTATGGTGCTTGAAGAAGATTCACACTCCTCACTATGCTTCCTCTTCCAGGCAGATTCATTACAGATCCAGATGTTTCAGACTTCTTAATTATTGCTTTAATAGTGGAAATGGGATTTACAAGCATGCCGTTATTTTTTATAGCCATTGCTTGATTTATGTAGGTCAGCCTTTTGACTCATTTCATTATTGTATTCCCTGGTCTAAACCAATGTTCACAATTGAATAAATTGGTTTGGCCTTTGTGTTACTCATTTTCTTTTTTTTACCCAAGGGAATGATACTTCACCACTTATGAGTGCCTAAAAATGCAGAGTTGCTTCTAAATGCTGAAATACTAATGTAAATAGATTCTTTTTCCCCATGACAATTCTTCAGGGTATAAATGTAACATGCATGTTTTAAGAAAAAAAGGGTTTCTTTGAAAAAATTTACCTCAGTGAAACATTAGCTTTCTCTCATAATTTGAGTGTAAGCTAAAGGTAATGAATAATAAGAATGTTTTGTTTGTAGCAGGGCAGTCCTAGGGCAAGGGGAGATCCAGGGCACAGCTGAAAAACCTGTCAATGAGTCAGAGCTCAAGATTTAAAAGTATGCTAATCAGTTAGATTTGGGGCTTTGCTTACAGCATTCGGGGCTTAAGCCTCACTACTATGACCCTGGTGACGCCGACAGTTCACAGTCTTTTTTTTGTCATCGTTACCAAGCATGCCAGTAATTCTGGAGGGCACCATTAATATTTTTAACAAGTTCATAGGTCTGAGGATGGAATTCTGTTAATTACCTTTCACTGCAACAGAGGACAGGAAAGAAACAGAGTCAATGTCATTGGAAGAATAAACCCCACAGGTCTGTATTTGTGGCAGACAAAGATCTTTATCAGGCGCGTCACTGTTGGCATGACACAAGACAAAGTCAAAAATGATGTACAACATCTAACAGAATACACACAGCAGTTAGAGAGGATCCCAAAGTAAACAGAAAAATAAATAAAATCAACTAACACATTCATTTTTTTTTCTCTTTGAAAAAGAAAACACAAACAAAATACACTTTATAAGAATGATCATTAGTTCACCATAACCACCTCATCTGATATGATGATCCCAGTACCTGCCCAGTATCATGCGCTGCTCAGTTATCAGGCTAAAGCCCAGAGTCCATCTCACACCTTCAGAAATGACCTCATGCCCGTGAGACGGACAGTTCCAGGCTCAATTCTGGAACAGATAAAAATAAATAAAAGTTGGAGCTGCCATTCATCCTGCATGTGTGTGCTGGGTGATTGAAAACACTCATCAATGTCACCCCTTCCTGGGATTTCTCTGCTACAGGGATCATGTAGCTGGAACGTGACCCTCTTCCTGCTTTCCATGAAGAAGGAGCTGCAGCAGTATGGCACAAGGAACATGGCTGTCAGCTGATCGTGGAGCTGTTCCTGTGGGTGTGAAAACGATCAACCCCCCAAGGTTTTCTAAATGATTGCACATCAATAAGCATAATTCTTAATGCATTGCACGATGGATTTCTGATATCTGCTGAGAGAGGGAACATCTGACTGAGGACTAGGAATGATTCTCCCTAAACCATGTTAAGTGAGGCCCTTCTTGTTTGTAGAATTCTACCCATAAACGAAGGCAAAGAGACTGCTGCCCTTATTTGTACCTTGTTGTTAAGTTCCTATTTGTTCTGTTCTGGTCCAGGATCAGCCCTCAGGTTCAGATGCCTCCTCTCTTTTCCCTGCTTCAGATGTTGCAATGGTCTTTGGCCTTATGATTATAAAGGGTTTCAACAGGGGCCAATAGACCACTAAAGTATTTAGCTGCTACTTGCTGGTGACACCCAACCAAAAAAAAAAAAAAAAGAAAATACTTCCACAGCTGCAAATTCCACGGTGATGGAATCACTCTATTTGTGTTTCCACTAAAATCACTTTCAACTAAATGCTAAATTTTCTCCAAAGTTAAAGGTTGCTAATAATAATAATAATAATAATAATAATAATAATAATAATAATAATAATAATACACCCTTTTCCCCTTTTACGCAGGTACACAGGTGGATATTTTACTGAAGCAGTTCAGCTGAAGTACCTTTACTCATACTGTAGGTATGACAGCAAGACCCTGTTCCCAAACCCCATTCCTTTGCTAGCTACTTTGTATGCATTCATCTGTGTTTCCACTGAAGACCATCGATGTGAATTGAACGTTCAGTCGAAACAGTTTGAATGCTACAACATCCGAAAGGCCCTGTGCAGTTAAAAAAAAAAAAAACACACACACAAAATCCCCATGTGCCAGTACTTCACACTAGTGACGGAGATAAATGCAGAATAGGCTGGAGGACAAATTAATATGACTGATAGGCCTACAAGCTTCCTATAATTACCCCTCCAAGGTTAAAATCAGTCAGTCAATCAACTGTAAAGACAACGTCACACAGTGGTCTGAACATGAGATGCTTGTACTGTTGTCTGGTCGATCAAGAAGCTAATAGATCATGTTGCAGTATATTATGTGAAAACATTTCACTGCATACAAACGTGTTTCATATGCCATTGGCTATAATAAATACCTCCCTTGATGTGCAATTAAAAGTGAAAAATTGACACATCTTAGGTTAAATTATCCCTAAAATACGATACAGAAGATTATTTGTTATCCCATTTTGAAGCTCTTAGTCAATGGTGTGTGACTAAGGCTGGCCTTTGATAATACTGTTGCTACATTCTAAAATAGTTACAATGTTAATATAAAGTACTCCCTTACAGCATCCTCTCCTAGGAGTATTGCAGAGGCAGGAATTGCGCCCAGGAAGTCAGCTACTTTGTCTTGCATTATAGGTTATAGTCAGTGTTACCAGTTATCTAGATTTCGATATAAATTTAGCTAACTATAAGAATTTATTTGCTTAAAAATATATTCATAAATATTATTTATGTTAATACAAAATAAATATCTCTTTAGGCACCTAATGACTAAAATAGCTTTCGTACTATATTTAACGCAGTAGGCTTAAACGTAAAGTCAGCACTTTATGTGTGATGCATGTGTGGAAAAGTTATGTAGCCAGTTATTTGACAGGTAAATTTAACTCACCTTTGAATACGTGCATTTTTAGAACCACATGCTAATACAGGTGCCCACACTGTTATGGGGAGATTAAGTGTGAAATGCTGTAAAAAACATCACTGCACAAGGCCTTTGTAACCCAAAAATGATGAACACGTTCCTGAGGAGGGAAATAAAGAGACGGAAATAAGTAAGGAAGCTGCACTCATATTCACGAGCCGTGGGGCTGCACTGTTGCAGCACAGGTGTGATTTCTGTGGGCGACTAGTATTGCAAAATGCTTGGAACTTCAGAATCCAATGTTGCCGTGACAACGCTCCGGGGAGACACAGGGACCAACGTGCACAAAAAGCTGCCACTGAAACAAACAAACAAACCAGCCAACCAACAAACAAGCAAACAAACAAACAAAAAAAGAGCAACTTATCAACTAATGAAAGCAGAACATGAAACTTCTAGAACCACTAAGACACAGAGAGAGCAGAAAACTGCACTGGTTAGCCATAAGTTGTCTGACTTACCAGAAAACTATGTCATTTATAGAATTATTCACAACTAACTCAGTGCAGACATAAGGCCAGGAGATCCAGGGAAACTTCTGCGCATGCCCCATGCTTTTGAATACACACTGACTATTTTTCAGCTGTTTCGTAAAGAGAATTGCCACAACGCATGTGAGACCAAGGGGCGTGCCCTTGTCAGAGACCTGCTGGATTTCAGCAAAAGAGGGGCCCGCCTTGTGCTTTTTTTTGTTTTTTAAAGGGTTTTGGCTAAGAAACTTGAACAGAAATGGCTGCCCACCATCAAAGGCAGCCATTTTGATGTGCACAGAGCCCTGAAAACTCCACATCTCAGAAATGACACAATATTCCCCACTCAAATACACACAGTGACATATACACAGCCAGAAAAGTAAAATCCCAATAATACCTCGGAGACTGTCACACCTACCAGTTGTTGTTTTTTTTTCTCTTGTTTTTACAGTCTTTTTTTTCATTTGCTTTCCTAAAACAAAATAATACTTAAAGGGGTATCAGTAAATAACATTATTTTTTCTATCAAGATAAATATTCTATGAATGACATAAAATGGAACAAAAGACAGCTAAACTGGAGGAAAACACATTTTCGTCTACTTGCTTGTCTTTAAAAAGTGATTTCTTTGCTTCACTGAGTTACCCTTTGTTTGTTGGAGTTTAAAAAAATCTGCCAGACCCATAGAATTAAAAAGGTGCTCAGTGCACAGTGACTCGTGACATCATCAATCACACAGATCGCCAGGCTGTACGGCAGCAGCCGCCCCTGCCCTCCTTTCCACTCCCCTCCCCTGCACCAAACACAGCGCTGAAATGACCAAGCCTCTTCATCCATCTGGAGTTTGTCTCCCTGGTGAGATGGTCACCCCCGCTCACAGTTACTTCCAGTGTGAATCTCCACACAATCCCCTCTGCTGTTCCTCCAAGGTAGTGTTTTTGTTTTTTTCTCTGAATATGTATTTTTTTGGGGGTTTTTGGAGCGGACGTCCCGTCATCCGGCTCCTCTGCCTCACAACGCGGACACTTTGACAACGTTCGAACTGGCCGTGGTCTGGACGTTGGTGCTGGTGAGCGACTGGCCGTCTCCCTCGGGGGTGATGGCTGGCGGCGTGGGAACGCTGATGATCGCCGTGGTGATCAGGCCCGTTTTGCAGTTCAGCCGTGATCCCTCGTCTAGCTTCATATTGAGACTGGAGCGACTGAAATTACATCAAGTACAAATATTTAATCTACAAAATACAATACGTCTGCAATGACAGTGTGATTTAATTTCATGACAGAAATACAATAAATCTTATATGAAACTACCGCATGTAATTTTATATTACATTATTTAAATGAAATAATCGTTTATTTGCACAATCACAGGTACTCTGAAATGCTCCACTTCACTGACCCAAACAAGTTTGGGGGGGGTCACAGCACTGGGTCAGCCTGTATGTCGCACCCCTAGAGCTGGGAATTAAAGGCTTTGCTCAAGGGCACACGGACATTTAACCATTGTGCTGAGGCCAGGACTCAAACCAGTGATCTTCTGCTCAGAGGCACAGAGGCTTAAGCCCAAAGCCACTCATTGTTTCCCAGTGTTTTATTCAAAGCGACATAGAATTGAGAAAGTAGGGTCAGACTGTCCCTGGAGCAGCTGGGGGGTTAAAGGCCTTGCTCAAGGGTCCAAAGGTGAAATGAAACTGCGACTGTAGGGATTTAAACCAGCAATCTTCCAATAAGAGCCACAGTTGACTGACCTGCAGAATCACATAGCGCAAGCCAAACTCGGTCCAGTTGTTTTGTATTACTAGGCTGGCCTGTTGAACCCTGACAGCTAAGCAAACAGCTTATTCCAGACAAGACAGAGTTTTGTCTGGAAATAATTCAGCAGTTACGGACAGCTTATCAACAGAACCTAAATTACATTTAAATATTCGGTCCACATTCAACAGTTTGCTGCAGTCATCCAGCCATGAAAGGTAATATAAAACAATTACTGGAGTCTCCAGTTATAGACTTAGTCTAGAGATTTATATGCGCAATTTTTGATGCGTTGTGCAACTTTGTGACAGAAGTGCAGCGTCCTGTTTAAAATCCCCCTAGTGGCTGAATTTCAGAACTACGCTTTTACAGAATAAAGGAAGATAATTCTGCTAAAATGGGATATTTGCAATGTAAACACACTATTAGAAATCTGACCTGGTACTGAGGGGTGGCTGGTCACCGCACTGAATGTGGATGGCACTGAGCTCCTGCAGGCTGCGCTGGCACGTGGGGGGCACACCGGCACTGGGCAGCTGCGGACTTTTCCGGCTGCGGCGGCAGCAACAGGTGCTGGTGGGGCCGTCCTGGCTGGATAGGGAGGGGCTGCGAGAAGGGCAGCTCTGCAGCGTCCCCTCCAGGCAGTTCTGCTCATATAGCTGTTCATCAACAAACTCATGTGCCTGCCGGGGAGCAGGGAGGGGAGAAGGGGAGCAGAATTTATCAATAGCAATATGATACCAGGTTTCAATTGGTTGGGTATTTCACATATGCTAACCACTTATCCTGGACAGAGTAACAGGAGTCCTGAGGGCTACAGGAATCAACATAGAGCAGGGGTTCACCCTAAAGAGGATGCCTGACCGTCACAGGGCACAAGGCAGGGGTACACCCTAAAGAGGATGCCTGACCGTCACAGGGCACAAGGCAGGGGTACACCCTAAAGAGGATGCCAGACCGTCACAGGGCACAAGGCAGGGGTACACCCTAAAGAGGATGCCAGACCGTCACAGGGCACATGTACCCACCCAGACACACGTCGATTTAGTGGACTGAGGGAGGTAATGAGTACCTGGGGGGAAGCCACACGACACGGGTAGAACATGCAGCCTCCAGACGTGCTTCAAAACATAAATATGAAGGGGGGGGGGCTTTTGATATTCAACTAAACATGAATATTAAAAGAGATGGAGTGAGTCAGACAGAGTTTTAATTCAGCTGTTTTGACAACCACTGTGCAGGCGTTTTAGTTATGATTCCGCTCTACCTACAGTTTAACGTGAAATCAATTAAGTTCTATGTCAAATTAATAAAGGAAGAAAGGATGCATTGCTGACAATGTGTTACTCTGGGCCAATTTGCCTCTTACTGTTTAGTTTCTGATACACAGAGGACACTGTTTACCGTAGCCTACAGGTCAAAAGCCTTTAGCCCTAAAGCTAATTGGGTTTTGCCTCAAGAACGTTGTCTTCTCTCCACACTTGGACCAGCCTTCACAAATCACAGTTTCATCTTCATGAGCAATTCCGTGGTTTGTAATAAATTCAAAGAACAGGCAACGCTTTTAGCAGAGTCATTTGACAGCTTACTGTGCTGTACAGTTAGTCTCACTGTTAGAGCTTTAATAAATCCATTGAAGTAATGGACATTATGAGCTCTTTCAAACTAACATGGCTGGCTGCTTCTTTCAGTGCTCTTTTACTGACAGAAGCTAAAGGCAACAGCCGGATATCTTCTTGCAGGAAACCTGTCTGTTCTGATTAAAGGATGAGGTCACGCTCTCTTAAGGTTCTTAAGGACTTTCAGGTTTACCTCTGAAGAACTCCATCAAAGGAAACTAAGCAGTCAGATTCGTTCTGCACACCAGAATAGATGTGCCCTATACAGTACTTTCAGTCCTTTTCCTAGCTTTTTGATCTTCTTTATATTGCTGCTACATCTTTTATTTTTAATATATTCTAATATTATTGTCTAGTATTGCTTATGAGTATATAAGTGAGTTACTAGCTAGGAGGATTCCAGCCATATTACATAGGCTAGACTCCACACAGCTAGCTGAGCAGCACAGAAAGTAGGCAGCGTGCACAAAGCAGGACATAGCCCTCAACAATGTTGATGGACGTGTCACTCTAATTGGGTGGTATGCACATAACCACCTGACACGTCCATCCCAGGGGGAGATCCACAAAAGATCAAGGATATGATCATCAGGATGAATATTACCAAACAGGAATCACTCACACCACCTGCTATATGGTTTACCAGAGCAAGCTATCCTTATACCTCTGAATGCAGACATATTTCAAATGTCGCTGAACGCAAGCAACCAGGCAACATTGTCTCGGCGATGCCCAGCCTTATGACTCAATGGTAGCGTTACAGGCGGTGAAAGTGACGCTTCAGAGAGGAAGCAGGGGGAACAGCAGATGGCTCTGGGCACACTCACGGTGGTCTTCTCCAGGCAGTGCAGTAGGTGGTGGTGTTGGCTCTCCAGCAGAGATGCAGTCTTATTCAGCTGCTGGTCCCCCTCTTCAGCGGCCTGTAAACACACACACACACACGCACAAACATACAGTTTTTACAGACAGTGGGCATACAAGAAGAATAGGCCAAAGGTTCCTGATTTTACTCGTAGAAGCCCATGGTTGACATATTTCTGTACAAATCTATTAATTCATTTCCAATGTATGAAAATCTGGCCCGCATTTTAAGTGTTTTTTGTGATACATATTTATTCATAATTTGACAAAAATAGGTACAAAACATGTCATATTTATAATTTAACTGCCATGCTGTATTGGATAAACAGCTACGGGAAACAGAAGATTAATTCAAATATTTTCCTAATTTAAATTAATTGGTCCTATTAATTGGACTGATGATTTTATTAAATTCTGGGTTGAAGTGCCTATCTGCAGAGTCACTGGGTTGCCAAAATAGCATGGTGTAAGTCTTAGAGGGAACCCAGTGCGTGTCGACTGGTGAAGCGCTTGATGCTATTTGTAGCTCTGAAGGTTCTGTTTGTGACGGAGGGGTTAAAGCACCCAGAGACATTGCCTTACTGTGGCGCTGCTCTCCTGCTGTGCAACATTAACCTCGTTTATGGATCCTTACTCCGTAAATGACATTTAATTGAACCAATTAATCACTTCATTGGGTCAATTACACTCAATTAATGCAGGTGTACTCCAACTGCTTAGTCATTTGATATTCAGAGTTTCCTAACAAATCTGCAGACCTACAGCAGTGGAATTTTTTTTCCTTAGCCTTGCTCTATCAGCACAGTCTGTACACTTATACCTATATAGTCTCTTGCAGCCAGACGTATCAGATCTGTATTAAATTCATGTGAAAATCAGATTTGTTGAAATCTTAGGCATCAGCATCAGCAGTGAATGTATTTACACTAATCCAGTTAATAATAAACACATACAGTTCTTTCATTGTATGGATTCCACCAGCAGGAGTTGTATGTCTGAAGCTGTGTGTTTGTAAAAATAACCCATGACTCACTGGTACGATTGGGAGCAGCTTGGGCTCAGGTATGTGGGTGAGAGCATTTCTAAAGCAGTGTATTTATTTAGCTGCTTAACTGAGACCTTTATATAAGGTGAATTGCATAGTTTACATTTGTACTGATTTAAACAGCTGGGTATTTAATTGCATCGATTCACATTAAATACAGGGATTGCGGGTTCGTCAGTGGGGGTCCTGCAAGGCTAACACACTACAACACCAGCTGCCACATGGCTGACGTAATCACGGTTAGCTGGGCAGAATCCACCACCGCTATGGCCGTCATCATGAGAGTGGGAACCCAATCTGGCACCTCCCCTTCCCCGATGGCATTCTAACGACGGACCCGGTTAGCATGGTGACAATGAGTGTGGCAGTTGGTGACACAGTGTGTAAGGCAACCCTCTTGAGGACTGTGTAGTGATTTAGTCACTGCTACCATATTCTGTTTAAGACTTTACTGCTACTGACAGCTATAAAATATCTCGCTTGTTACAACAGATGTAAGATTACCGGCAAAAATTAGCCAGTGGCAATGCAAAGCATACTCCAAAATATATTCTCCGGGAGATATTTCTCTTCTGATATATAAAAAGAGCATTGTGTGTCTTTTGCAGATCTTAATGACAAAAGGCAACGCATGCCTTTTTGTGATTCTGATTTTTTAAACAACATGACCACATGTGATTTTTTTAATGATAGTATCCCCATTTCATTCATACTTATGTTCTCAGAAGTTCAGGTGCTATGAAAAAGCATGACTAATCTTGATGAGGTTCTTCTCAGAGATCTTCAATTTTTATAAAGATATCAATTGTTAAAAAAAACATCTCATGTGGTATTCATGAATGGGCAGTGTTACTAAATATTACTAAAGCTTGAGCCACATTATGACAGCATTCAAATGGTTAGGTATTCATTGGGAGGAACATGAAATTTACCCTTTCACACTATATCCATCGTCTAACTCGATATTCACACACATACTGTACAAAATATTCAATTCATGATGTTTGCTGACTGCAAACTTTGAAGTTATGAGTGATATACAGTAGCAAAGCTGGGGGTCAGAGTGCAGGGTCAGCCATTTTTATGGCACCCCCTGGAGCAGTTTTTAGGGTTAAGGACTTTGCTCAAGGGCCCAAAAGTAATTTCTCTGCTGGCCACGAGATTTGAACTGCTGACCTTCCGGACACTGACAGCAGTTTAGAAAGTGTGAAGCGTGAATAAGTGTGGCTGCAATATCTGTTCTAATTCGCACAATTTAATTTGACTTATAATGTGATTTTATATTTAATATTTTTATAAATGCATTTCAAGCTATAATTTAGCAGTTACACTGAACTTCTGTTAATGGTTCATAATAAAACGGATCATTTGAAAGACTCTTTTAACCAGATACTTGAGTAAATTTTTCATACAATCTTTTTTTTTCCTCTTACACTGATTTTTTTACACTGTTACACTAATTTTTGGAATGCTTCCTTAACTTTAATTTCTCTCTTTAATTTCTTGAGTTTTAAACTCAATCTAACTAGACGAATATCCTTAAATTCTTTTGGAACACTTGCTTATTGCCAATTTCTAACTCCCTTCACTTCCCCTTCACCTTTGTGTTATTATTTTGTATTAATTTTAATAATGGGAAAACACAAGAGATTCATTTTGTTTCTGTGGCTGCTTTGCCCCATGAGATAAAAAAGCTGATAAAAACCTTTTGATATGATTCTTTAGTTGCTTAGCGAAGCAGAGTCCAGCACGCATCTCAAGACCCTACAGCCATTTCATTTAGTACAGTATGTGTTAAATTTTACCTCAAGCACACCTGACTTAACAGATTACAAGCGTGAAAACTACTTAATTGGTTTAATCACAGCGTGCGGTAATGAAACAGAAAAACAGCTGCGGTTACTTATAGGAAGGTTTGATAACCAGAGGCTTAGCACAGGGTACCTCAACCAGGATCTCTGGGCCCCCAAACAGTCCACGTTTTTGCTCCCTCCCAGCTGCCAGACAGTCCACGTTTTTGCTCCCTCCCAGCTGCCAGACAGTCCACAATTTTGTTTCTGGGAGCTGGGACATAGCAAAAGCGTGGGCTGCCTGGGGGACCCCGGGAACCAGGTTGAGGAACCCTGGCTTAGTAGATTCTTCTGTCTAGACTAAATTATAAACACACTCTAGAGATTCATAAGGAGAGATCTGTTATTTGAGGACGGACTGACCTGGAGCTGTGGAAGTCCAGTAAAGAGGCCGTTGCGCTTGCTGTGGAGGAAGGCGGTAGAGGTGCCACTTTTTGCGGCTCGTATTCGTGCCAGCCTGGCTTTCTGTGGGTGGAGAAGGACATGGCTGAGAGGGCATGTTTACTATAGTGCCTTATCCATCCATCCATCCATCCATGCATCCATCCATCTTCCTGGACAGGGTCACAGGGAATCTGGAGCCCATCCCAAGTACAGGGCAGTGGGATCCTGGAATTGATGATATTTTACTATGCGCCCCTTCTTTATAAAAGTCAGTTTGGCAAAGCTTGTACACTAGGACAAAGGTGTTTCGATGTATGAATTAAAATCGGATGTTACGTCTTATTCATCATAATTAGTTTTACTTGCTAAATAAATGAAATCTACAGCTCGCATAAATGGTTATCTTAGATTTAAGTGATCAGCAGTGGCCCCTGATCCTCCAGGAAAATGTCACCAACGAAATTAGCTGGGCCGGATCCCCCGGGTACTGGGCTGAGTACTGGATCCCCCAGATTAGAGTACTTCAAATTTACTCAGTACAACTCAATTTAGACTTTCATAGCTGCCTGCTGCTGTGTATACTGTATGTTTACCTTCAGTATAACTGTCCTGAGATTCAGCAGACACTCTTAAAATTCTGATGAGAAGAACCTACTAGGGGTGCTAGCTTCCAGTAGACCCTCATCCTTAAAGTGGTGTAGATCTATGAAGCTTAGACCCTTGGGTCCTTGCATGTGTAAACAAAATAACATCCAGAAAGTCACTCTTTAAATGACAATTACATAACACTGAGAATTTAAAAAGAACATGCAGTTATATTAGTATATGCGTTGTTGTGTTTGTACTCCTACTTCTAACCTTTAATGATTACAGAAATATTATTAAACAATTTTTCATAGATTTTTTTCTTGCTATATTTTTGCCAAATGCCATTACAAGATAAAGATAAACACGCAATACTAGGGGCACATTATGTGATTTTATTTGTTACTGAAATTTTATTCTGCAACAATAATATTTAAAGGTCTGTTTTCTCATATAATTTTTCCTGTTACATATAGGGTCACTGGTTACTTAAAGTGTGTGTGTGTGTGTGTGTGTGTGTGTATATATATATATATATTTAATTGCATAATAATATTTAAACACATAAGCCAAGATACACACTTAACAGGGACACTACGTAAATGTGCTATTCAAAAGTGTTACTTTAAAATTTTAAATATCCGATTTAAGTTTATGCCAGTGCTTTTGAAGTTGATTTTAATTTCAGTCTATTCACCCCAGTGTACCTAAGGGAAAATGCTTGTCGAAGAACAATGAATATAAATAACCTAAATTTGTAATAATTAACAACAAATGCATTATCATGAGAATCCAAAATTGTATAGCAGCAAAACTATGCCAGCCACAATATGACATGGTTATATGATCACATTACATTATTCGGGACTTTATTTAACCATTATTTAACATTCCACAAATTCCAGCCTACATTTTGTTTATTTCTGTTTGCTATTTGCATCAAACCTTTTTTTTAGTGAGTCGACATATGAATTGATAATGAACACCTATTATATCATGCATGAAATTAGTACCCATGCTGATACTGTACGTGAATTGTGCCCCACTAATGAAGAATAAGGCTTTCAATAAGGCTGCCATCCATCTTATGGGTAAAATGCTGAGCAAGTATGAAAATCTATTGAGTAAAATAAAAGCATGTAGTATAAAACAGTACAATCTCAAGCTAAGTTGAAAACCTTTTTTCAAGGACATTTTAGCAGTCTGTTTCAGAGTATCGAAGCAATTTTGATCTCTGTTGCAGTACTTAGCAAACCCTCTCTCTTGCACTTAATCATCTTGTCATAGAAAAAAGACATGGCTGACACCTGGCACAGCTGTTATTTCAGCATCACAACCGCTCTTGTCCAGCTGTGGAAAAGATGGGAATGACCTGGTTTAGCCTGTTGGATTGCCGTATCATTCACCAAACCTGAACTTTCATTTTAAGCATGAATGACCAGGCTAAATTTTGTGTTATTTTGGACCTAGTATGAGAAGACCCAGTGCAATGGAGAAGATACATGGAAATCTCAAAAGGAAAAGAAGAAAAAGATGACCAGCAACAAGATGGATGAACTCATCACAACAATGAACATGCCATTGATAAGCCTGAAGACCCAAACAGAACACAGGGCATTCAGGAGTAATAACTATATGGTTGCCAGGAGATGATATTGAGTTGATGGCACCTAACAATAACAAACAAAAACAAACAACAAAAACAACAGCAACAACAACAATAATAATAATAATAATAATAATACTGTAAATCTGCATAACATTTTTTTCTTGGGTAAACTAAAAAACGGTCAAAATGTTTGTAAATCCTACAATTACACATACAATCGCCAAGTGGATTAGTCCTAAATATGCCCAGGTAATCACTCCAGCCCTGTGGAACTAAATTGCTAAATAAATTAAAATTTCAGCTATTTTTATGGCACCGGTTAGCTGGGCAGGTCTGTTTTTAAGGGTTTCAGAGCCCAAAACCAAATCTAAGTTAAATTCATATAATAAAAGTTGGCAGCTGCTTCCACTAAATTTTTTAGTGGTTTATTGTTTTAGCGTTATCAAATTATACTTTGGAGCTAGCGGGTTAGCAGTTATTGAATCTAAATTTTTGGTTAGCTGTGCCCACCACTGATCATAATGACAAAGATAGTAGAGAAATGTCTAGGCAGAAAGCCACAATGGAAAGCCACTGGAAATGTCGGGTCATCTTTCTTGGTGAAAGTTTTTATAGATCGCTTAACTGTTGTTTACAGCAACCCAATGCATTCTTACACATTCCATTTCGGTAAAAAAAAAAAACCTTCAGGATAGCCTTCTACTTCTGTACCAACTGCATGTTTTGAAACTGCACCAATGATATGACATTGTTGAACTTAGCATGTGTCAACATTTTTTATTGTGCAATTTGAGCACCTTGCTCAAGGATGTATCAGCTGGGTCCCACTCGGTACTCTCGAGTGAAACACTCTATCAAAGCCACATACCCACATAGTGAAGTTATAACAGTTCTTGCCTAATGTTACCGGGTGCCTTGTCACTTAGCCAAACAGACTTTGGACATTGCTTTTTTAGTGGAAAGTGAGACGCTGTTTTTACGTAGGATTTTGGCGAGGTGACCCTGTGAAAAGGCTCTTCAGAATAAAAGCGGAGATGGGATAAGAAAACGATAAATAAATACACAAACAAACAAACAAATAAATAAATTAACAAACAACAAAAACTGCCCTGCTGTCCGCCTCGCTGTGTGTGACTCATCTTCAGTAGTGGGCAGGTTCCTCCCAAACAATTTTGGCTCTCCCTTCTAGTACCCACAATGCACCTCTCTGTATGAAGTCCCAGTAAAGTCACAGGCTGGCTGCCTGCCTCTGTGATGGCTGAGCTAGTCCTTTAACTTTTGCCCCTAAGGTAGCTAAATCAGAACTGAATTTAAAAGGCTGCAAAAAAAACTAAGAATAAAGGGAATGCATAGCAAATAAAACCTTAAAAGATTGTACTTCCTATACCTCTGGATCCCCAGGAGGGAAGTGGATTTTTCTTTTCTCGTCTAAATCCCACCCTCCCCGTATTTCAAAGTGGTGAAGTAGAACTAATTTCGCTTGAATTGAGTCATTGGAACCACAGGTGAAGAAAATGGTGAGGGCAAGATCGGAAGAAAATGGAGGGGAAGTCATAACTTCACCCAGTCAACAAGAAATGGATTGTGATGTCTTTAACCCCGATCCCAGACCGTAGCTCACACGCCTATTCTGCAGTATATCTGGAAGCACGATATATTTGTGTATTTAGTTATTGCTTTGCTGTAGTGGTTTCTACAGTAAATTATTTGATCCATGGCTGTCATGCTACAGCTCTAAGCACCCTTCTAAGAGAGGCATATAACACGTCGCAAAAGGTTGATGTTCAGTGCATTTAATATCATGTTTATATTGTGATACTGCGAATGATTCAGGTGGCTTCACGCAATGACCTTAAAAGGATGATTGTTAGATTAGACGGTTTCGTGATTAGATATAGATATGAATGTCTAGATATCGTTATATCACAATGTACCAGGGGCACCATACTCCGGCAAACCACAGACATATCAATGACATAACGGTGAATGGAAATTCAATTACCAGATGAGCCGGTAAACAGCAATGACTGGCAGCATCGTTATCTGAGTTTATCTTGGAAGAGGATGTGACTTTGGAACATCTTGGTGACCCGCTTCTGGCCTAACGTCAATTTCTTCATTCTAGTTCAGCTGTCTATCATGTCAGTCTGCTCCATCTGACCTTTATTATTATTACCATTTCCATTAGCATTGCTTTTACTGAGTGTGTCATCGCAATAAGCCTCTCTGCCACTGAGGGACACACAATAATCCTCTACATCACCCTCTGCAGGTGACAGGTGTTGCAGTAGGCAGTGCCCCTTGTGGTGGCTTTGCATTTCTGCAGGTTTATGGGAATCTGAATATGGACATGGATTTCACTTCAGCCAGCCAAGGCCAGCACTTTTCTTGGTGCAAGGAGAGCCAAGGATGCAGGCATGGTTTCATTAACTGGGGCCCCAGATGGCTACATAATTGTAATGGGGGACTGTAGTTGCTCATGACTGCAGTGGAATGAAGACAGATGAGGGAGATGAGGAGGAGAGGACAGCACCTAATTTGGAATCTGCCTGCCCACTACCACATGAACAGACAGCGGTCTGTCCATCTACCATTCCTGGTGTCAGAGATACTAACAGAGGTTATTGCAAAAGCAAAGTACGTGACACCTAACTCATACCTCAAATCACAGGATCTCAAGGGCTCTGATGATTTATGGAGATGGAACGTGAATTGCTCACATATTTAAAGAGTACGTTAAGAAGGAGGAAATAAGAGGTCTACTCCAGCCTCAGGATCTATTAGGACAAGTAGATGTAATGTGTTTTTCTCAGAATATAACTGACGATACCACTGTGCATTTTATTGCAAATAAATAAAAGTTAATATTAATATAAAATTTCCTGTTACTTTAACTATTTGAGGTTTACTGGGTTGAATGCTGCAGAAATGTTGTTTATTGCCCACTTACTATTTTGCAGCATCACAACACACAGAACTGAATGTCCTCCTGCATTTTGCTGTGAATGTCATTGTACATTTTATTACAAAGGCTTGGCACCCTCAAAAATACGCGAAGGGTTAGTATTGAGTTTATTCTGTCCTATCTGCACAAAATTAAAACATACCCCGGCACAAAAAACAGAGGCAGATTTCCAGCTGAAAAGCAGTTAAGCATTTTATTTTATTGCTTTTCTCTGCTATCATGCCAAGTCCTCCCCATCATGCCTGAGTGACAGTTGGTGTCTCTGGGTTTGCAGTGGTGCAGACAATGAAGCTGGATAATAGCTATGATTTCTGCATTTCAGGTTTTGCAGAGAACCTGGCAGCCCTCAAATCTATTTGGGAGTGTTTCACTGAGTGACAGTTTTGTTTCGAAGGACCTTTGGATGTCACTGGCCTAAAACCAGCTATAACATGGTGACTTGCGGAACTCACCATTATAAATGCAGTGCACTGTGGGGCTTTTTCCAAGACAAACCAAGCATTGGAGGAGTTGTTATGAGATGGGTGATGGATTTTTTTTTTGAACGTAGTGGACAGGAGTTTAGACGCAGGGTTTAACTGGCTCGGGTCGGTTCTGATTCGACTGGACCCAAATAACCGAGACCTATGCCATTGTCTAACCATATAGCTAATGTAATGAGAGTCACAATGACCCCAGTTGACTAGGAACTTAAACTGAGTGGAGCTTTATACTGCTCAGAAATGCATAGTCATCCACTCCACTGGGGGGTAGCTACTTAAACAATGTACCCTGCAATAGTTCCTAGGGTGGGGTGGGCTGCAGACTGTGGGGG
>JAODJW010000127.1:26569686-26589346 GCA_026777045.1 Hyperopisus bebe | reverse complement strand
CTCTGAGCTGCTGGAAAGGAGGCTAAATCCGTTTAGATGGTGATAAGAAGCTCTTCATCGCTCTGAAGATTCGGAACAGTGTTTGCTTGCAGTCAGAGAAGGTCCTCCAACTCATTACCACGTCTGCTTGAGAAGATTACCAAGGGCAGCTACAGAAAGGCTGCTTCAAGGCCTTAATGTTTGTTCATACATCCTTTATTCCCTTGCCAAGACTTATAATAAAACACATGCATTAGCATGTAGATGATTCTTTCCTCTGCAGGTTTCCTTCCCCTTTTGCATCCCTGTTATGCCAGTCTATCAAACATTTATTTATTCCATTAGTATTACATAAATGTGCTTCCTTGTTAACTACATAAAAAAAAAAACAACCGTAGCCAATAACTCATACAAATTATTGTGATTCTGTGGAATGAAACAACCTAGTACAAAATGTTGTTATATTGACACATCATCAGTTATCTGGTTCATAATCAAAAGCCTGTCAAACTATGAAACAGCATCGTAGTAATTAACTCCATCATAAGGTTTTTGAGGTGATCTTGATCTTTCACCATTGGTGCCCACAGAAACATTTCAGGGAATTTTTAATACAGTCCGAAAATAAATGATTTAAGTGACTAGCAATAAAATACTGTGATGATCATGTCTCCTGGAATTGTTCCTCATAGATATTCTTATAGTGGTTTATGCAAAGACCGACAATATATAACTGCATTTAGCAAAGGTTTGCTCTGTTCCTGTACTACAGACACAAAGCTGCAATCACCTGACAATAACGCACACAGCTGATTCATGGTGCCTTTCTCTGAAGGGGTCACTAAGAATGCATATTCTAGCCAGAATGCCAAAGGTACACTCTTCAGGGTAGATACATCTGATATCGATTCTGTCAGGGTTTCTTGTCCTCTTGGCAACACAAAGGCCAACAAAGAGTTCACAGACAAGAGTGTCACTCTAATCTTTGGTCTCAGGTATTTCAAGCCGCTCACTGTTATAAAACACAGCTGCTGTCGATCTCCTTCTGAAAAAGGTGGCAAAGAGTGCAGAAGGGTATGCTAAGGGTCATCATCTCCAACTATGTACTCCTGAATGACATTTATAGCCTTTCCATTCAGATTCCATTTTTTCAGCCCTCTGCCATCTTACTGAGGTCTAAAAGCAGCTTTTTCCCATTGTCATGACTTACCTAAATATAAGATTATATTATATAAAGAAACTCCATACAAAAGCATGTTACTCATTTCCACAGGTACAGTAGGATGCAGAAGCAATTTTGCATTTTCAGCTGCAGTTAACCTTTCTGGTTTGAGGGGAGGGGTAACTCATATATTGTATGGATCTTATAGCACCCCATTCTATAGCTTCAGCCTTTTGCAGGTCCACTTTAATTACTACTCAAAAATCCCAAAAACGAACAAAAAACACTGGATGTAGCAATGCCACCAAAACAATTAGCTTCACAGATATGTGCCAGCTTTAGAGTTGGCTCTCACTTCAGTATAAATGTCCACTTAATGCTGTGTACTGGGCTGGTGGCACATCCCACACAAACCTCTAAGTGCTCTGCTTCCCCCTGGTGAGTAACTTTGACTCGGCTCTTGAAATGGCAAGAAGGCACAGCTGCGATCATTGCCACCGTTAGCCATGTACGAGATATGCTAATTGCCCTCAGGAGAAGGCTGCGTGGGTCTGAGCATTTTCACAAGCGTCCTTGGTTGCTTTTCTGCATGCACCACCTGTCAAATCAGCAATGGTGCTGACCCCACATCCCTATGAGCTCTCATACAGAGCCAATGGACCCACATCCCTATGAGCTCTCGCATGGGACCATTAGATCACACATCCCTATGAGTTCACATAATGGGCCCTTAGACCCACATCTCTATGAGTTCTCATACTGGGTCATTAGACCCACGTCTGTATGAAATCTCACATGGATCCCACATCCCTATGAGCTCACACACTGGGGCGTTAGACCAACATTTCCATAAGCTCTCATATTGGGTCACTGGACCCTTGTCTGTATGAAATCTCACATGGGGCCATTAGATCTCACAGCTTTATTAGTTCTCACACTGGGCCGTTAGACCCCACGTCCCTGTGAACTCTCACATGGGTCCGTTAGACCCCACGTCCCTGTGAACTCTCACACTCGGCCGTTAGACCCCACGTCCCTGTGAACTCTCACACTGGGCCGTTAGACCCCATGTCCCTGTGAACTCTCACACTCGGCCGTTAGACCCCACGTCACTGTGAACTCTCACACTGGGCCGTTAGACCCCATGTCCCTGTGAACTCTCACACTGGGCCGTTAGACCCCACGTCCCTGTGAACTCTCACACGGGGCTTCATGGTCACTGGTTTTCATGTGAATACTGGTACTGCTGCTTTGACCATAACACATTTATTGGAACATTTATACACATGACAAGAAGTAAATCCACAAAGACAGCCACACACAAATACACAGAACCAATAGGTTTCTGGGAGGCTTATCATTAAACTCTTCCAGCTGTCCAGAGAAGACAGCAGATGACGATTGTTTTTCTCCTACTAGGAGCTGCTGACCAAAAAAAAAAATGGAAATAATACACAAAGAGCATACTGTACAGGAAAACTGATACCCTTATTGATTGCATTAGTACTTTACATAGTTCCAAGATTCATAGCATGTTCATAAAAATATTCCAGGAGATCATTTGCTGACTTTTTACATTGTTGCACACAAGACTAGTGTCCAACACTACCAGCTGTGAGGCCAGGGCTAGAAAGTGCCTCATGATGCTTTAATTAAGCCCTTCTCACCAGCTGTATCTGCCTTTTCAGTGCTCTCCCCCTTGTCCATTCCTGAAATGGCACCTCCAGCAAAGCAGGGCCCCAAGAACTGAAAACAAGCACGGCGCTGCCTTTTCACACCGGCCCTCTCTCTTGCATTATGCTCTCTTATCTGAAGCATCATGCATAGTCAAGAATTTAGCGAGAACAACAGGCAAAGCAAAACTGACAGGATTCTTTTTTTCTTCCATGCGGCCTGCACTGAGGAGGAGTAGACTGCGCTTTAATTAAGCGCATTTCCTGCGACGCGCACACAGGAAAGAAGGCGAGTGGCTCCCGTGGATTCCCACGCCATCCTGCCGCCGTCAAAGTTTCTAAGTAGGCTGTGGGAGAAAGTAGGCCAGCAGCAGCAGCCACTGGGGGGCCACAGGAGCTGCCATGTTCAGCACGCGAGGGCCAGAGTCCTACTTCAGGTCTGAGGGGCCGCGGATGGAGCTTGTATAGAGCAATGCCACCAGATTGTTATGATATGTGGGGGGGGGCAGGGGGTGTTACCTGTGCCCAGGCAGGATATCCTTGACACCCTCAGGGCTATGGATGTGACTGGCAAGCCAGAAACTTCAACACAATAGGCACCGCTGGGTCCCAATTAAGAGAATGGAGGCAGCTGGATGGCGCGGAGAGAGGGTGACTCATTCGACATGGCGGAAACAGCGGGATTTCGTGTTTGACTTTTGTATGATTTATGCTACTCCTGTCTTTCAATGGGAAGCCGTTGCTTGGCCTCATCCTCCCCTCCTCGACTGCTTGAGTGCGTGCCATTTTGCGGTTGCCTAGCTGTGGTTCAGCCCAAGCCTATAACTTACCAGTAGCAGGTGTAAGTTCACAGTAATAAAACCTCAATTACTCATAGACATACTTAAGGCTTTTCAACGTTAACTTTATATTCATTGAAGTATCGGACCGACACACGTCCTGGAAACATTGGCAAAGTTAACACCACCTGCAAACATCAACCTTGTCTTTTGTAAAACTGCAAAATAGGCCTTGAAAAACAATGATAACATATTAAACAAACATGTTGGACTGATTTACAGTACAGCAAAAGCTACAGAATACTGTACGATTGTTGTATTTACCTTTCCTTATTTGGCTCTTCTTTAAATTTTCACTCAAACTCTACCCCAGTGCGGCAAAATGGGATGATCCACATGTATATTTTGGCATGTTGAAGCGTGGAATTGGCCGTTGCCCATGGCGACGCGGATGTTAGCGTGGGTGTGCCTTTTTAGGGGCGTCTCTGTGGACGGGTGGTGCTGCAGGTTCATCCGCGTCTGGGGGGGTCAGGCCTGTAGCCGCGGGGGCGTGGCCGTCCCACTGTTTAATTCACTATTCTACTCCGTTCACCTATTGATTTCCATCCTGCAGCGTCTAGACAGACGGCTCTCCCTACCCGCTCAGGGTCGGGCCAAACCGAACAAGAGGGAGGGAATCTGATGGACAGACATATCGGGTATTAAGCGCTCCGTTTTTTCAATATTCGATGTCCTGCCAAGCCCTGTATACTGCCTACATCACTAATGACCACGGACTACTTGGCATCTCCTGTGTGAAAGAGCAATGGAAAAAAAAGATTATTAGTCATGCCTTGAACTCCATATCTGTCAATACTGCAGATCATCAATGTCTCAGGTCCATACAACCGAAAGAGCTGCATTGAAATTTAGTAGAAACTGAATCTGGCTTATTGTTTTCAGCTGTTATTTACGTATTCAGGGCAGTAGACTTGTTAATATTCTGAGTGCGGTTCTGTAAGTATCTTGTTGCTTTCTGTGGCTGGAGAGAAATAATGCTCTTTAGATTAAGGAGGGACCAAACAGGGGTTCCCAGGATGGAAAGCATGCATCCTTGGAAAACAAAAGCAGCTAAAGGGCCAGCGAGCAAAAATATATTCTGAGCTGAAGATGGTGAGATGATTTAGAATATGGGGCGCATTAAACGCTGAGTGCCTCTTGTAGGCACGTCTGCCTCCCTTCTGTGGTGATGGATGCGTAACATCAGAGAATCTAACGAGCGGCGAGCCAAAGGGAAAACAAAGGAGCAGCAGAGGCACTAAAGCTTAGAAGCTCGTCACAAACGAGGTGTGGCATTTGGATGGCGGATGGTGATTTTTAATACGGGGGATGCAGTGTGTGGACAGTAGGAAGTGACCTAAAAAGGTCTTTTTCCCTTATATTGGTCAGTCAGTTACTTGTCTGTAAATTTTGCTCTCCTTCATCTAGGGAATGCATTAGAATTACGTCAACATTAACTGCGGTGTCTGTCATGTTGCTTCAAAGCTACTCGCTCAGTTTGAACACACATAGCGTAGTTGGCAAGCTATCAGACTTGTCTACTAACACTTGAAACTTGAAAATGAAACAAAAGATCAAACTCAAAACTTAATGATAACGACTATTGAAAATGTGTACAAATGCCAATGGGAAAATATGACATAAGAAATGCCCCTGCATGAAATAAAATGAATGAATACTGAGCCAACACCACAGATAGCATGTGAAAGCTGTTTGTCGTGAGCACTAAGGTTATTGCCAGTTATCTTTTCTTGTTCAGACGTCCCCCAATCACCATGCAGAGAAGCCTGGTTTCCAGGCGGGTCTGAAACTTACTGCAGGTCTATCTGTCCAATCAACTTTGCCTAAGTAAAAACTATCCATGCAGGCTCTGAAAACATGTAATCGGAGCATATTCCCCAAAAGGCTTTCATCTCTTCTCCATACAGACAAAGCGGAGAAGAATCCTCCATAGACGTTTCAGTGCAGCATCTCGTCAGTGGGCATCTATGGGCTATTTCAAAGGAAAATTTAACATATACTGTATGTTTTTGAAATGTTCAGCACTGTGGTTCGATGAGTAAAACACATCACACTTTTAATTGCAAGACAAAAATGAATTTACCTTGATGCATTGACTAATTCAATTGTTTTGCCAATTTTATGGAGGAAGCCATGCTTCCCATCTAGTCTTAGAGAAATCGTGTGTGGAAGGCACACATGCAGCTAATGAGCGGAGTTTTGGAAACTGCCTGTGGAAAATAAGGCATTTCCTTCATTAATGGAGCATCTTTGTCTTTAATCCTTACTTACCACCACAGTGAGAAGTGTTGAAGCAGAAAGAGAAGAAAAAAGAAAAAAGAAATAAAAAAACCAATCAAACAGAAGATGGGCATTTCTATGTCGACATTATCTCTGTACATGGCAGGGTATTGATGGCATTGGACACTGAGCTAGGCTTGGCGTTTTCTAGCTTTCAGTCATTCAGGGAAATGCTTTTATCCAAAGCAGCATACGGATTTTACTACATTGAGCCATAATGAAGGAGAATATTATTTGAAAGCAAACTCAGTAACAGGCTCAGTACTTGACCCTTTAGTTCATCATCTGCAATAACCGACAGCCCCATTATTGCAAGTGGCTCCATATCCACTTGTTCAGCTCTATACTGTGTTGGGTTTTAAAACATTCTTCTTCCCTTGATTCCCTCTGGGCTTAAGCTGACCTCAGTTCCAGTATGTTATATTAGCTTCTTTTGGTGTGACTAAATTAAACACCATGACCTTAAATCTATTTGGCATCAATTCAAAGGATCAACGGACTTAGGAAGGTGGTTCTCTGTGAGTCAAATTGTGGAACAATATTGATCTGGCCAGCCCTCCCACATTCTTGATCTGTACTTTCTGGGCTTAGGGAAGTACTGACAAGCATTCCCCCATGATTGTTCAACAAATGCATGTATTACTATACAATCAGAGAAGGGACTTATTTCTTGATGTGGCATTAAAATAGTGCAGTACCTAGGATCACAGCTAGGGGACAGTGTAGGCAGCGTGGTTCAACCATGACGTGGGATGAAGCACTTGAGACATTTAACAGGCACAGTCTCGTCCTACAAAAGCCCAAACCAAGCCTGGAACCTCTCTAGGTCTCTAGGTCATTTAGCAAATGGAGAATGAATTAATGTCACAGCTGACATCCTCAGAAGGATCAGGGGGCTTCATTGTTACAAATCCATATTCACAACAAAGACGACACATCCACAGAAGATGACACATCAACAGAAGAGCTGGGCAAACATATACATTCCTCTCACGTTAAATCAATTCTAATTGCATTTGAACAAAAACACTAGGTCAGCTTGGTGATGGAAGCAGCGAGCATATGCATAACTTAACTGTCATTTAAATACCGTGTGTTACAATTATGCATTCTGCAGTCAAACAAGGCTTCTATCATGTCTATCATGTCATAACTCCTGTTTTGCCAATTCTCAATTCTCTCCACGTGATCCCCAGATTGCAGAAACTGCCCTGGCACGTTCCAGAACAACGTGTCAAAAGAGTAGCTTAGTAGCATCCACAGGAGCGCGTACTTTAAGTGTGAAGCTGCATTTGAAATGAGTCACATATGTACAGCACTGAGGGGAAGCCCTAGGTCCATTTTTGTCCAGTGGGCCTTTAATAAAAAATGAATGTTACTAATCTCAGATGGTTCCTTTTAATGGACGGGCCCTGTGACGTTCTGCAGTGGGAAGGCGGCCGCTTACACACCCACATTGTTCAAAGCGCCGTGCAGGGAACTGAAAAGCCGTGCTGTGACATCAAAGACTGCCCAGAAATAGCACTTTCAGGAGGCTCTGGCTGCTCGGTTCCTGGTGCCATTTGCCCAAAGATTACAGCAGTTTTTTTTTAATGATGCTCATTCAGGGAGTTTGATAACAGTGAAAAATTAAGATGTCTTTGAAAAAAAAAACATTGAAAGGGCTTTGTGATTTTGTGAAGAAACTGTAGACTTCAATACAGGGTATATTAAGATACAGAATAAAAAAAAAAAAATGACCACAAATTAGAATACAGGTCATCGTCAACTTACAACTGTGATCATTTCCGGCTGACCGGTCGTAAGTTGATTTGGTTGAGTTGGCTCTTTATTTTATATGGAAAAATTATCATATGTATAGTATACAATATAATATTTTCTTTAAGTCATATTGTTTCGTGTTTTTAACCTTTTTAATCACCATTTTCTTAGTTCATTGCTGCTGGCAGTTGGGGCGGAAACTGTTATACACTCATGCTGGGCAACACTTACGCTGCCAGACGCGGCGCAGTCCTGGTCACAAATTTGCGGTCTCGGATTCGTTGTAAAGTCAACCAGTCTTAGTCACACAGGCCGTCAAGTCGACAATGACCTGCACATCAAAATGAAAAAACCTGGAGACATCTGTCCCAACTGGACCTTGATGACATCAGCTCCTGGGTTACAATCTGATGTCTCATCAGCAGGTATCGCAAAAGATATCTAAAAAATGCCAGAATGCTAGCGTGCAGCTGACCTCTCTGGACTGCCGCTGCACCTGACAGCCTCTTAGCTGCTGGCCTGGCAGCCTTTTGGCTTTCTGCTCAGTGGGCTGGAATGGCGCCGTTCAACCTTCCTTGAGGCTTTTTGGAAGCCTCTGTTACGCCTGCTGAGCCCCTTCCTGGGAAGCCTTCTACAGGCAGCAGTGCCTGCAATCGATGCTTTAGTGGTCAATGGTGAATTCTTTAGCTGGATCACTAGGGTCACATTATTGTTTATCAGGCTGTTTGTTTTTCAGCCTGTCAAGGACCTTTTTTCTTAATTTGCTCTCAACATTGCAACTTGTCAAAAATACTTTCATGTCTGAGCATTACCCCAAGGGCTAATGTTCCACTTTAAGACATCTGGTACATGGTTTGGACTCTTTACAAGTGGTGCCCTCAAACCTGCCCGCTGGCTACAGATCTTAACTAACCCTCATCTAGTAAACTCATCTCCAGCTGCCAGAGTTTCTTTGCCAGTTCCCTTCCATGGCTTAATTTTAAAGCTGTTTAAAAGGTAAATGAAGAAGCCCACAGAACTGGGTATTCTGTACTTGTTAGTTCTTCGACTCATTCGCATGCAATAATCCATGCATCCAGGTCTTCAGGCAAGTATACACTGACCTTTTTAGGGACATTTATAAACTCTCTTTGATTGACATTAGAATTGAAAAAAGAATTAAAATCAGTGCTGTGCAGTGGGGTCAGTTAAAAAGAAGGGATCATTCACCCATAAACTCCACACAACCTTTGATTATTCAGCACTAGATTATATGTCTGGAGCATGAATTGCAAAGGGTCGAGAACATGCAAAATTGCAAAATAAGGAGTAGCTTAAGGAGGACACTAATGTAAATACCAAGATAGATGCGCGGTGGAAAACTGCTTTGTCTTTTCCAAAGATCTTGTTGCCAGTCTTGGGTCTATGCCTGGACGACAGTGGATTAATTCAACGCAATTACACTAAGTACATCTCAGGTGGATATCATGAATGCCTGGATAGCCAATAGGTCTTATTTGAGAACATGGCCAAATGGAGAGCGATTATCTTCATGCTGGGCTTGGTGGCACAGAAATCCATATTGTGATCTAGTGTCAAAAGGACAAGCAGAGCCAAACAGCTAAGACTGTTAATAAATGCGGCGGGCTATTTTTCAGATGAGATAGACATGAAAAGTGGTGTTATTTAGCTAAAAATGGATCAGTGATCAACCTACCACTAAGTGTAAATGCCTCAACAAAAGCGTTAGATACATAATGCACTGTAAAACCTTGCAGGATGATCAACAAAGCTGGACCACTTCTCTCATTGGCTGACATGTGCCAGTAAATGGACCATGGCAAATACATTGAGGCATCAGGTAATTAGAAAAATGCTAATTAAATGGAAGACTGGAAATTTCCTTCAGCTGCTTCAAAGCCTGAAACACACCAAATGCCTACAGTATATACTGTACCAGCAATAGGCATAAACCTCATCATGAGGTATGTTGCTGTATGTGCTTTGGGCAGGGGAATAAAACAGATCACCAACTCGTGCAAAGTCCCCATATCGCCATTCCATCATTATAAACATGATAAAAAATGTCATCATATTGACCTACAGATAAAAAACACCACCAAATGCAATGGTTTTCTTTTATTTCCTCATATGCCATCTAACCAAAAACATGTACCACTTGCAGTTTACAGACACTGGGTACCTACATCTCATCATAGTCTAAAAAAGCGGCATTCGATCTTCTTAGAATAGGGACCCCCCAGATTTAGTATATAAAAACACAAACGACTAAGGCACGGTCAGGTAAGTAACAATGCAATAATGGGCTCCCGCTTTAGTCTTTTTCACATTGCATGAATGGGATGATAATGCTGGCATTTCATCAATCCACAAAATCTTTCTGTGGACCCCCTACAACTGCGCGATAGAACACCAGGGGAGTCACAAACTCCAGGATGAAAAGCCTGTTGTTCCACATTCAAGAAAAGCAAAATCCAGCTGAGGTGTGTGGAGCAGGCAGAGTGATGGCAGCAGAATTTAAAAAAAGTGATTAAAAAGACAGAAATGAAGGGGACACGTGAAAGAAAAGACACAAGGCTCACGAGACAAAATACACAGAAAACACCCACTGAGGGGGAAATGCATATTTTTAGAACTGGGGAGGGTCAAAGTGAACAGCTGCACCTGGAGAGCTCCATTTCAGATTTCCCCGTCTTTTTTATAGCACTGGAATGACGTGCCTTTGTCAGCTGCTCTTCGTCGGTCATGATGTGAGGGGGGAGCACATGCCTCCGTGCAAAACTGAAACTGCTTTGTGAGAAGCAACATTGCCTAAACAGCTCCAGCTCAATCATTTAATACAAGAAAGTCTAATTAAAACATTACGGGCCAGCCATCGATGCAAGTGCACATCCGAAGGCGCTTAACACCGCTAAACAGGCACAAACACACAGGAAAATTAATCACTATGGGGGCACGTGGCCACTGGGTGTAAAACAGTGACATGGGGACAGTAATAGAATTGTCAAAGTGCATAATTACTGCCTGCGTCTAGCTGAGGACTGCTTTTCTAGTGGAAAAGACAAAATGCTGTCAGGCAAAACTGTTACCATCCTGGGGTGAAAGACTTATTGTTTGCCCTTATATTTTCGGAAAACCCGCAGAGAACACTGTTGTAATAGCTGCAGTCATAACTCATACCCTTCATCTCAGTAACTTCCATAAAGGCTGTTGGAAAACACATACATGGCTTTGGAAGGAGGAGAACAAACAGACAGTAATGTTTTACTTGCCAAATGACAAGCTGTTTTTAAAGGAGGCAAAGCCATCATTAGTCAAGCAGAACTTACTCTCGCTGCTGTTTAAACAAGGATTATGGTCACAGGACAACCCCAAAGCTCAACTTAAAGGCACAAATGCAAAAAACTCAGTCATAAATCTCACCATCAGCTCATGGTAGTCTCTCCATGTTTAGAAATCTTAATACAAACATCATTCCTTTTATTTTTTTCAGCCTATATACAGTAACCTTAAGCTGCTGAAAGGTTTGAAGTATTAGGCATGAGTCGTGAGAAGTTATTCATGCTTTACTTAAAGTGGATTTTTTTCTTGCATTTAATAACATCTGACATTTGTCAGTAAGGTGTTGGGGGCAGAAGGCATGTGGATCTGTGCTCAGTGTCAGCTCGTTTAGACTCCTTGCATCGTAAATAGCCCCTGCTTGCTTACTGTGCTCGTATCCGCACTGTGCTTGCTGTATTTTCAAAGCGAGTTATTTAGCCCCTTTGGTTCACAGTAACTTTTTCTTCAGACTTTGGATCATTGTGGTAGTTTTTTTCTTCTAGGTTTTGGTTCTGCCCATAAGCAGCTGTCTACAGAGGGTTCTTCACACCTGATTTGTGTCTCTTTGGGGTGGTGTTGCCTTTTGTATTAATTTCTGTCTGCTCACACTTTCTAATGTTATTCCAATTCCCAAAATAATAATGATGAGTTTTCTCTCATGGCACATGAAGTCTTCCTCTACCCTTTTCTTCTATGGCAGGCACTTCCGCATTTATAAATTCCACCATTGTGAGTCAGGACTGCCAACATACTGGGCTTTTCCACTGCCACCAAGAACTGAGCCATACCCAAGCTGTACTGCGAAGTACAGCACGATTCCAGCTCCCTTTAATTTTCCACTGCAGAAGAGTCGACTCAGTAAAGGTGTTGCCAAATTTGGAGAGCGACAGTGACATGAAACTGACGTTTATTTACTGTTCGCACAGTGTATATCATGATTTACTAGGCGCTAATTCCTGCTAGCAAGTCTAAGAGAATTACCAGCATCAAACATTAGCGGAATTAGTATTAGTTGACGTATATTCGCATTCTGAATCCATTCTGCTCAGCTGTTCTCCAGTACTTTTTTAAGTAGGAAGTTGGAAATTTTCCAGCTCTGAGTTTTCTGGAATGCATTAAAAAAATTGCGACGTGTGATACTACTAACGATGCACAACATATATAATATACCCTTTTTTCCTTCAGATAATCCAGGCATATCGACACAGATCACCGGTATCTCCATGCTTTCCGACCAATCGACCGATAGTAACACAACCAGCCCGGTTTGGTCATACTTTTGGCCCTGCTAGTACTGTAAGTGTGGTCGTGACAGTGCAGGTACGGCTCAGGAAAGGCTCCCATAATTTACAATGGAAAACCGTCTTTTGTGACATTCTCATTACTGGCAGGGTGCAAAAAAATTGTCAGTGCAGAGCGAATGGGACTTATTGACGATCCAGACATCAGCCCCAAAAAAATTTCAATTAAGATGTGAGGTTAATGGAAAACTAGGATACTTTGCAGTCAGTGGCGAACTGCCTGGAAGAGCAACATTCAAAAGCAGAAGTACAGACAAATCAATCAGAGGGTGCCCTTCAGTACTTCAGAGAGAGTAAAAGGGAAGATGGCGGTAGTGGCTTGACAAATTCATAAGGGAATCACTGCTATGAAAGGCAGTCAGTCTCAGAGACAGTGTCCTTTTACATAACCTGATAGGTAACCCAGAGGAAATTCATGTAAGGCCACATATATATTTGGAGCAACTCTAGCAAAAAGTACGCTATTATGTGCTTGGGAGTAACATTAAAGCCCAGAGTCAGTTATGGGTCATAACTTAATAGAGCCCCTAACAGGAGCAGGAGGGCTATAGTGTCCTTTAGCAGTTCTTCTGATAATGGCTTAAAGGTACTCTTTATATGGAAAGCAGTGTCTTTCACTTCCACAAAAATGTAGTCATCAAAGAGAGGGAAAGAGGTGGATATGAACTAAGAGAGAGGTGAAGAAATTGTTAAGGAGGGAAAGACCTCAGTGCTTGAGATTAGATTGAGTGTATTGTTGCTCCTTAATGGTTTTTTTCCCAGACACACTAGAGAGAGAGCTTCCCACAACCTATAATTGACCTGTGTGGCACTCTCTGCTGGGTCCTGTTTTATGGTAATAAGCTTTAGTGTTGCCATTAAGACTAAGACATTACCTTCTCTTTTTCTCTTGAGAGAAGACAAAGAATATTTAGTTTCTTCATCAATTTAGTAGTAAGGATGCCTGTCCATAAGACCATTATTGCTTCAACAGATTAAAAAAAATCTAAAAGAATCTGCTATTATATTCCTGTATGAATTCTAAAAGCTTAGAGCAGGTAATTCGAACTGCTATTTTGACTACCATGGCTGGAAAAATGTAGCTCAGAGACGATGGGAGATTATTGTTAGGACACATTTGGCAGGAAGTATGAGAGCAAGACATCACTGACTAGGGGCAACTGTGGAAAAATACAAACTCCTAGACTGTGATGTCCATGAATTCATTTGAGAAGCAGGACTGAATTTGAGTGCAAATGTCAAACTAGTGTGTGATATTGATAAGAATAACAGCTCTTTGAAGGGAGCCAGAACTTATGGCTCTATGCCTTCCCACGAGCCGTTCAAAAGAATAGCTCATCATTCTAATTTCTTTTTTTTCTTAGGGAGCAGGAGTTTATCTGTGAAATAGTCACTGGGGTAATGATACACTAAGATTTGGATCAAATTCAGACTTAGGCACCCCACTAATATTATTGCACTTGTATATGTGGACTTGGTTGAGCGGCCCTAAATTACTTGTATCGCCAGACCCAATAGTTGGCAGAGATCCACTAATCTGCTAACTGCTAATTAACGAAGCTAACTTTTTCATTAGTGCATTAGCATTTCTACTAACTTTCAAAACCATTAGTGGACCAATTAGATTCCACTAAGTTTAGTTTTGCTAACTTTAAATCTACTAACATTTTTTCTGCAGGTGAAGTGAATACAGGTAAACTTTAACAGTCATACGTGTTTGTAAACCCTAAAATCACACATATTTGTTCCAGTCTGTTGTGATCGTGACTGCAGGAGACTATCTTGGCTTACGACGTGTAAGCACAAGACATGGTTAGTTGACAACTTGTCAGATTTAAGGTACCCTACTTTAAATGAACTTTATCTTTGTCCACTTACATTTAGCCCAGACTACTTTAAATATAACAAGTTATCCAGCTAAGCAAGAAATCCTGCTTCGTGATACAGCCCCCTGGTTGTATTTCCCAGGGTTCTATACAGTACACCAATAAAGAACTGAGACCCTCCTTCCTAGTTCCAGGTAAACGCTGCCATGTCTTGTGTTCTCAAAACAGCTTCATTGAGGGCAGAATGTCTGCATGGGCCAGTTGCAAAATGGAGCTTCTTCGACAAAAACACTTATACTGTACCTCCTACAAGGAACATCAAAGAAAGAAAATCCAATGCAGATTTTATAGAATGCAACAATGCCCAATTGGGTAAGTCCTAAATATCCCCTGGTTGTCACTCTAGTCTGTCAAATAGGACTTTGGTGTTAAACAGCACTCTAGGTATGTCTGTGTTAGTTTCAGTGCTAAAAAGAAGCTACATTCATATAATGAAAGTTAGTGGTTATCGTTAGCTTCCACTAAATTTTTTAGAAGTTTATTGTTTCAGCATTATCGAATTCAAACTTTGCAGTTAGCGGAGTAGCAGTTACTGAAACTAACTTTTCGGCTAGCTGTACCCACCACTGGCCCGACCATTTACCCTCTGTAGAAAGCGTGTTATGTAAATAATTTGCCTTGAATGCAATTCATGGAACACTTAATATTACAGAACATTTCATTTAGTGTTCGTTTAAAGGGGAGTAGAGCGGACGTAGAGCAGGCAGTAATATTTGGGCTTAACGGTAAAAAGAACGTACTTGGTTCCCTTTACTCGTACCAAAGAGCTATTGAAAAGAATCAGATTGTTTGGGAACGTAACATCACTAGTGTGTGACCTGGAAATTTCATCAAGTGCAGACCATTGACCTTCACAGAGAGAGATACCATGGACTACTATGATACTGTGTACAGTAGAGCAGAAACCCTTTATTACACTTAAAACATACTGTTGGCAAAAGGAATACAGGCAGCAGTCTGCTGAGCTGTGGGGGGAAGATGTCATATGGTCCGATGAGTCATCCCACACCCTGTACTCAACAAGTACCTGTGGGGCACTAACCACAGGAAGCCTACAAGCTTGAGGACTTGTTTCCTGTAGTCAACTGTTCTGGCGACTTATGTGGATTGAATTTCCTGGCATGCTTTATGCCAAGTCAACCCTTTAGTGGGCAAGGTAAATGACAATATGTACAAAGCCATTTAGGGTCATGACATTCATTCTGTGGTCCAATGAAGTTCCATGAGCCTTGTGGAATATATGCCAAATCACATTAAATCCAATGAAGATGCTTTATATTGGCATTTCCTTGTTAGTTCAGTGGCGGTTGGAAATTAATCTTGCATGAAAGAAGACAAAAATAATGTTTTTTTGAGTGTTAATTTAGTATTGTCTTCCTTTTTCCAGTGAGTGTTATGTTTTCATATATACTTCAAAGTGTTCCATAGCCATGAAACAACTTTTCAAAGATTTAAAGATTTTTGCACAGAACTTTTTGTAATATTACTCATTATTTAAAAAAAAAAACTTTTATAAACTAAAAATAAAGATGCCCTCTGTTCAACAAGCTCCTCACTAGCCTTGAAACCTTGGTTACATTAAAGAAATCTCACAAAATTACTGATGTGTTGAGTAGTTCTTATTCTTTTATGTTTTAAATTATGTGTTGTACAGATAAGAATGAATGTAGAGAATTTCACTTTTACCTTGTTAACTTTTTACCTTTAATAACTCCTACCACTCTAAGGTATTTGAAAAAAAAAGCTGCAACTAAAATAAACCAAATTGCTTTCACAGCCTTCAAATGTGAAGACAGAAAGACAGTGAAGACAAAGGAAGACCTTTGGAGTATTTGGGTGATGAGACCAGAAATGCAAAATCTATTCATGTTATATCCGAACCACATTCAATGCTTTAACCACTGAAGAGTTAATTTGGCTCAGCCACAAAAATTAGATCCTTTAAGTCTGATGTTTAATAGCTCTTAGCAAAAATAAAGAATCAAAATTTCTAAGAAGACAAGGGAATGCCTATAAAGCTGAAGAAGATCATGCTATTGCTAGTTCGAAACTTGAGGTCCTACAAATTGTTCCACTAAATGTAACTTTGAATGTGTTCCTCATCATAGCATGAGAGATATGCAAATGAAGACTTATTCATAAATAGTGTGCAGACTTTAGATATGTAAATACTGAATATTTTAACATGCTAGACGGCAAAGCAAACCTTCTTCAATTCTGCCAACATGAGAATAACATTGATTATGAATATAAGGTACAGAAAAAGAAAATAGCAGAGAAAAAAGCACTGCATGTGACATCTGGACTTCAGCACCACAGAACCCCTAAAGAGGATTAGAGCAAAAATTCTGAGATTCAGCACCGAGCCAAAAGTATGTAAAACCAGCAGTAAATCTGAGTCAAATTTGTTGCCCACCTTGATGTCCCTTAACATCATCTCACTTCAGGAGCTTCTTAAAATATTGATTTCAGGATACAGGGAGGTCTCAAGAGATCCTTTGAGGACCAGTAGAAAAGGAATGTGTGGAACGGATTGCGGTGGAACAGATTATAGAGGCACATGGATACTTACACATCATCAAAAAAATAGTCCAGAGATTATTGTTCCATATTCTGTGCTCCTATAGCCAAGAAACGGGACTCACTCCATTATCTGCCTTGCCCTGCCACCCTCTAAATTAACATGTTGCATAATTAATAAGACATACTCTTTCAATTTCAATATCCAATTCAACCCCTGGTTAAATAAAAAAGGTGCCTGAAGCATTTGGAAGCTGGGATGATTTATTTTTTTCCATTTAGCTCTGTCTGTTCTGTCTATGTTTGTCTTTTTTCCATGTTTTCTTTGGAGCAAAATATGTAAGTTCATACAGTGACTTAACCTCCAGTGACATTAAATGCTTAACTCTGTCTATGGATCCATTTATAATTCAGGAGAGAAAATGTACAATGCAAGATGATAGAAGAGTATATAAGCATATATACATTTCTGCATATAGAGGTTTCATTATCGTTTCCCTGGTTTGCATCTTGAGTGTCTAGAGGCAGTTGGGAGACCCGGGATATCAAACTACTCCTACATTTATACAGTAGGCATTATTTCTTGCAGACTTTTTGCTAGAGCACAGGTCTACTTGGTAAAGTATTGTAAGGTGCTGTGAATCTGTGAGTAGGTGTTTTCATGAGAGGACCCATATTCTTATTCTCTGCATGCATTTTTAAGTGAAAAGAGCTTTGGCATTATTTATTGAAATATTCTCTTTTTTTCTTTCATATTCTCAGTCTCAGTTACTCTCAGATATACTACATGTACAAAAACTACGGTGTAGCAAAAAAAAAATCTGCAACACCCCTGTTTGCTTTTGCACTCTGTGGTAATTAATGGTGAATTTCAACACCACGTCTTGGCTCTCGAGCTGACTACCCAATTGGCTGGGGTCACCAGATTAATGTACATAATTGGTGGGTCTCACCACGTTAATGAAAAATAATCGGATGCTAACACTGTGTTAATTAATTGGATCGGAATTAACATAGAGGGATTGGCTTAAGAGTATAAGAAGACTTGTGTGTACCTGAATGCGCAGCATGGAGAACAGACTGAAATTGAGGCATGCAACAAAAATACTGTAATGCAGAGAATGAAAGGAGCACTAAATGGCATAACTGATAGAACGAAGTTAGAATAAAAAAGAAAGGAAGGCAGTCTGTGAATTATATAAGACATGCTAATGTTCAAGTCTGCTTGGAGATTAAATGAACAGCCCCAACTTTCATTTTCGAAAACAGAAGGTAGACTGTTGGTGTCAGAGAGGGATAATGTCAAAGGGCATTATGGAAGAGAAACAGTAAGAATGGTGAATGAACAAAAAAGCAAGAGAGGAATCTGAGCTGGTGGAATCACTTAAAATTGAGGGGAAAAGACAGTAGTTCCCTCACTGGGTACTGCATGCTGAACTGGAGATGAGACTGACAACAACTAGCTACCTGTCAGCACACAAATATGGTTTTGTAGGTTTTATAGATTTCCTAGCAAACTGGCTACTAACAGGTGGCAAAGTGCTTCAGATTTCAGCTCCATGGATTGTAAAAGTCCACACATTGTTTATGTTGGTGATTTTCTGTAGCCACCTTTAGCTGACACTCATTCGCTTTCGATAATTGCTTATTCAGTTTAAGCAGTTATAGTCGTGGGGTCCAGAGCTAAGGTAATTCTATTTTGGGAGGCATCGAGATATTCACAAATCTTTGGGGCCAGACCCAACCACAATTAACAAGGTGAGAAGGGAGCTCCAAGCCACTGTGCACTCCGTAAATTTTAACCTGTCCTCCCCCTGCAGACTTCAAAGGAATTATTCTACTCTTATATGTGAGAAGCTGTGCGGCCATGTCAGTCCAGCTAAATGCTAACAATGAGAACAGCTGCTGAGCATCTTCGCTGTCATTCGCTACCTGCAGTAAACACCAACTTCCAGCTAACAGCATCTTTGCCTTGCTGCTGTCAAAATTGATCTTGCGACTGAGGAGCCACAGGCTGCCAAAGCAGACAAAACTGTGCCCCTTGCTTTGTACGTGTCGGATAAGGCTGGTCATGCTGACACGGGTGATATTGTGCCATGTAAACAAAGTCGTTTCCTGCTAACTTCCCACTTCAAAAGCTCCAACCTCACTTTTACTTGAGTACCACATGATGCTGACAACATTGGCGGCGTTGATGAAACTTCTAGCAGACACACGTTGGTGATATTCACCAGGACAGAGAAGTTTTTTTTCAGTTGGGAGCTTTTTTATATCAAGGCCTGAAGACAAATTAAGTAATTAAGTCTTTTTTCACCCAATTAATCTCTACAAATTAAGTTGCATTGTGTGCTGCATGTAGGGGACTATTTTCAAATATTATTCATCCATAAATAAATAAGAATGGATGTCTTTTGGTATATCTGGAGTTCAGATAAGTTATACTTCTTTAGATAGTTATGCTTCTGAAGTAATAGACCAAATCTCATTAATACAGGAGGATTCACACTCCAGCAAGATGGCTAAATAAAGGCTAGAACTTCACTTCTGATGTCAGGATGGTCAGGGATTAAATTTTCGCCTCGCCATTCCACTGAACCCGCTGGGACCCTTATAACCTCATTGGTTACTCTTTCTTTTCTCTCAGTACCCCGTAAAACTGCACTAATTGCAGTATTTGCTTTTGCGCTCCATTAGGAGTGAAACTTCATTTAGGAAACATTAACTTAAAACGAAACCAATCTGCTAGATAGTGCAGCACGGCTTTGGCATAATTACTCTAAGGAAGTTACAGTATTGATACTTCTAATGCAGAGGCTTTGGACAATAGTTGAAGCAATTTAGACTGAAGTTACCAGGGAACATGCATTAATTCAATGTGGCTGTAGACAGGAATATGGCAATACATTCTAAATTTCAGTCAGTGAGCTTTTGGGTCACC
>JAODJW010000127.1:26529366-26543254 GCA_026777045.1 Hyperopisus bebe | reverse complement strand
GGGGGGGGGGGGGGGGGGGGGGGGGTCAGTGGTCTGCCAGGCCACCAACAGGGTCACACGGCCAGGCGCGGTGAGGGACACCGGGCCCCCGGGAATGCAATGTTATCCCTCCCCTTCAGATGTACTCCATCCACCAGAGGTGCAGCTAGTATCCAGATGTGCCCATTAAGCCATCCAGCAGTAAACAGACAACCGGTGCCTGACACATTGCCTGGAGATGAGCGAAAAACAAACAACACAAGGCTATTGGCTGCAAACCAAGACGCGGCGCCTTAAAGTCACGGCGACCAGTGGCAAGGCACCATAATGAGATCTGCCACTCAGCTTTGCTCACCATGGCAACCCTGAGAAAACTCCTCTTAATCAAGTAAGGCCAGCTGTGTGCGAGTAGCTGGGCTGTAATGTCGAGTTGACCTGACAGACTTGCTGAAAATGTATGTGCTTGTCCAAATCGACACATACCATCCATTCCATCCCTGAAGTCACACTTCCTTAATCATACATACAATCATACAGAAGCACACAATGCAATCACAATGTGTTATCAACTGATGCTATTTAAATAACTAACACTGCTGTTTTACAGCTCATCGCCCTTATTTTTAGAAGCATGTGGATGAAGAACATGGTATAGAGGGACACACTTAAGAGGCAAATACGGATGTAAGCGAACACCATGGAATCACCACTTTTAAGTTCAGATGCCTATCGAACACCCAGCTGCAGGTCCATTGTATGCTTTAAAGATTCAGAACGCATGAAAATATTTGACCCCATAATCTCAGTCCAGGTTCCCGTCTGGACAAAGACCTAAGAGGACGTGGTTAAGGAACTGGGCCTATAAGCACGAGTTTCCCTGATGAGGACTTAGACTTAGCAGGACACTTAACCCTGGTTTGCCCCACCAAATGACCATCCGCATCCTAAATCACTAAAACTGAAAATTGCATGTAAATCAGATACACAAATAAACCCAATTTGCAAAAGTAATCAAACAAGGTGGCACAAGGTATGAGCTTTGAGTGGAGCTGGGACCCTACGATATGTCGTATACGAGGCCTGCTCCGCCTGCTTTTCACCAGGATCCCGCTCTGTATGGAGTTTGGTGATGCATGTAGGCCACGTCCCGCCTAACTGAGAGAGGTAACCTGTCCATCCTCAGGTTATTACACGGATATCACAGTCGAGTATTTAAAGGGTGGGGTGAAAAGTGATCCGGATCAAAGATCAAAAGATGAAGTATCTGCTGATGAGGCTGAAGTGCTGCTGGTGACATTTTTTCTTTCCTAGCGCCCCTCAGAAGTGAGGCAGTGGAACTCCTATACACAGGTGCTAACAACCTTTAGCGCTCTGTAGTATGAACCTGAACCCAGCGTTTGTGTCCACAGCAGCATGCGATGCAGATTCTATTAAAGGAACCAACAAATTCGGAGCTGGATATTTTTACCTCCATTTGTAACTTGTGACTAAGCTGCCTCCAAACCCCATTACCTCATATAGCATTCGTCTGTAATGCATCATTGCTATTTATTCAATCAGACTCCATTTTTGAGCTTGTCCAGGACTATTAATGAAGGGTGTTAAGAGTGTTACGCCGTCCTTTTAAATGATTGGGCAGCCACTGAGGCTTCAGCTCAAGAGGTTTCACGAGGAAATGGACGCCATCTTGCCAAAAGCTGATCTTTGACCACTGATTATACTGTTTAACCACTCTGCACTGCCAATGTATGTACTGTCCATTTACACAGGCAGCAGCAGAATGATATAAAAAACATTTCCTGTCATTCACACACTCATCTGCATAATTCAATATTAAAAAGATCCCATAGCCTTTCTGAAAACTAAAGCAATTTGTACACATCCTTCACAGACTGCCTTGGTGAGTTTTTTTTCTTAAGCCCTGTGGACCACAGTCATTCTTCTCTTTCTCAGTTCATTTTTCAAAAGATAAAAAAAGCTGTTATCCAAAACAGACAGAGCCGGGCAATACTTGACTGTGAGTCATTCCATATTCTGCCTCAGCTGATTAATTTACTTCAAAGATCACTGCCGAGGTAATATCGAGTCTCCCTAGTTTGGCATAGGACTTTGCAAAACAGAAGATATAGCCCACGCTGGCTGATCACCTGGGGTTTATGATTATACTACTTACATTTCTCTTTTTCCATCCTTTCTCCTGAATTCGAGCTGAGGCACCAGTAATTGTGGCCTGGAATTTGCCATCCTACCTTAAACAAAGTATTTTACTCCACCTTGCTCTGCCTCCAACCTCTCTAGGTCCTGAGATGCCAGTTCCTATATGCCAGAGCTATTCAAATCACAGCCCACAAGGTGCAAGCACTGCTGATTTTCCAGCCTCCCTTTACCTGTGAGCCAGGTGTGAAACCTCTGTGCCCAATCAGAATCAGTAATTATTAAACTAACTGCCTGGGAGATCCAAAAACAAGGCCTAGATTTGGAATTGAGGTCCAGATTTGAAGAGCCCTGCTTTATACGTTACTCAGACATTTGGGGATGACTCTTTGCTAGTGGTGCAGTTTAAGCTGTTTGAGTAGCCCATGTGGAAAGAAGATCTGGAACTGCGATGGCTTTGGGAACAGTTGTTTCCCAGCCAAATAAAGTCAAGCTGGACAGCTGGGCAGCAAAATGTCATGAGGTGTTTAATCAAGCAAACAGATATAAATGAAGACTGCTTTCCTATGTAGTATTACTGCAGTAGCATGACATGTCACCAGCCCATTCCGGCTATGGCCTGTATCCAGACACTTTCAGCAGCAGCCAGTCTTCTGAGCACCTCTTATCCAGCCTTAGCACACGTGCAATTGCACGCAAAAGCAGGAGTTGGTTGCTAATTATAAAGGTCTCATTTGCATTTTTTTTCCAGCCAATATCTATGTCTCTCCCCGCTAGGCCTGTTGATCTAATCCCACTCCCAGTGGGACTCCGAATTCCAGCAGGAGAGTTTCGGTGACGTTCCAAAAAGTACGGTTCGCTTGGTTTTTGGAGGTCACCCCTAATCCTGCACCCAAACTGCAACAGTGGCATTTTAAGTTTGTGCTGGGATATCAATCAGTCCTCTGAGATATAATTGGGAGAAGAAACATTTAAATTCAAAGCCGGTTCTTCATTCTTTGAATGGGACCTCTGGTTCACCTCAACCTCCATCTGATTTCATCAAGCATGACGATGATTTTAACACAATCGGCACAGCATTTCAATGTGTTCATTTTTCGTGCAAATGTCAGAGAAGGTCACGAAGAGCTGTAAAGCTGGAAGACACGTTGGCCTGGCTTTGTCTTCCATTCCCAAAATTCCCATGAGAATGAATCAATGGCAATACTCAATAGGCAACTACACGGACACCACAAACTGCAACATCGTACTATGTCTCAGCACAAACGACTGAGATATGTGCTATGATAAAGTCACTGGTTCAGCTTACTTTTAACTCAGTGAAGTAGCTATATATAGATCAATTTGTATGACTTAATGTGAACCATTACACAGATTCTGTCACAAATGGACGGTCACTATGAACAACAATCCAATCTTAGGCGAAGAACAACTGTGACCATTAATTACTAGATAATTTAACATAATTGATTTAAACAATTTTTAATGACAGCATAATTACTCTCTGCCAGATTCAATTGCCGTAACGTGGGACTTTCACATAATCATACTTTATCTTCATGGTGCTAAACTAAAACAATACATGAAATGTAATTATACGTGCTTCATTTAACTGTGCGATTTGAAAAGACAAAGAAAAACAAAACAGCACAAGAAACCTAAGGTAAATCGCAATGTCTTTAAAATAAATGTGCAACTGAAGATAATTACCTGGATATGAGTCCTCTCTCTGTCACACTCAGTTTTACTGAGTGTTTGATCTGTGTTGCACATTTCTGATCTTTTTGTTTTTACAATATAATTTTCCTTATTTATCATATTGTTTCTTTTAATGTCTTTATTTTGCTTTCACTATTATGGCAAGAGTTGACCACCTTGCCTTTCAGTGCAGCTTATTGGGTGACTGTATTGACAAATAAAACTTTTGAATCCATTGATACATGTGTTAAAGGGGACCTGTTATGCTCATTTTCACTGTTCATTATTTTATTTTGAGGGTTTTCCTAGAATAGATCTACTTAAAATGTTCCAAAATAACTCACATAACTTTTCTCATACTGTACATCACTATTTCTATTAGAGCTTTAAGTCCCACCCCTGATTGAGCCCAGTGTGTTCTGATTGGTCAGCTTGCCCTACACAGATTGCCCTCGTCTTGCAGTCTGCAGACAGATCCTTGCATGTAGCTGTTACAAGGTGACCTCACCATGTCACGCAAGTAAGGGATGGAATTCCAATGAGGCATTTCAGGCAGATTGGGGAAGAGTGGCTTCTATGGTGAGAGTTACACCCTTTGTTGTGTACTTTGGGCCTAAAGCAGACTGTTTACCTGCACATAAAGCTGTATAACATATGAAAAGGAAAGGGGAAAAGCAGAGAAGCGTTATAGGTCCCCTTTAAGATGTACCTGTACCTGCAGAAGCAGCATGGATGCACTATACCCACTACTAATCTCACACACAAGGTATGGCTTTATTTCAACTTTATTACATCAAGCCATGTTGGTCGTAAAAAGGCTATGGGAATTTTGGTCAGCAAGAGTCATAAAGTATTACAATGCATCTGTACAATGGAAAACAGTAAAAAAAAAAAAAAAAAAAAAGTCATCATCAGCCAGATGACAATCTGATGGTTATTTAACTTGTGCTCCTATGGTTCTTTGGATCTATCGTGCACCGACAAGGACACACGGCAAAATCTATTATTTATTTCGGCGCAGCTTTGTTTGGATTCACAGAGGACGTTTGCAATTCCAGCGTCAATAGTCTCCGAAGGATGACACTGCAGATCAGTCATCCGGAGTGCACACAGGCTACACAAAACATTAGCTGCCACGAAGTCTGACAATGCGAGAGGCGCATGCTGAGGGAGCGGCGGCGACGTTTACAGGAAAGACAAAGGCTCATGTGGCATTGAACAAATGCTGTGCCTACACTGCTTACGCTCATTTATAAATCACACACCCTGCCTGACATGTGAGCCATGTTGCTGGGCAGCCTAGCAAGCGGGGAAGGGCAGAATTAAACTGGGCACCAGTGAAAGACTGGTTACACACAGAGTCATCAGAGAACAGTGTAAGAATTGCAAAACCTGTGCAATATGGATTTTAGGGACGTGGTTGTGAGTGTGCACAGGAGAATTTGTTTCCTAATATTTATTTCACCTGCTAATATAGTATTTACGCAGCAGGACTTGGAAGGAGCAGTTCCAGATGGGCCTTTACACTCTTGAGTGAGAAGCCCAACTGAAACTTGCTCTATAAAAATGCCCTGATGTAGTGTGGGGCAAAATATGTAAACTGTGTAGGTCACTTCTTTTTTTAAATGCAACTGGATATGAAAATGAATAATGCAAGAGCCATATAATAGTCTGTCACACACCTGACAACAGGATGATCAGTCAGATTTTGTCTGCCTGACACATCCCGAGGAATCAGGAGTGAGTGTTTTGGGGGGTGACAGCATGAAGAAAAAAGAGTTTTTTGATTTTTTACCACTGTCTGCTGTGGGCACTTTGGTTGCATCTTTGAATGACAGCCATAGAAAAACACACCGTCATCGTGGATTGCCCAACGTGGATTGCCCACGCTGAGCCATGTACCATTTTATGGCTAATGCTTTTAGCAATTTTATAGCTAATGGTTTTTAACTACGACAATAGAGGTATGCTTTAAAAACCTGGGGTGCTGCTCGAAGAAGGACAATGCCAGTAGTCCGAGACCGGAAAAGTGAAGCTGCTGGATGGAGGCCAGTCACCATCGATCAAACAAACTCACATCTGATTTACATCCCCCGATCCAACCTTGTGTACATCCAGCCCAGGCACAGGTACAGAAATAGAAGCTGTGGGGATTTTTTATGCATGTGAAGCTGACATCTAACATTGATGTGCTGCCTGCCCCCATTTTTCCATCTTTCCTTTTCACACACGGGAGGTGGCGGTGGTGGTGATGGTGGTGGAGGGAGGGGGGGGTCTAGAAAAATATGGTCAGTTGCAGACCACCTGCGGGAGATGGCAGAGCACATCTTTCACGGCGACTCCAGCGCCGTTGCGTAGGGTAGCTGCAGATGAAACACAGAGAAGTAGAGATAGAGGGATGTGTAAAAAGGCAAGAGACAAACATGGGCTTGTGGGGAGAGGATTACGCAGGGAGAGGCCTCTAGCTTTGGAAAGCAGCTCCAGTGTGTTTGAAGTGTATACAAACCTGGCAGAAAACATTCTTTCGTAATAACTGACCCTCACGTGTGGCTGTTTTCATTCAGTTCTAATATCGACCATTTGACGGACTGAAGAGGATCGAGAGCAGCCAGAAACCACAACAATGCAGTGACGCTACCTAACATTTTGAGTATTTAAGAGGCAAAAGTGGATTCTGTATGCCGTCAAGCAGCAAGAAAATGTCATGCGCTATGAGTCACAAATAATCCTGATCTACCCTGCATAATGGCCATTTGTTTTCACTGCAGCTATGTGAAGAAACCTTTTCCGATCCCATCTTTTGCTAATTTCATGGAAAATGTTCACTACCATTGAGAGAATATTGGGGACTTTTTCTCAACATGGAAAGATACGTACACTCTGGGGTCGAATTCACGATTGATGAGAAAAATTAGTGAGCATTATAGACAGAGCTCAGCAAAGACATTAAGGAAAAATTGTTTGATATGGAAGAGTATGAGCCAGGAAGAGCAGCATCAATTAGACTCAAGGTGTGCCATAGCAACTAAAAAAACAACAAAATTCCAAGTTAATATAATGCATACAAAAGTAAATTCATTAACTAACGACACATTCTCTCGGTTTCCTGAACCTACAGAAAGATACTTTTATTGCTTGTTTTGCTATGCCAGTTTTCCGGAGGAATCTAACTGCGATGGCTGTCCCCGCAATGTATTCCTCTAGGGCTTCTGCACCCACTTATACTCTTCAGATATGTTCAACCCACTCAGATATTTTTTTTCTGTCTTGTTTGGTATTTTTTCCACCATGGTACAACAGCTGCTGCCTCTCAATGGATCAGCTACGTGACACGAAAAATGTGGAATCTCTGTGACGGATGTATAACTGACAATATAAATACTGCTCTGACCAAAAACGACAAGGATAACGTAAAGCCCCGTTGTACCTGAGAGAATACTGCTGGCCTAAATCCACACGATACACCTACATGATCACAGTATCAGCATGACAAGGGCTTCCCTTTGCATCTGGGCATTTCCGTGAATGGGAATCACTGCTGGGGGAGAAACGGCGGGTGCGCTGTCAACTCTGCACCAGGTATGAGGACAAGCAACAAGTTTCATGCGAATTTCATAAGTGCAAAACAACAATAATAAAAAAAAAGTTTTGGGAAAAGTACAATAGTGTCAGGACCCATCTGTGGCAGTATTTTTTGGAAATCCTTTTGGACAGGCACATCGGCGTGACTTTGGAAGAAAAAAAAAGAAATATGATGAATGACTCATATTTTAGCACATTTTTTAAATGCTCAGAATCTCCAGAGAATGACGGCGACAGCAGAAAGAGCATGATAAACACAGCGAGGATTTAAAATGAATAACTGCGTGTTGCACGCTTTTACATGGTTGTCGGGGGCAACCTCTGCCTTCTCTAAAGAAGATAACAGAGGCAAATCACTTTAGAAGAAATAACAACTGTTTCCATTTCAGGCTTTGTTATGAGACTGAATCTGTGATTTTGGCGGCAGATTCCATCAGTACATCCAGACATCTATGGCTGTTCCCCAGCAGGACACACATGCATTGCGGAAGACCAAAGCCATGCTTTCTGAGTGCAGCGTCGCATGCATGACGGAGGTGAGCTCAGCTGCACAGCAGCCTTCCCCAGCGAGGAAGTGAGTTTATAATCGGAAACAGTGTAGCTCCTTCAGCTATTTAAAAATGCTTTTAACCCAGTGAAAGTCAAATACTGTGCCCGCGGGATTCTGAATCTAGCTGCGACAAAGGTTTATTTTTTGAAGTCTCTGTCCTCAACTGCAAAATGACTGGACCTCCAGTGACACAGACGTCCCTCCTCCTGGCTTGCGACCATGCTCCATATGCACCCCCGCCACACCCACTTCCTTCCTGGGCATGGCGTGTCAACGCAATAGTGATACATCAAGCGTAATGATGACCATGGTGTTTTAGCTGCTGGCAGCCCAGTCGACATCACAAACCCTCCTCTAAGCCTCAGTATTCAGTCCGCCCTTCTCCTCTTCTGCTCCACTCATCCATCTGGGAACCTGACTTTTGTTTTCAGAGGACAAAAAGATCCACGTTTCGCTTTTTATGCAGGCAGCCAATTTTCGGACTTGTAACAGGTTTCAACAATGAATTAGCCCATCGCATAAAAGTGTTTTATTAGCTTTAGTGGAGGAAAACTGTGCTGTCTCTCCTTTACTTATTTTGTAATTTCTCCACAGTGGTGGCTAATAGTATGAGAAAGCATTATGCAAAAGACTAATCATTAGCGTAATTGTAAAACAATCCTGTCACAATTAGCAAAAACTGTGATGGCAAACATCATCCTACTATAATTCAAAGCATGACAACAAAACCTGTAACCTGTGATTAGTTGTATTCAACAGAGGTACTATAGAACACTACAGACTGGGAATAATAGGTAAACAGAAAAATAGGTAAAATATCTGTAGGAGTATATAATTTTGACACATTATGGTCAATGCATGGTCACCCAAAAAAGAACTAGAATAGTTAAAATTGCAATTTTATGCCAAAGTTAGATATTAAAAATCACTGAGATTATCTATCATTTTAGACTCAAAATTCGCCACTTTGGACAAGCTTAGGATGATCTACTCAATGTTAAAAAATCTGCCTGGAGACGTGACTCAGTCTAAGAGTCTAAACAGGCAGAAGAACTTTTTCTGCACTTCAATTTTTATTCCTGTGCTATTTTACCTACACTGCACACCATTCTGGTTTTAAATGATTTATACATGCACATATGATCATATAAGTTGTTAACTTGTTATAGTTGATGGACAGATTTGATGTATACATTGCAATGAATGGAGGTTCTTACCATAATTGCTGAGTTGTCAGATTCTGAGCTACTGCACCAGCTACAAAAACTCACAGTACTTAGACATGCACAGGGCTTCTCTGTACTTATCGATTACTAACAAAACTTAGAATAGAAAAATGAATTCCATCCATTCTCTTGCTTGGTCTTGTAGTCCTACAGAAATCTTTCCCATGCAAACTATTTTTCAGACTGCTGTTATCTTGGTGGTTGTGTCTTACTCCACTTTTCATAATGGCTTATCTTATCTTTTCAAAGTGTCTTTTCCTCTAAGGGCATACTCACACTTGGCCTGGCTGACTCTCGTGAACGAGCACAGCTGTCCTCCCTCCCCACTCGTCTGCACTCACATTGTGCTTAACGTTCCAGGCCCGACCACGCTTTCATCATCACTGTGCGACTTTTTGTGTTGAAGAAAACGTAAAGAAGATCGCTATTGCACAATGGAGCTCATGATTAATGCCCTAATTCTGTGGCTTATTTGGATTCGTGTTGGGCGCAATGACACATGGGATTCTTATAAATTCATTGAGCATGCAACGCAGCGATTTTCATTTAATCGTGCTGTAACAAGTGTGTGTGTGTATGCACACATGTGTTTGTGTGTGTGTGTAGTATGTTTGTGTTGATTTCCTCTGACTACTCTGGCTTCGTCCTGCAGTCCAAAAGCGTGTGATTGGGTTAATGGATTTCACTGCATTGCCCTGTGTGTATGCCCTGTGATGGACTGGTGTCCCATGTTGCCTGCAGTCCCAACTCATCATGCAGCCATGTATTGAATAAGCAGTTACAGAAGACACATAGACAGATAGATCAATCCCTCTGGAAATCATACACATTTTGAAACCAAACATATGCTTTCTAAAGATGTTGTTCATTTTGCACAATTAGTGAAATGCATGAATGTGATTTGTCTCTCTATTACCACACGTTTCCTGCACAACTGATATATTTCAGTCCAGGATTTTGATCCTAGGTGTGAGATGCACATACCTTGCTTAATTTCAGGGGAATAAACCATGTGAGTGTTATTTTTCAAGAAGTGTCTCGTTATAAATTAGCAATAAAGCATGCAGGCCCCAGCACATACAAACATCGCTCACAAATGTGTGTGGCAGGTATGTATTCAAGCATACAGATAAGCAGTGGGAATAGGGGACTGTTCTGCAGGTTCTATGGGGGTCAAAGGTCAGATGGCTGAAACAGCTAATGAACAAGGAAGAGCCTCCCCGTTCGAACCCCCGGAAGCCTGAGCGTGCTCTGTGAACTCTCCAGGCGCTCTCTTGCCCTGATGGGCCACACGCACGCCGGCAATTCATCAGGAGCGGAAAAAAAAAAAAAAAACGGCGTACAGGCACCTCCATCAATTCCGACAGGCGACGGGAGTGAAACGCAGCCCGGGGTCTGAGACACTCAGCCAGCCATGGTAATTACATCCATCGTCCAATGAGGCCGCCCCTGGCCCCTCCCCTGACTTATCACCTACTTTGAATGAAATCGCAGAAGGAGCTCCATCACCTGTGGCCTTGCGGCCCCATTTCTAAATACTCCTCCCGGAGCACCGGACCATCTCACTCAATCCCAAAGAGGTCCAGGTTCAACTGGTCATCGCAGATAACGTTAGCATCAATTGTATCAGCAGGTTGTATAGCACATAAATCACGAAGAAGCTGCTTAATGGACATGCTGGCCGTCTAACATAGGCTCACCAGAACTTCCTGACCTGAAGGCTATTTCACAGCTCACGCTGCTTGTTTAAATAACCAAACTGATCCCAAATGGCTTTTTTTCCCCCATTGTACGGTTTGCCGTAAACATTCATTTTGTGCCTACTGGCACTTTGCAGAGACTGTAATGAAAAAAGTCACAGAATAGGCACAATATTGCCTTTGAATTAGGACTTGACCTCTGACTGTGTTTGTCTGACGTCATATTTAGCAGTGGTAATGTCACATGTAATCTGCTGTCTTACTCGCCGCCTAACATGCTGGCTGGCAAGACGAAATGTCACACCCTGTTCTGGAGTAAACGACAGGAATAGTTTTCCTAAATATGCCTGAGGATTTATGTTAAGAAGATGACAAATTAGCTCACTGCCTCTAGTGCGCCTCCGTCTGACAGTAATGGCAAAATGCACGGCGTCAGGATTGCAGCGTAATAATGAGTATGCGTTCCGAGTGTTACATTCATGAATGATTGATGACCGTAATGTTCCCGACTTGTAACACGCTGAGGGAAAAATACCTTTTAATTTCTGCAGCGCAATCTTTTAATTTGGCATTAATTACCTTTGCATTCGTAATTAAAATAAATAATGTAAGAGATAATAATTAGTTTTAAAGTCATGAATCTAACTCTGTGCCCTCAGAGCCGGAGGCCAAATTTCATGAAAGAACAACAGCGAACAACAGCGAACTCTGCTTTCTTTGAATAGCGAACAATATGGAAGAGGGTGATTCTATCTGGGAGCCTGGATGGCTTTCTAACTCAAATGTACAGTAGAAAAAGTCCATTGATTAACATGCAGAAACCTTGTTTTTTATACCGCTGAATAATTAATGACTCGTGAACAGAGGGGCGTGTTCCCCACAAGCCCCTCCCCCTCTCTATGGTTCACACACCACCAATGATGACATAAAGGATAAAACCCAAAAGGACCCTGGTGGCAAAGCATTTCAACAAATAAAGTAATGACTAAAAGAATGTAAATATCCATCTGCATAAATATATATATGTAATTTAACTACAGGTCACTTCAGGTCAAAGCATCCAAAATGCAGATAAAGGCTGTACTCATTTTATTTGCATCAATAACATACTTGCAATAAGATGGAGCACTGTTATTACGGAAATTATATGCACGCGATGGCTGAGGTTAGGGTTTTGAATTGGACAGAGGCACCCCATTACTGAGAGGAACCGTTTCTATGAATAAGATCCGTGTTGTGTCATTTCAGTGGCAGTATGCTGCAATTTCTTGTAATTTATGTAACGGCCAAAGTGCACATGTATGAAGGGCGAAGAATGAAAAAGTCTATTTACGGTATGAGAAAACTTCAATCGCAGTACCTGAAATGGGTTGTACTTGGAGATTAAACAGTGATGTAATGTCTAAAAATGGCACAGGTGCCTTCAGGTAAGCTTTGGGTTTGAGTTAGTCTCCTGCTGAACAGCAGTGAGAGACACCACTGCCTTCTTTCCTGTCTGGGCTCTCTGCATCGCTCCGGCGCTCTTCCTCAGTACGGCTCTGCCTACTTGTTGAGGTTGAACTGTTTCAACAACAGATTACTCACAGTATTAGAGTCTCGCTGCTCTCCGCTGTCACACCACAGCGGGATGGATGGGAAGCAAAACACGAAAACGCCTCGTGAGTTTCCTCCCGAATTGGCTGGGATTCTGACAATTCAGGAAGCCGTCCTTGCCTCCGATATCCGTCGGCACAAGTCATTTCCAAACCGTAGGATTTCAGGAGGCAAAATCCCTACATGGGTCTTATCTCGACCTGCTAAATACTCACAGGATGGTCATGAGTGGCTGCTTGGCTTTGAGTCCTCGCTAGCTTGTAGGAAAAGGGGAAAAAGAAACCTCTGTAAATGTCTAAAGGTCGCCACATGCCTCCTGCAGTTAAAGGTCAAACCGGCTTTGATGCTAAAGCCTCTTTTTCAAAATTGAGCTGTAGGCTGAATTTCATTAAGGCATCCATCCCATTTTGCGTCTGTCTTTCCTTTACATCCATTTAACTCACAGGCAAGAGCAAAAAGAAGGCTTATCCCAAAATTCCTCCTTTGAAGGTCATCTCTATCTCATATATGAAGCCTTTCTGGTGAGCACCCTAGGCCCATTCCCAGCGTGGAAAATGGCTGATAATGCTGTTTTGTTTATGCAAACAATGTATGTCACCCAGCGATAAATTGCTTCCCCTAAGACACGCTCTCTGATCTTCGACCAAAAAAGTACACAGATGTAGCGCAATTCAGATCCAGCCAAGCCCCTCAAATATGAATCACGGATTTATAGGGTAATACTTATGATCCCATAGTATGTCCCTCAAAACCACAGCACCGAAATGCTTCAAACGAATACACCGGGTTGATTACCAGCCGAGCAGAATCCTTTAAGACGAGCACAGCATTTATTTGTACACAGAAATCCTATTAAGAGCATTGTTCGACTGGGTTCATGCATTTCAGCGTGACAGAAGTTGCTGTCAGACCTCATAAACAATGCCAAGCAGACAAACAAGGGGTAATATAGACCCATGTTTGCATTTAACTTGAGCCAGGCAGGAAATAAAAACAAATCATTAGGACGTAGTGGCGTCCTTAGGGATGCCAGAGCATGGAACATTGATAAACTAACCAACGACTTCCCCATTAACTCGACTCTGGGTAATTTTTTCGTTGGGTGGCCTTGCTTACGGCCACAGATCGGAAATAAGTCGGGTAAATGATGCAAACGCAAAGTGGCAGAAAAAAAAGGCTTGTCCAGAGATCCTGGCACTTCTGCTCCAAGGCAAAGCAGGGGACAAAACTCTGAAAGCCTGTATGCTTGTTGGGGTCTTGGCCCTTTGCTCGAGGCAGCCAGGCTTTCGTAAATCAGTAATACATGCTAAGCATTGGCTCTACCCTGCGTACCTTCATCCCTCCCCCAAGCTCATTGGGCCCACACTCACAATGGAAGGTGGTCCTGCTTCCCTGCCCCCGCCCCC
>JAODJW010000127.1:26502060-26529266 GCA_026777045.1 Hyperopisus bebe | reverse complement strand
CCCGGCCCCCGCCCCCCCCCCCCCCCCACCCTCCAAGCTCCCAGAAGCCCCAGCTATCTCCCATGCCCTTATTAAGCCAGCCGCACTGAGGTAAACAGTGCTAAGTGTGTCATGAAAGTTTGCATTACTCAGCAGATGCGGCGGCACGCACTATTAGTCACGCTGACACCCACTTCTGCCTGGTAGTTTACTTGAGAAGGGAGGCCTCTGGTTTCATAACAGGACTTTTAGCTAGCCACTCCCACCCCCCCGAAGCGCGATAGGAGAACGGCAAAGGCACTGTGCATTCCCGAAGCATCGCTTGTTAACTCAGATCGGGGGGCTCACTGCCAGCATGCAAAGTCGCTAAAACACCATGCTAGTAGAAAAAGCTCTCAGATAAATAAAGGACACACAACAAAGCTATGAAAATTTGTTGTATAACATGGGGGGGGGGTCGTATCCCATTTCTGAGACAGTCGAGAAAAACAAAAGGTGCACCTCTAACGAAAGACAGAATTAAATTTCGGAAAATGAAGATAGAATCAACAGGTGCCACGTCTTCAGAAGAGGAAAAAAAAAATCCACCACTGCCAAAGGTGACCTTTTGTTATTAAAGGAAAGACACAAGCCAGAAAACAAATGAAACCACCATCCATCTTAAAATAGACTTTCAGAACAGAGCACAATAGCCTGGGACATTTATCAGAATCTGAGAGTCGTGCCCATGAAAGTAATTGACGTAGCTGCATACTAAACTTTGCTGTTAATTAACGTGGTTCTGCTTGTGAATTTACAGATCAATAAAACAATAAACAGTGATGCGGGGGCAGAACTCGCATTGCATCACAACAAAGCATTTATAATTATGGTTTTACTGTATTTTTGATACTTCATATTGTTAAAAAGCAATCATAAATGAAGCCAGCTTTGTAAAATATATCTTAATAATTGTATTCCAAAATTTCATCATTATCGATACACTGATGTGATCCTTTACCCAATGTTTCTTTTATGTCTACAGTCCTGTTGTGTTCAGTATATTTGGAATTAAATCACAAACTATGTAGTGGACTAATCTGTGCAGAAAGGAGAATAATGAAGACCACAAATTAAGCCAGTTTTCAATGAGGCTCTCTGGTTGGATTGGGAAAAAGTCCTATGATCTCTGTATGAGTTTTTTGGTTATTCTGCGTCTCAGCAACATACTTTTCCTCTAAAAGCTGTACCCATCTAGATCAAGGCAGTCAAGAATACACAAACCAGAGTGCAGAGAATGGAAAAATGGGCTGGGGGGGGGGGGGGGGACCCACTCACCCAAGGGTCGTCATGGTGACAATGGTGTACCAGAAGGAGGCAGGGATGCTGGTGAACTTGCTGGAGGTGGAACCCTTCTCTGCGTAAAACATGACGGTGGCGAAGATGATGATGGCCATGGTGAGGGAGAAGAGCAGGAAGCCCAACTCCGAAGCACAGCTCTTCAGTGTGTAGCCCAGGATGCGCAGGCCCTGCGAGTGGCGGGAGAATTTGAAGATCCGAAAGACACGGAAGACCCTGAGCGTGACGAACGCGCCGCTCACGTCTTCGTTGTTGGTCATGATCAGGCCTATGTAGTAGGGCAGGATGGCCACCACGTCGATGATGCTCATGACGCTACGCATGAAACGATAGCGGCTGGGTGCAGCAAAAAGCCGCATCAGGTACTCCACGGTGAAGATCATGACGCAGGCCGTGTCCATGCAGAAGAAGGCCACCGTGTAGCGCTCGCCACAGGGCACGTCCTTCTGATTGGGAGTGGAACCACAGGGCACAGTCTCCACCACGTTGGTGATGACGGAGATGGCAATGAAGAAGCCCGTGACGTAGTAGAAGACCAAGGCCATAGTGCTGGTGTGGGGGTTCTCGAACGCCCGCCACATGGTCTCACGGAAGTTCATGTGGGGCAGCTTGCTGTCCTTGTTCTCCTCCTGGTCGTCCATGAGACGCTCGGCATTCTCTCGCTTGCGATCTTTGTACTCTTCGTAGCAGCAGTCGCCGATGATCTCGGGGATGATGCCAAAGAAAGCAAGCTCCTCGTCATAAGCCGAGATGCACTCATGTCGTGGGTAGTGAAGCTTGCCAGTCCGGTAGAAATTGAGGACGCTGCGGAAGGCATCGGGGTCACGGTCGAAGAAGTACTCCTTAGTCTCTTCGTTGTAGAAGAACTCCTTCTCCGAGCTGCCAAGCAAGGTGTCCGGGTAGCGTTCCAAAGTTGTCCTCCAGGTCTGGAAGCGACGCCCACTGACATTCAGGACAATAAGCTCATCCTGACGTTTGCTCTGGTCCCTGGGTGCGATGGGCATGGGGCAGTTAGCCACAGGCATCCAGCCAATGGCAGCGGCCCGAGCGAAAGGGAGCCATGCTGCCACTCCAGCCGCCATGGTGGCTCGGGGATCAGGGAGCAGGTCCACTCCTTTCAAAACCAGCTTGCCTTCAAATTAATAACCATCTAGGAATAGAGGTGGACATGTGGTAGAGTCAATATATTACTGCTAGCCATTAGGGTTACCTATACTCTGCCTTATTTAAGATTCACCCCATTAACGTCATTAAGCATCTCAGCAACAAGGTGGATTATACACTTAAAAGACAGCCCTTTTCATTTGGATTACGGCTAACTGCAATGTCCATTACATGGTCTTGCTGTGGAGCAACAGAAGATATTGGCATAGCACTGGAACAGCACGGGGAGTTTTTACTGCTCACTATTAAAACGGTATCAGATAGCATTTTACAGTGCTGTGTCAGGGTGGAAGCAGACAATGTAAGTTAAGTTTATATCGTGATATCACGAGAGACATCAATATTAATAAACACGACAACGATAAACACATGCCCCTTTAACTGAGGTAGATTAGTTGCCCGTGATAACAACGCAATCGCATTTATGCATGTTTTCAGGTACACCGTAAAGCTCATTTTAAAAAGGAAGAAAAATGCGCCACTTTAAATGTGTCTAAAAGTTCATTTTAGCGCCCAGTTTTTTCATACCTGTAGAGTTAAATTAGCACCAATACCGGTAATCCACCTATCATTTTTATCATCTATCTCTAAAAGCTCATCTCTGGGAAAAAAATGCCACACGCGTTGCATGATTAAACTTTACTCAGTATTTCACAGTATATTCGCTGCACTAGTATTTCACCGTTTTTATTTATGCGCAGCACACATGACAGTCAAACACTTCAGTCAATTAAACTTTTTATGCTGGATTAATAACAAAAATCAAAGTGTTATAGGACAAATCATGCACGCTTTTTAACCTATCGCCGATATATTCCCTAAACTTAAAATCACGTTTGTTAAACCTTTACTTTCAAATATAATTTGAACGACAGACCAGAATCTCATCACATTGTATACGAAAAAGCAAAATATGCATGCCTTTTCATATATAAAACTGGCAGAAAAATGAAACACTTGCCGTTTATTCGAAGGCAATCGCACCGACCTACCTTCCACATCGGCTGGTAAAACAAGAAAAGAAAAGACAAGTGAAAGAGAAAACAAGTAGCGAGCGCTAAAAAGCGGTATCCACAAACGATCAGGAGCGGCTGTCAGATATGCAGTCCTCTGATACATACATGAGATGCTCTTTGCCTTCCCTCGCAGTACAGCCTGATCCCGTTGGCTCCATGCAGTAGTAAATGGTACCCAGAAAGGCTGAGTTGGTGATGACACCTTGCTGGATGCTGATATGATGGACAGGAGTGAGTAGCTCAGCCTCTGTCGCCTCTCTCTCTCTCTCTCTCTCTTTCTCGCTCTCTCTCTCTCATGCACTCTCTCCTTATCGTTCAGCCCCTCACTTGCGCAGATACACGCTCTTCCTTTTTTTTTTTTTTTTTTTTTATTCCCCTACAGACAGTGAAGCAGGTGCGCGTTGCTTTTCACAATTAGGAAATGTCTGCTCACTTTAACGCACGGGGCAGTATATCGCGGTGGTACTTCCTCTTAAATGCGGTTTGTTTGCTCATGAAAATAAAGTAGAGGTTTGAAATAGCACCCAACAGCGTATTTTCTATTTCCAAACTTAAATATCTTGCTTAGATGGACATTGCGTATACTGTTTATCAGGTCACGTTTTACAACTTAAGTTTCACAAAAAATTAACTGAAGAGATGGTTTATGTGACTTTGCCGATCGAGACTGAAACCGGTTACATTCAGCCAGGTATTAAATAGCCTGCTTGATAAATCCTGCCACGCAACTAATTCTTAATGAGTGTTTTATATTTTGAGTGTTATGTCTTTCACTCACAGTCTGTAAATAAATGCATTTTCGAGTTTATTTTATATAAAAGCGATATGCATGGACATATAACAGGCTTTTCCACATCTTTGTTACAGAACAGGTGGTGTAGGCTACGGATCTACACTGGATGCCCGAAAAGTGTGTCCGTGTGAAAAAACTAAATCGAAACACCAGGAAACCATATAAGCATGCTGTCTTCATCTACATTCCCTATAACAGCAAAGAGTAATCTCCATTTTGTGCCGAACAGCAGTGTTGTAAGGGTAAAAGTATGGTTAAGCGTAATTTTGTGTAGATCTGGAGAAAAGGCAACTTTGTACGTAAGGTTAAGATGCTGCATTCCTGCTTAGCTCGTAAACTCCTGGCCTTATAAATTGACGCGAGTAGGAATTGTTAGCTCTGAGCTTGCTAACCGGATTCTGCTCCTTTAGGGGGCGATGCTCGGGGACGCACACCGTACCCTCAGTCCTCGTATTTCATAAGCAAGACTTCTATTTAAGGCTTCTTGGTACTTAAACAGATCACTACAAGACTGAACGAAATGAGTGGACGTTCAGATTTTAAGGAGATGTACATTTTATGAGTAAAACACACGGTAAAAGCAGCAAACCTGGTTATGAGTAACGACAATCAGCGCATTCATTTTAATATAAAATGAATAATGTGAAATTATGTGAAACAAATATGAAATCAAATATAATTCTTCTCACCATGCATGAGAATCCATGAATGTTTGCTTATAGATGAGTCATGCTAAAAAGCATGTTTATATTTGTAAGAAAAACAAAAAGAAACTATTAAATTATGAATTTTCAAATGACTGGTTCATTCAATTAGATCTTGTCATTTATATATGAAAAACTTAGCTGTAAGTGAAAGTTTAGTACTTCTGGGATGTCCCTGAATTCTTCCCCATTGTTTTAAAGCTGCTTTTTGACCTATTAACCACCAAAAGAGACAAACTTGTAGTTACCTCTTGAGCCAACGTACAGTACTTTAGAGTACAATTACACTTCCTCAGGGTACTTTGCATTTTTTTTCCCTCATTGAACTATTTTTAACTGGTGTTTATCCAAACAAAAAGTTCACTTGGATCTTTTTTTTTTTTTGCAAATGTTTTGTGGCTTGCTGCTTTGTGAGAAAATGTAACCAAATTAGGGAATTGCACCACAGTTGATTATGTTATTAGAAAGGGTCCAATGCATTGTTTGTGGTTCTATGCTAATTACACCAATCCAACCAAAAGTTGCAGCTTGTAATGACAATGAGATATTGTGGTTTCTATGAAATCCTTTCATTGGTGCTGTGCACTTTGGGGATGAGTAGGTGAGTAAGAAAGTTGTTAGACTACAGCTGCATTCAGACCCTTTGGCTTTGGGTAGGAATCCTGTCAGCTCTCCCCGCTTCAGGCTTATTCTGTAATTGTTTGTTGTATGTCAGAGGCCCCAGCAGTGGTGCATTTTTGAGAAGTGGGAACCAGGTTTCTGACCAGAAGGTTTAATTTGGAGGAACTGCTGAGTACCCTAGAGCAAGGTGCCTAACCTGAAATTTCTTCACTGCATCCAGTTATGTAAATAGGCTACATGGTAAGAAAGATGGCAAGCAACATTATCAGCTTCAGTTAGAAGTATGCTAATTACTGAATTAATAAAGGTAATTTTTTTGTTGCATGTCATTCATGTCCTTCATTTCAGCTTCATCAGATTAAAATTTTCTTTTTTTTACAGACATGAAGGGACTCCAGATATTTCTTCATCTTCCGAATCAGCTTAGAATAACATTTCCCTATATATTTAGATCTAGGATTAGTCCCTGTTAAGTCTGCAGGTTCTAAGTATCCCTGGTGGCCAATAAAAAGCTTACCCAGGAACGTGACACGACTGTATGCGCTGCCTCCCACTCGAGGTGTCATATTTGCTGCCTTTAAAAGATGTGAGAAAGCCCAATCATTTTTAGTTGCCAGTAGCAATACAATTCTCTAGTCTGTGAAATGGCTTTAATGGCCTCTAGAGGCAATAGCTCCGATCTTACAATGTAAAGCTATAATTAAGGACAGGGTAAAACCCTTGAAGACTATTGTGATGTCTTTTCCCATAAGCTTATTCCAATTTATATAATCTCAATAAAGCACTAAATAGCAGAACCAATGAATATATCAGATATTTCGTTATTCATTTTGAATAATCACTTTTTCAGTCAGGGTCACAGTGATCTAGAGTTAGCCCTGGGAAAAAGAGACAGCACAGCATATATACTGGATAGGATGACAGTTCTTTGAGGGGCACGCTATCTTACACACACACACACACACACACACACACACACACACACACACACATACACACACAAAGTGATATTTAAGGATAAATGACACATCTTTGAATTGTGGGAGGAAAATGGGCAAGTACATAGAGCTGGGGACATCATTAAGCACACAACCCTGCAGAAAATTGCACAAAACATGTACCCACTGTGCCAATAATGATATTTATTCCTGGGTTTCAGTTAATGTAAATTTTATCAGTTAGACTGATTGTGACCTGACAGAATTAGGAGAGCCATGGAGTATCGCACTGAACTGGCACAAAGATAACTCTGCTGGCTCTATGGTACAGTTTTCCAAAAATGCTCTAGATTTTGTGTTAATTATTACCCGTTTCCATGATTATAAACAACGTCACACTCAAAAATTCTTCTCAGCCCCGGAAAAGCATTGTATGAATCCACACACGTGATTCAAAGGCACAATCTTTTATTACACAGGTACCTGTGAAAAAAAAATAAGAAAAAGAATGTGTAAACTGCAACATGTAATTGAATTCTGTGTTTATATATATGGCATCATAAAAACACAGCAATGGTCCTTTATCTGGATAAGTATTTAAACTTAGTGACATTGTGTGTGAAGATGAATATCAATTAATATGTGGATGACTACAGAAACATAAAACGGCTCAAGTGACAAGGATAATGTTAGCATTCTTCCAACTACATAGATTATGCTGAGATTCATGATATTTAAGGCTGGTGATTTAAATGATATACTGAATAAAATACATCTCTTAAGGGGACCTATTTATAATATACGTGACAAGATAGCCATTACAAGCAAAAAAAATCTACCTTTCCAGCTCACACTGGCAATGTAAATTAGCTTGGCTTCATATAGTCGCTGGCTCTATCATTTGTATGTTTTTATAATTGAGCCATGAAGGACATCAAGCGGTCATAAAACCTTTGGATTACTGTTGAGGGGAATTTGATTGGTGATTTTTTTTTTTTTTTGCCACAAAGTTCAGTGTTCCCCTTGACAGCTTACTTGCCAGTGATGACACATTTTTCAGGGAGTGACATCACTTAAAAACCCCAAACAGAAGACAGGGGTTTGACACCAGAAAGCACTACTGTGGGCCAGCTGATATGTCCGACTGCCATGAATTCACTGGAGATTTCCCAGCCTATTGCTTTAATGCCAAGAGAGGTAGGGCATCCATTTCTTGCCAAAACGATTCCCATCTCCCTCAATCAGGCACGGCAGCAAAGCACGCAGAGTGCTTGGGACATGTGATTCTAGTTTTTGCTTCACTTCCAGCCTATAACGACTCAGCTCTCTGACCGTTAGTGCTAGAGTAAGCTAGCCAACGATTGGACGAGACAGGATGGGAGGACATGACCTTGGTGGGTGTGTGAATGTCCTAGTGCTATTGAACAGCTCCAGATCTAGTAACTTTGGGCAGGGGGAATGCAGCTGAGGCATATATTAGGCATGGAGCTATCAAGTGTGGATGATTTTAATCAGGTGATTTGGCCTTTAATACCTTTTAGTGTAAGGATGGGGCGGGTCAGTGTTCATTTTTGACCCACCGGGAATGTAAAACCCAGCCTTGACAATTTTCACGTTCACCCTTCTTTATAATGACGAGAATGGACATCCGTTATTTCATTCAACTACAATACAGAATAAACACAGGAAATATGCCTTTTCAGGGATCTGGGGAGGTGTAGCTGCTGACAGAATCTGGGGAGGCCTCGTGGGGAATACACCATTAGTGGCTGGGGAGTTTTATGGGAAAGCACATATAACCAGAGCCTCACCTTGGATCCGCAATAACTCACTCCTAGAACATAGCGTTTGGATTAATCATATTATGAATACTAAATATTCTACATACCGGACAGAGTGTAAAAAGAAAATTAATTGCCTGGATACTGAATTTGTGTGTTATCCAATTAACCACAAATATATACACTGTATGATTGTCATTTAATGATGGATTACAGAAAAACATGGTCTTAGTTACTGCTCACAAATTCCGGCATCCATCATTGATCCAAATGTCATGCTTCATACTCTCAGTGACACTTTGGGACCTTTCAAGACATGGATAGGAGAAGAACAAGGCTTGTGTTAGCGTTTGTTACTTGGAATGTTACTGAACAATTGCAGCACTGGTAGCAAAAGCCAAGGAACATTGCATGTATTGTTAATTGCACATGGTAAATGTGCAAGGAAATGTGCTATTTTTTTTTTTTCCCCCACATATATAATATCCATTCTCAGATAAGTGCAAGAGTGTTTTTCCCCATCACAGATGACAGAATTGCCAGCTGGATACATAAATAAAATCTCTGCAGTTCTTTTAAAAACTGAGCTCTTTTAAAGGGCCTGTTAGCGGAATGTGGGTATTTCAAGTTGTGCTCATTTTATATTCTTCGACAGCGCTTTTATGCAACTGTTCAGACATGTGTGCTTTGTGTCAGGTTCAAATTCAGATTCAAATCACGTTTTTTACCCCCTTAGACACAGATTTGTTTATGCACAATGTGCATTTTGAGGTCCGGTGCAGAAAAAGCAATGACTGCAACATCAGTAAATAGAAAGACCCAGAAAAACAATTTCATATTCATTCACACCTCACTGTCAGTGGGGTGCATGTACACATGAAGCTATCCAGATACTCCTACACACCTATTCATACGCATACATGAACTTCACTCCCATTCAGCATCCTGTACAGGAAAAGAACTGGCAGATGGAAGAAAAAAATATCCCCTATTTTGCTAAATAACTTGTATGCAGATGGAGCTTTGAATTTCCACCCTGGCAGCAATGTATGAGGTGAGAAGATAAGTCATTAGGAATTTCCTCTGATTTTCCTGTACCTGTTTGGTCGTGCAGAGTGAGTGACTGTCTGGCACCCATTTCAGCACCATAACATTTTTTCAGTGTTAACATCTAAAAATAAAAACAGATTTTCCACATGATATCACTTTAATCTTTTTTCCCCATACCATTTAAAAAAATTTTCATGAATGTCACAATGGTTAAACACAGCAGTTGTACCAAATGACATCCTATAGGAATTTACTCTAATTTAAGGCACAGATAAACAAAAAAATATGCCCTTCATTTAAAATTTTGTTTAGCTTACAAATCCAGTTTGTCTCATATTCCCAATTAGTAGATTGTCAGGGGTTTAATGTCCATGTTAACTGTACAATTCACATCTAAAATCTGCTGCCGAGGGTCTGTAACATATTGGTTTTATGTTCTGCTGCACATTAATAAGGCACATTATCTATTACATGCTTGGTGATCTTTGCATATCATTGGCTTCACGGTCTCCATTCTGGATCACCTCAACTGCTGAACTTACTGTAAGTTGTTGCTTCACCTCATCTGTAGTTCTGGCTGAAAAATATGGGCCATAAAAGAAGCAGGGAAACCTGTACCTGCTGTAGAACTCAAAAATTTGGGTTTCTTACATCTCATTCAATGAACAACTCTTCATAAGTGCTAATAGGGTTATATGCATGATCCACACTAAGGATGTGCCGGCCCGAGTGACATGTGTCGTAATGCAGCACCCCCTTCAGACTGTGGAAATTAAACACAACCGGTTGGAAAATTAGCTATTTTCTCTTAATTCCTTTTCCAATCAGGACCCATACTCTGCATGGCTGACTTCTAAAGATGCCAGTGTTTATCAAAATGAACAAGATTGGCGGAGTGGCCTTCTTATTTGTCACGCTTCTTGTGTTCTTAATGAACTCTGATGTCTTGCTTCATGTTGTGGCTGAGGGGAAAAAAAAAGGAATTTTACGCAAGGTGTATAATGAGCTTACCTCCATTTCAACAGGCCGCATTTTAATAGGTCCGAGTCACAACATGAAAAAATGGTCATTTGAAGGGGGTCATGAAGTGGGCAGGTGGGCTTTTGTAAGGCTACTGCTGGGTGACCTTCTGATTGTCTTCATATAACAGCTCTAGAGAATGAGTCACATCGATACAGAAGCATGCTGTTTGCTCTGTTTTGGGGAGGGGACCTGCTTGGGCTGTGGAAAAACTGCGTAGCCTTCTCTAATGTCAGATAGCTGGAATATATTCATTTGTACGCATGCTGAATCTTAGGATTTTTTTATCAGAATTTATTCTGAAAGCTGCCCCAGCAATCAGAAATTGTTCACATTCAAAAATGCGTTATTCAAGGCTATGGTGGCAGGTCCTCTCATGGGACTTAATCCCACAACCACTGAGTAACAGGCTTTTATTCCTTAGCCACAACATTTTCAATATTTAGGTACATTTTCTTTCAAATTTGTTTACAACTCAGTACAGGGATACATCTCTACAAATAGAACAATGCTGTATTCGCAGGAAAAAAAATGTTTTCACAGCAATATTTAAAACAACTCATGTCCCTCTTTCTTGGGCCATTTTATTTTAATCAATCAATCAATCAATCAATCAATCAATCAATCAATCAATCAATCAATCAATCAATTAATTTATTTCTATATAGCACCTTTCACAACAGAGTCACCCCTGTTCACATGGGTTTGTGATACATTATAACATCATTAGGGGACAATCCAGTGACTTATGAAGCAATATGATCGCTCAAGATGCATCTGGTAACTGAATGACACAGAGGGCCAAAAGAAGCAACAAGAAACAATGGATGCTAACATTTTTACTTAAAATAAAGGCTCAAGCCATGGCCGAGAGTGAATATCGACATTTTCCTTTCCCTGTGGTTTTGTTAGCCTGGACTGTGTTTTGCGCAGCGCCCACCTGTCAGTGTTACTCCTTCTCTTTCCGTTCACCATGCCTGGGATGCCTTCCCTGCCTTTTCTTTTGTATCCTTTCCGGCCTTCTGCTCTTAATCAGATGAATGCTAATAGCTGTGTCCAATCCGGACAGCTCCCAGTGCGGCTCAGGAGCCCAGGACCAAACCTCCCTCTCCTTATTTCTTCGGCTGCCGCAACTGTTCTTGACGGCTGTTCCCATTTCTGTCTCCTGCTGCTTTCTTCCAGGAGTATGAGATAAGAGGCAAACAAGCGATGAGGGAAAAACAGGGCAGATGTTGATTTATCAAACAAAGGCATGCATAGTGCTACAAACATATGCCATGCAGATTTGGCCAGCAGGTAGGGTAGTGGCTAAGGACATGGACTGGCTCTGGTTACAGGAGCGCCTCTGTAACCCCCATGAACAAAAGGTGAAGTGAATCAGTGAATTATTTAGGCATACATACATGAGTAAGAACTGGAATTGGCTACGGAAGTAAGGACGACACTGACATTACATTTAACTCATTTATCGGACACTTTTACCCCAAGCGGCTTATAGTTGAGGGAAAGAATACAATTTTTGTGTGCTCCCTAGGATTCAAACCCACAACCATTGCCTTTTGTTAGGATACAGCGCTAGTTTTGGACCTTCCGGAAAAACAAACAAAAATAAAACTGCTTATATTTGAAACCATCACATTGGACAAAAGCGTCTGGTAAATAAATGTAAATGTAAGTAAGGAGAATTTTCCATTTTTCTGTATTTCCATCACAGATCTGGTATTTAATTTAAAATTCTAGTCAAGACCAAACTGTGCTTCGTTAAAAGGCTGACTTTGACTGTGAGTGGTTGTTACCAAGGACTCTACATCAGTACTAATAAGACACAGGGCTCTTTTCACTGAGTGCCGTACCCCTGTAATGTTGGACACAAGGGGTCCTGTGAGATTTATCCCTTTTGAATGCTAATTAGCAGCAAACCGTTACTTGTTTGATCCTGACCTTAGATCTCTTCTGAGGTGTCAATAATCTAAAGAATACCTAATAGTTATTAATCAGTTAATTATCAGGTCTCCCTGCTGATGAGTGTTTATGCACAGCTAAAAACCAGGACTAGGAGAGTCCGGTTTCCTGTTATTGGTGGACAATTCAGCCCTCTGGTACCCTACATTCTGATGCAATTGAATTCAGTCATGGGGGGCACTTCCCCAAATCTAAACCCATGACTGCAAGTGTTGGAGAAGGAGAAGGAGGAAAAAGAGGGACGATCCATGGAAAGGCTCACAGCAAACAGAGGACTTAACAAAACAGAACACTAAAGGGGCAACCACAAAACAAAGGGACCACGAGAGATTAAAAACAAAACAGGAAAAATAAGAACTAACTAAAAGTACCGCAAAGTAACACAACTAGGAAACAGAGTAAAACTGGGAGCTAGCCTAGGAGACAACCATAGCTACAAACACAGAGTAACAACTGCAATGACTGATCAAAGGGCTGTTCCACAAAGCAAAATTTCTTGCATAGCCGGATACCTTGTCGGATTTAAGGAAGTCTGGGCTAAATGTAAGGAAACAAAAATAAAGTCCATTTAGCCCAGACTACCTTAAATCCAAGAAGTTATCTGGCTAAGCAAGAAATCTTCATGGAATATCCCCCAAGGAATAGAACATAGGCAGGTACTTAAATAAACTGTTAAGAAGGACTAACAAGGAGCAGGACTGGGCTATAATAAACTAGGGGCTACTAGGAGAATGTGAGGCCAGTAAATGGACACAGCAGGTTCAAACACCAAAAGAAACTAAAACAAGGAAAACTAAACATAATACAACCAGGAAGCAGGAAGCAAACACAAGGGACTATAACTGGAATACATAAAATAACAAATATTAAAAACAGAGAAAAAACAACTAGTTGGGGCTGGCCACTGGCCAGTCTTGAACCCACAACAAAAGGGAGCGAGGATGATAGCCAACTACTCAGCCCATTAAGCCACACACAGCCCGAAGAGCAGGGCAACACACTAGGGACAGAGAGGGTACAAGACAGAGGAGGGAACAGGATGGCTAGCAGCACCTGTTGGCCAAATGGGGACAACACACGTGGGACAAGGCCAAGACGAATGCTGATCCTGACAGCAAGAACACTATACTGTATAAACTCAGAGCAGAAAACTTAACAGAGAAACAACATCCTGGAGGTGAGTAAAATGTTGTCAGGCACAGCATGCCATTTTCAAGTGGTCTTAGTTAGACTACAGCGACAGGAGAAATATCTAAATATCAAGACGAAACTAGGTCAAATAAAAACAGTCAGTAATACAATGAACTGGAAATTTGGTTACTAATATATCAAGGAAGGACTGGCATCCTATTGATGGTGTGCCCGAGCCTTGTGCTGCTGGGATGTGCTCCAGGGCCCTCACAACACTGAACAGGATAAGAGGAACAGGCAAGAAGATGAATGGATGGAATATGCCAGAGGATGAAGCATCAGAACAAAATATAGACAAACATATAGACTTTGACAAGATAAAACTGTCATGAAAGTCAACATGGAGCCGAAAGCTAGATGAGTAACTATGGCAACCGGCATTCAATTTCAATTCCCTTAGAAGTGAAAATGACAACGATTTGTTTGTTTATAGCATTTCCCAGAAGTCCTTTGGGCATTCATCCATCAACATATACTTATGAGTCCTATTTCAAGCATGTTAGGTTAATATTTCTCAGAATATTTAAATTCTCATAATTTTTAAATATTTAGTATTTATTGATTTCAAATGGAACAGTGTTTTGAAGAAACAGTATTTAAATAGAATTTTGAGTACATTGTTCTATATAAAAATACATCAAGGTTTCCCCAATGATACATTGATTTTTCAATGTTCCTCAGGGGTTTTTATGACAAGTTTAATGTTATTTAATCAGTAACATTCTACAGCTCATCATAGCTTACAATTTCCTCTGTAAACAAATGGTAGGAAACATGCATGAAGTGTAGTCTACTCTGAGTACATTTATTGTTGTAATACTATTTACAAACAATATTCCATATTTTAATGGCAAAATGTAATAATATATATAAACATCGTTGTGTGTGTGTGTGTGTATACAGTATATATGCACAACTGAGAACAGCTCAAAACTGCAAAATTGGTGTGGCTGAAAACGGATTCTGTGGTATCCTTATTATGAAACTGAAACGAAAGAGCTTCTCATACAAGCAGAAAAACAGTAACTAAAAGGCCGAAAGACCAGTCTGATAGTCTACCCTCAAATCCTCCCTCCTCTCTCACCTTCTCTCAACTTGGCGGTAGTTAAATGCCACGTCTGTCAGGCTGTTGGCTCCAACCAGCTGGAGTTTACTCAGTCTGTGAGTATGCGTAAGAGTGGGAATTACTCACCAGCAGCAAACCTGTCATCACACCGACCATGGTCTGTGTTTGTATGTCGTACTCGCCCTTTGCTCCCACCAGCTTACACGCTCTTTCTAACAGTAACTAGTAAAAAATTTGTAGGTACAAATGATGTCTAAAGTGTTTATTTTTATTTCTAGTCTTGTTTTTTTGTCCTGTCCCATTTTTTGCGGTGTTAATGTAATAGTCATCTTTTACCATTGGATCATTATCGCAAAGATATGGAATTTCCCCAGTACTGCCGCCAGGATGTCACTTCCTTGTGGTATACAGTACCAGTCAAAAGTTTGGGCACGGCAGGCCTCCTACAAAGGAGAGTGATGCAGTGTCATATCACATGACCTGGCCATCTGACCTAAAGACAGCAGCAATGATTTAGGAGGAGTTTGACCAGAGTGAAGGAAAAGTGGCCAATGAATGCTCAGCATTTGTGGAACCTCTTTCGGGACGGCTGGAAAAGCATCCCAGGAGGCCTCCTCATGAAACTGGTATAGAGGAAAAAGTAGGGTCAACCAGATCCTGGAGAAATTAGGAATTAAGAACCTTGTTCAAGTAACCCAGGGTTTGATTACTCTATCAGCCCAGGTATTTGAACCAGAAACCCAGTCCCAACCCACAAAGCTCCCCACTAAGAAATATATATTTTTTCTGATACAGACACTCCTCTACTTACAAATGAGATACGTTCTGAATGGCCGTTTGTAACTTGAAATGTTCGTAAGTCATTATTCAGCATAATTTTAAGGGTATATGCAAGTACAAAGAATTAGGATGCTGGGAGTACGCACGCTACGCTACTGCACGGCTGAAGTAGCAGCCAGAAGTCGTACTAGGCGGAATTGGCGCCCAGAAAAAAAAAATGATGTTGCAGACAGAAAACGGGAGCCCTAATGAACACAATTTGGACTTACAGTCCTCTTCGTTCGTATGTCTGAAAGTTCGTAAGTAGAGGAGTGACTGTACTTTTTTGGCTAGTGTATAATTACATATGTTATAGTTTATAGTCTTTAAACTATAGCTTATAGTCTTTATAATTATTCAAAATTACACATAATTTGACATTTTTATGATTTTTAAAAAACTCTTACTCACGAATTCTAGGAAACATTATAGCTGTAGTGGGAATGCTTGTTTATCATATCCATTCATCTTCTAGCTGCTTTTCTTGGTCAGGGCTGCAGGCCTGGAGCCTATCGCAGGCAGAATAGGGCACAAGTCCAGGGTATATCCTGGACAGGGTGCCAGTCCATTGCATGCAAACCCCATGCACATAGAGCTAGGATTACAATCCCCAACTCTGGAGGCGTAAAGCAACACTGAGCTGCAGTGCCAACCGCTGCCAAACCAGTACTTTGGAAAAAACACCAACGGCCGTTCCAAGCACATGTTTTTCATATGAATGGCACCATCCAGTTTCCTTTAATGGATGGAAAATTGTCTGTGTCTGTTGATAGGTTAATGCTCTATGATAGGCCAGTGACCCATTTAATATGCACTCCATCTTACCCAGCATGCTTCACAGAACAGATTTCAGATCCCTGCAACCATGATGGAGGTAACTGAAAACAAATGGATAAGATGTTACCAAATGGACAAAAGTAGCACATTGTTATCCCAGCATATACAATTTATATTTTAATAATATTGTGAAAAAGCACACAATCCAGTTTGATTTGTTTTAGAGACTAAGATATTAATCTCCTGGCCCCCGACAGGGCTGCAGTGCTGATTTCAGGCATTGTGTTTTTTTTTGTCTTTTGTATCATATTGCAGCATCTGGATCTGAATGAATTGAATTATGTGCATGCAACTTTGACTGACAGGCCAGGAAAGGAAAATCTTGCCTTGCTAGAAATTTAGTACAGACACTCTCTGGGTTATGATGGAGTTACATTCCAATAAACCTATTGTACACCTAACTTAACTAACATCATAGCCTAGTCTAGCCTACCATAAACATGCTTAGAACACTTACATTATCCTACAGTTGGACGAAATCATTAACATAAAGGTTATTTCATAATAAAGTGCTGAATATAATTTATTGTGTAATGTATTGAAAGAGAATAACCAAATGAAATTGGAATACCCATCGAAAACATCAAAGTAATATGGACCATTGTAATCCAGGGAGTGTCTGTGAAGTATTTACTATTTCATACATAATCAGCATAGTTCACGTTACAGCTCTTGTCTTTTATAAAGATTTGTAGGCATTATGAGTAGTAAATGGCAAAAAACTGCTTTAAGGAATAGCGTCATATTTCATGAGGATGAAATCATAAGGAAATATTTCTGCATAGTGTCTGATGGGTTTGTATTACATTCAGTGAAGGGTGGATACACAGCCAGAAAAGCATGGGATAATCCCTTTGTAGTCATCTATCATTCTGTCATTCATGTTTAACTTTTTGTTTCAAATAGTTTCTGTATCAGGGTCTCTAATATACTCTGGTTTCTTGTTCATTTGCTCAATAGACTAATTTCTACATTCAGAAAAAGATACATAATCATAAAAAAGAACGTATAGAGAAAATGACAAGTTAGCCATGAAGGATATAAGTTTAAAATGAATACTAAATGCTGATTAGTAGCAGGTGAGGTAGATCTTGCCGATAATCTTAGACAGGTATTGCCGTAATGAATGCTGTTTGAAAATATTCAGTCCTAGTTGCTTACCCTGGTACTTTTTTCTGGAATACTGCTCCTGGGCAAATGGGGTTAGAGTATGAAAACTAGCATTTCTTTGCTTTAAAGTTTTGTGTTTACATGTATTTTTAGTATAAGGTGCTTATTATGTCCACTGTTGGTATGAGGATGTCATTATGTCCTTTTTTTTAAATTGGCTAATGTAGCAATGGAGGAAGCTCCCTTAAGACAGAGCAGCACTGCGGAATGCAACTCTTAATCTCCCTCCACACGCGAGACGCTTGGGTTCTGAGTTTCACTGAGTCGTTGCAGTTGTGTCAAGTTGTTGTTTGTGCTGCAGCAAAAATGAAACTGATGCCATTGTTTTGGTTTAAAAAGAAAAAAAAACATATTTCCATGCAAATTCTGTCAAAGGCAAATTTTTGTTATTTTTCATTAAACAAGATAGGGAGATAATGGGGAACAGAGTTGGGTTTATGTGCATTAGTTTATATGCATTTCTAACTAATGTGTAAATAGTATTTTAATAAAGTGCATAACAAAAAAACTATACTTGTTACCACAAAAATCATGGGAAATGGTATCAAAAGAGTTCTGAAGCATAACTAAAGTAGTTAGAATAAAGAATTTTCTAGCAAATTAACCACAAGATTGCTGCTAAGAGAAAGTTTACATCCTTTCCGAAGGGAGCAGATTTCTCACTTCTGGTGTATTAAAACCAAGCTCTTATCTTATCTATACAGTAAGTACTGCTGCCTCAAAGCAAAGATTAAATGTGTAGAAATGGGTAGAATGCTGCACAGGTGGTAATGGACACATTCATGATATACAATGGTCACAGAAAGCCTTGGGACGCTTGCTTAATTCTGTAAAAGTGTTGTATTGGTTTCATAACAAAATTCCACTGAAAAGCAACGTTTAACATATCTGCGCAAAGCTTCTCCACAGACATTTTCTTTTTATTAAGTGTTTATTTGTTGACTGACTCATTCGTTTCTGTCTTGCCATTAATTGCTATTCATTGCAACTCCCAAAGGGACACTAAACCCAAATGTTTGGTGTGTATGATTAAGTTATGGCAAAGGTGTTATTAATTAAAAAGCATCCAATGAGACTGCTTGTCAATGAACTTTTTAACTCAGGACAACTCTTTTAGAACTATTTGAGTGTCAATTAATTACTACTTTCTGATATGATACATATTCTTTACAAACAAATGAATAAAGTAATGATTTTTGTCATAACACCAGAAAATTAGCAATATTTTTACTGAATTAAGCAAGCATCCTAAGACTCTGTGAGCGCTGTATTTGTTTGTCAATGGGAAGAAGCATTACACATTAAATTAAAAATGTGAAATTGTTATATGCATAACACAACCATCACCTCTTGATCACTGATTGCTGCACATAAATCAATGCCAGTCCATGAGTGCTCAGCACCAAACTCTCATATGTAATTATGAGTAGGCTATTTACTACTCTTGAATAAATCCCCTTAGGCAATGACACATCAAGGCATTCTTTTATGGACTATTTTTCTGTAACAAAAAGGACTTCAATGAGCATGGATATCTGACAAATTTGTAGAAATGCTTCTGCTTTTACTTGAATTGGTTAAAAAGGATTCACAGACGGAAGAGGCTATTGGCGATATCCTTTGAGGACACTTCTGAAATTCAGTTCAAAATTTCCTTATTCCCTGCCTGTTTTATTTTACCTGATTGCATTCAGATGCATGCATCATGCATCCTATGCTGTATGTGTGTATACGGACACACACACATGCACGCACACACACACACACACACACACACACACACACACACATATAGTGATATACTTGCAGTGATATACTTGCTCTGATTGATTTTTATATAAATTTTGCATGCTACTGCACAGCTGTAGAGATACGACTTGAATGAATGAATGTAATGATAAAGAAATCTTATAAAAAAAATCAGTAAAAATGTAATGATAAAGAAATCTTAATAAAAAAATCAGAAGCATGACCTCTCTCTCTATAATTACAAACAAAACCACCAAAAATATTGCTGTACATGCTACTAATCAGCTGAACTGATATTTAATACAAATTGTATTCCCTCTTAGCATTGAGTCACAGTTTCTCCTTTCAGCTCCCATGAAGAGGAAAGGGTACCGGTCTAACAACACAATCTTCCTCATGCATTGTGAACCTGGTGAAGAAAACACTTTTTACTCATATTCATGAACAATTCATCGCATTTTCAGTCGGATTGCTCAGATTATAAGAGGCTGTCTACTAGAGCATCAAAGATATATTGATTTATGCTGCTCTCAGGGATGCATTTTCCAGACTAGTAGCTCATTAGAGTTGTTTACAGAAGTACCACTGCAGTAGAGTACCGGGCACTATGTTTAAATATTGGAGATTTCACATTCACTCATACTCACACAAATATGATTTTCAGCATTTTCCTCTTAGTTTTGCATGGATGTATCTATTGTTTTACATGCCAATTAAAAAATATATTTTATAATACTTACGCATTATATTTTGGCTCATCGGTGCACGTCTCAGTGGAGCTACGTCTAAGCTATAGTGAGATACGTCAAAATATAGTAGCCAAACTATGCCAAAATTACTGAGCCTCCTATGTAGCATTAATGTACTTTTCATCTTGCAAACTTCTCTTGATGGGGTTATATAAAAAAGTAACCTGTATTACAACAAATAAATGCATACATCACAAGCACGGGTTGTTGCGAAATGGAAATTCTTGTCTCATGCCGCCTGGATTCCCCCATCCATCAACTGTATATTGGTATATATTAGATTGATTATGGAAAAATGAAAAATCCCAAAACATTTGATTTTGTATAGACAAGTATAGTACATTTTTATATAGGTGCATTTAATCAGAAAAAAATTAGTTGATAAATCCTTTGAACCTTTCTAAAAATTCAACAGTATAGATGGCTATGATTTGGTGAATGACAGGTTGCAATGACTTCTAGTGTCCATAATTGATTCGTCTCTTTACTTTCATACTTTCTGAACTTGAAATACAGGCAGTCCCCAGGTTTCGAATGGGATATGTTTGCTAAGTGTGTCTTTAAGTTGAATTTGTAGGTAAGTCATAAAAATAAATATACAGTATGTAACATTATCATCATCATCATCATCATCATCATCAACAACAACAACAACAACAACAACAACAACAACAACAACAACAACAATAATAATAATAATAAACATGCAATGTTTTCATGAGCGTCACAAAGTAGCATGTGCATTCGTTATCATGTACCATTGTATATAGCTTAAATTTGAAATATAATAGGCTTTATGGCAGTCTGTTCGGAGTTGTTCGTATGTTGGACGTTCTTAACCCATACCAGCATCTGCCATCACTGTGATAAAGAAAGGAGAAAGGGGTAGAGGCTCTCAAAATACTGAATGATGTAGAACCACTGAAATGATCAGTCTATTGAGGGGCCAAAAAGAAGATGAAGTGGACTCTTACTACTGCACCAACACAAGAGGACAAATGGATGAGACTGTAACTATGAGAATGGCTGATGCGGTAACCAAGCAACCATGTTGGTTGCCATTGTGCCTTTGTTTTATTATGATCCTCTGATGACCTACAAAAAAAAATCACAGTACACAATAACTGTCAAGTGGCATATGGCATTGGCTCTACATTTGCTACATAAAGTGACTGAATGTAACAAAACCCAGGAATAGATAACAGCCCAGGACTAGTATAACCATAAATGGATTCACAAAGTTTCTCATAAGTCTGAAAGTACTCACGGACACATATGGCTTTAGTATATGTGAGTAGGGGTTTCTGGCAGCCTACGGTCATTACCCTAGAGTGTCAGGCCAAATTGCCTTGACTGACAGTAGGACCGATCGTGTGCAACTGGAGGGAATAAACATGACACCATTGATATTCATACGGCTGCAGCTTCATACTTCAACTTCAAGGGTACTCATGATTCGAGCACTATTTGAACTAAAGGTCACAGGAACACCAGCACCCTTGAGGACCACCGCATCACGTACTGCTTGCCAGCAAAACAGTCAGGCCATGGTTCGGAAACTCCAGTTTTCAAGTGCTGCAGGGGATGTTGTTTGTTGTTTCATTGTTATTCATATCTCACTTGCATTGCTGAAGTAATTAGTCATGTTTCAGGAATACACTAGTAGTATACTCTAAACCTTGGGAACTCTTAAGAATCCCAAGGACAGGATCTCCCAACCTCTTTATTAGCCCCGAATTTGTGTGTTGGCTTTGAACTGCTAATACACCCAACTGCAGAAAAATATTAAATGTCCAGTCAGGACATTCACATGAGTCGCATACAACGCAAAGGTTCAGATGCAAAAGAAGTATTGTATTATTATGAATATGCATGAGATTTAATTTGTTGAGATAAACCACACATTTAAGGGCCTCCCTTGAACATAACTTTCAGCTTTCACTGCTGAAATGGCCTTGTGATAAATCATGATAGACTAATCCATATCCTGCACTGAGATGTTTCTAGATTAGCAAGGCTCCGTTCCTCTGCCCAAGGATCCACATTGGATCTGGCATATTACTTGTGACAATAGGCCAGGGCTGCCTTGCAGAAAAACACTTGATTTCCAGTGGACCACACATTACAGTTCCCTCCAGAATTACTGGTACCCTTGATACTAATGACCGAAGAATGTCTATTCATTAGCTTGATCCTACACTAAAATTATGAAAGAATTCTAACCTCCTACTAAGTTTGATTTATTCAAAGGTATTCTTTTATGCTCATGGGAATTTTACTTATGCAAAAATGTTCTGAGGACAGAACGAAAAATGATTGGTTGAGAGAGATAACCAATCAGATTGTAGCGGAGGTGGGTCCAAGCAAAAAAAAAAGAGGTGAGAGTAGCCAATCAAATGTCTTGGTCACCTCTCTTTTAGTTGGTTGGGCCCACCTCCTCTACAATCAGATTGGTTATCTCTCTGAACCAATCATTTTTTATTCTGCCCTCAGAATATGAATACCAATGAGGTGTTCCTAAGAAAACGACAAGTAAATGAGTGGTTGTTAAACAAAACAGAACAAGGCACCCTGAAGCGGACCCGCATTTGATTTGGATATCTCATTATTGCAGAGAACACATAACACCAATAGTGTTGATTTCTGTGAGAGAAAATTAACATAGTTTTATTGATTCACATCAAGAGTGGATGGTTTTAGGATTACTTTAGGTATTACAGCTGTGGTAAATCTCTCCCAATCAGGTCTAGGTGCTGTGGGTCCATGCTGAAGTCATCCTAGCAAGAAGTTTATCGCTGCAACCCTGCCCCGCACCTTAGGCAAATTTTACTGCCAGCAATTCCACCCCCCAATAATCAGCAATTTTACCCTGACATCACCACATCTCACAGCCAGCATGAGGCTTGGCTAGTATCTCTTTTTTAATACCACCATACCAAATATTATACCACAGTATAGGCCTGCTTTTTTTAACCAACAATATTCTGGTATTTTCAAACATGTTACCATAATACTGCCATATATACCATCCAGATATACCGTGGTATACGGTATCGTATTACCATAATACCACCCAAACCTAGCCAGCACCCCCATCCCACTTGTTCCTCATCTGGTTTCCTGAAATCAGTATACCCAAGGTGGGATCAGGGCAGGTCTATGGGTAGGCCTGGGTGGACCCACCCACCCATTCAGATAATTATAATATAACTTTTTAATTATTATTTTAATTTTCACTAATTACACTGAATGTGAATTGTTTTGTTTTGGGAAATATGAGAATTATGTATTGATAATCATAATATTCAGAACGTCGGCTCTTATGTTCGTTGACTGACATTATGTAACTCTGTGAGTTTTGTGCTATTTCTGCTTCTCAGGCCCACCCTGATTTAATCCAGACCCACCCATCAGCCAGTTTTTATATCTACCACTGTGTGGGATGTCTGTACATATGTATGTAGGATCATATTCAAGGTGCCACCCAAACTACTACAGTGTAGTATCCAGCAGTATAAATAAGAAAATTGAAATCTTGCTGTCAGGATCAGTCCTTGCCTTGTCCTGTCTGTCATTTCCCTGTTTGGTCAGCTGAAGTCGCTGGCCATCCTGTTCTGTGTTCCTCTACTTTGTTCAAGTTTAGTGTCTTTCAGAGTCCAGTGTGTTCTCTTGTTGCCTAGGCTGCCATGTGGCTGAATGGGCTGGGAAACAAACCTCATTACCGTCATGGGTTTGATGCTGCCACAAAGCTGACTTTGTGGGAAGTTTTGTTTTTTCCCCTTGTTAGTTATCTTGTGTTCATGTTACTTATGTACAGTATTGGTCCTTTTTGTATCTGTTTCTGATTATCCTTGTGTTTACCTAGTTTTGTAATTATACAATAATTGTAACTATATTTGGAGATCTCCTATGTTGCCCTAGTCCCTAATGTTTGATTATTACCCTCACCTGTCCCTTATTATCCAGGTTCTCAGTGTTTCATTGATTTAATAATTGTTCAAGCCCTTGTTAAAGTGTCTGCCTTTATCTGCTTCCTCAGTTGGTCATCGTGTTTGTGTACTGATTGTGGTATGTGCTGCTTTGCAGTGGTTCCTATGTGCTTCCTTGAATGTTAAATTAGTTTTTTTTATCTTGTGTTTAGTTAGCCCTTGTTAATTCCTGTATTACCCTCCTGCCTTTGTCATTGGTTCCTTTTGTCTCAAGCTTTTTTGTGTTCAGTTCATAATAGAGTTCCCTCAGTGATTTTAAACTACACCGTGGATTGTCCTTCTGCCATGCCCACCATAACACTTGCTTTAGATAAATGTGTCAGAAAATAAACTAAATATAAACAGGACTAAGTTTGAGAGTGTTTATGCTACATAAGGAAGGACCTTAATGTGCATATATGTAAAACACAGTTAAAATAAAATTATGAGTTACTATAACTTTACGAGAATTCCAGCTCTGCCATAATAACCACATTAAATTGTAGTTAGACAGTACAGTCTTATCATGGTATAATTCATTTTAAATTTATGATGTAAGTACAGTAACATGCAATCATAATTATAAGAAATGCTTGATACCCAACAAATGCCCGACTTTCAGCTAAACATCTTTATTAGATCAATGCCAGGCTTGGTGCTACTAATAATATATATTAACAATTCATTACTAAACACAGAATAAAGTGGTAAGCAGTCTAAGGTAAATTGCAATAGATTTAGTTTGATATACTAAGCTTTGCAGTGCAGCAGTAGGTCATCTACATTTCATTTTTAAAAAAGAAAGCCTAATGTTTAGCTATTGATTCTGTCACATAAAATATAAAACCAAGAAAAATCCCATATTTCTATGAACCAGCATTTAAGTATTGCACTGTCTTTCAAACCTTAAAAGGATTAGTCCTATGCTTTTCCGAGAAAGCTCTGTACATCCATCCATCCATCTGTTTCTTTATACCGCCTTATCCGATGCTGGCTGTACATGTCCTTGTTAATATTTAATACTATGGGGGGTTCATATGTGGTGCAGTGCTTAGCACTGTTGCCTTACACCTCTGGGATCAGGGTTCTGTGTGTGTGGAGTTTGCCTGTTCTCCCCGTGTCATCGTGGGGTTTCCTCTGGGTATGCCGGTTTACCCCCACAGTCCAAAAAAATGCTGAAGTTAATTGTACCAAATTGCCCGGAGGTGCACATGTTTGAATGAATGGTGTGTGATTGTACCTTGCAATGGGTTGGAACCCCGATAGGCTCCGGACCCCCCCCACGACTCTGAATAGGACAAGCAGTTTCAGAAAACGGATGGATGGATGGACGGGTTCCAATGAGTGAATTCTGCTTTATCAGGGATCACCCAGATATACTGTAAATAGTCAATAAATCTATATACAGCCATGGAAAAAATTAAGAGACCACGGCACAAATTTTCATTTCACTCAACTCTTCATTTAGGGGTATATACCTGGGCTCACCAACCTTTTTGGAACTGAGAGCTACTGCATGGGTACTGAGCCATACGAAGGGCTGCAGGTTTGAAACCCCTCCTAAGCTTCCTGTATAATAAATGCTTTTTTTTAGATATTGTCATTTTCAAATCTATATAAATGCAAATGTGATTAAAGAAGAATAGCAACAGGATAAAAAATAATTTTAGACGCTGCTCACTGGTGAATTGTGCTATTTTTAAAACGGGTCCACGGGCGACTAATGTGGTCCTTGGGGGCATCCTGGTGCCCATGGGCACCATGTTGGTCACCGCTGGTATATTCTATGTATAGCTACACCATTGTTAATTGTAAAATGCTTTGAAGGTGCACATTACATTCATATATGTAAATGTATTAATATGGCAGTTTCAAAGAAAGGCTTGGTGACTACAACATGGCCAGCAGCCCCAGCTGTTTACTTGTGTAGGTCAGTGTAGTAAGCCGTATAACTGAAGTCTATAACATCTACAGTCTTTAAAGTATTACAAGGGTTACAGTATAATGTAACCTGCATATTGCGTGTGGAGAGCCTGGTTTAATCTTTACATAAACTTAGTTTTACAGTCTTCTTTCGTGCTTTTAGGTAGATGTATTAGGGGCTTCAATCCAGACTCAAAGCTAAGGAAGAGGCTGATTTAATGTGATCACATTTCCTTTTTTGTAGTTAAACTCCTTGATGTAATCTTTCTAGTCGACATTCTTTGCGTGTATTTTCACACAGAATTATACTGAAGTGTAAAATATTAATATTCTAAGTTGTACATTTAAGATTGACAAAAATTCCAGAGTAGACTTTTCTTTTCTACTTAGCACAATAATCTAGATAAGGGAACGTAACAAATTTCATTTAAATTCTTACATCAATTCCATGACAGCATTTCCATATGCTTAGATATTACAATTTGTAAGGGGAAACAAGCCATTATATCTCAGTGTAAATACCTGACCGGCACCTTGTGTGACATGTCATTTGCCCAGGTCACCTATCTCCCTCACACACACATCCTCCACTTACGCTCTGTCATTCAGGAGAAAAGGAGCTCCCTCATTACTGAGCTCAAGCTGCACTCACCGACACAAGAATTAATGGATGCCTTCTAGTACAATGAACAGCAAAGTGAGATAACAGTGGATTTGGCAGGAATGTGATTAATTTGACTGAAGTCTGCCTTGCATCCGAGTCCCCATTCTCCACTCATGTCTCTGTATTCCAATTTGTTAATTATCATCTCAAATTCTCCTATGTTCAGAACTCAAACCATGTTTAATTAATAAGAATTGTTTAACACCAACATGCAGCTACTTCCCTCTAAATATGGGTGGCAGGTATTCCCAAGGTGGTTAGAATTTTAGCTTTTAAAACAGTGTTATCTTTAGTGCAGTGTGATGGAATCAAGGAGAGCCAGACAGATGGTTATACAGTATATGACCAGCCCCATCAGGCACAGCAAGCATTTTTAAAGTACCGTTCCTCAAAAATGTTTTGAGGAGTTTACTATGATAAGAAAAATAAGGTAGTCCGTGTTTTGTTACATGTACATTCTGAAAGTCTGGTGTGCAAATTGCAATATCTGTATTAAGTTGAAAGGCTTTTCTGAGTTGTTTTTTTTCCCACTGTGTGACGCTCCGAAACAAAGCTGAGGACCCAGAGATGCGAGGCAAGCAGGGTTTATTGATGCTGCCGAGCAGCACAGCAAAGGTATCCAAAACAACAGGCGAGAATCGTGGTCGTGAGGCAGGCGGGTTGGTCAGGGTCCGGGAAGGCAGTCCTACGGAGAGGGACGAGGA
>JAODJW010000127.1:26482849-26495381 GCA_026777045.1 Hyperopisus bebe | reverse complement strand
GGGGTGGATGATGATGGTCAAAACTATTTACTCTTTTATAAAACAACAAGCAAGTCAACCACAAGTGATGTGTAACACATATGTCATTTCCTGTCACATGCTTAGTTTTTGCTTGACTGATTGATGACTGACAGAGCTTGTGGTTCTGAGGAACAGACTGTGTTTCACTTTGAACATGTTCCTCGGGAAGGTCGCATAACAAATACTCTGTTATATGAATCGTTGGCGATATTTTATTTACAGGCTGAATTCTGCCCCTGTGTGAAGTTGCATGTCAGCTCTGTGCTGTGTAGGATTTCCTCCCACAACCGAAAGATGTGCAGCTAAGTGAGCTGACATTACTAAACACCCATAGTGTTTATGTGTGTGTGTGTGTGTGTGTGTGTGCCAAGTGATGGATGAGCATCCTATCCAGCAGGGCCTACACCTTGTGTTCTCCTGCAATCCTGTTCTGCATAGGTGTCTGCAAGATGAATGGCATGATAAAAGATTTATATGAAATTATTGTTTATATTACATCCATCCATCCATCCATCCATCCATCTTCCATAACTGCTTATCCAGTCCAGGGTCACCATGACTCTGGAACATATTCCAGGAAGCACAGGGCACAGGATGCTGGAGGAGGGATGCAAGTGCATTACAGGGCCATTACATCACATACTATGAGGAATTTAGAGAATTTGATTGACTTGATGATTTTGGAAAACTACACATACATTGATTCAAGGATTCAAATCCCAGACTGATTAATCTGCGGTGTTAACTGAGCAGTGTGAATTGGGAGTTTGCCATCTTGCTCATTTCACTTCCTCTGCTGGCCCCTGGAGGATGGCCTCCCCTTTTGAGTCTGGTTCTTCCCAAGGTTTCTCCCTTCTAGGGAGTTTTTCCTTGCCACTGTCGCCTCTGGCTTGCTCAATGGGGGCTTTGGGCAGGGATAGTGTAAAGCGCTATGTGACAATGTAATGTGAAAATGCACCATATAATTAAAGCTGAATTGAAAAATGAATGGATTACCAGAAAGCCATTAGCCCATTCTATATTATATACTGTATACATACATTTGAATTCTGAAATCAATAGCTATTTATGCTTTGGAACCAGTTAATCCTGAATGACTGTAGTCACCAACACATCCTTAAAATGATAAAAAAAATTCTCTCTTAGCAAAAATATAAATTCAGATCATGACCAAAATAACTGCAAACATCCACGTTTTTAAAATTTATTTTTTCCTTTACTTGTGAACTGGTTGAAATAAACTGGAATAGAACAGTAACTGGTACAAAATACTGTGTATCAGAACTGAAAGAGCCCGAGAAATTTAGAGGCTGACCTTATGGCGGTGGTAAGGGACTGGCAGAAAAATCCCCAAATGATGGGAATTGTTCTTGCGGGCAAGGCCTAAGAACCTGAAGGAAACATAACTTATCTGTTACCACCAGCCGCCACTGCATTCCCTGTTAAGTGTTATGTGTCAAAACAAGCTCATTTCAAGACCCCTCCACTGCACTCCACTGTAACATCAGCTTGGAAAGAAATACTCAGAGACCGTATTCAAGGTGGAAGCAGGCTTTCAATGGTGACCTTTATGTTTATTTGTCTATTGCTTTTCCTCAGCGTGATGGGTCTTGGGCAGAAGCTATCACAGGTTTGACCTTTCTCCAAAGCAATGGGCATTTCTGAGGAGGCCTTGAGCATGTTTGCCATTTCTTCACAATGGAGAAGACCCTGATCTTTCCCTACAATGAATGACTCTTGGAGAACACAAACATGTGCTGTATATAGCAAATAACTGGTTGGATTTACATTTCATAAAGAAAATGTCTAAACTGCAATGTAGGTCTGTATGAAAAAGAAATCATTTTTCTCAGAATTCTGCACAGAACAGTGGAAAAGAAAAACAAAAAAACACTGAAAAAAATGTAATTCAAATACAACATAAAAGTAATAAATAAAATTACACAGAGAATTTGATTTCTTTGATGAAAGTAAGGTTTCTTTAAAATCCCTCTGCATAAGGAAAATATTATTTTTCCCCCACATGGAAGGCATTATTTTAAAGTTATATTTATACAAATGTAAAATAAAGCAGGTTGAGTTATTTTAGGGACCTTGGGGAATGAAAGCTGTGGACTGAGTGTGAAATAAGAGAAGTTTTATGATCAAAGGACTTGTCCGGGGGATAGAGGTGCACGACAGAACCTCATCTACATGACTGTGTCCCCAGGGGCCAGTATGTCAACACAGCGGTGCGGCCTCAGTCCCTGGAGGTCAGAGATTGTTTACACTCGACACAGGTCATAAACACAATGAGCATTGTTACTGAAGAGAGAGAGAGAGGGCCACCACCCAGCCAACACGCACACACACACACACACACACGCACGCATGCACGCACACATGTAGACCAGTGCAGTTCGACATTGTTATGAAACTACCTGTTATGCACGAGGCCGATAGGTTTGTAAACCAGTAAAAAATATTGTGAGGACCCCAAAGTAATTCCTGTTCAACCCTTGGTTTGTAATCCACTATGCATATTTTTTTCCCGGTCTAAATGTACACGTGGCAAAATGGCTAAAAACAGTAGCTATTTGAGAGAATAATATACTGACTATTTATGATATTTATAATAACTGGTAACCAAACACATTTTTTTGCAAATAATTTTTCCTTCATTCTGTTGCTGTTTTCCTTCAGCCCAGAGAATACAGGTGTCATCTGCAGAACTAGACAAATGGCACTGATGTGGACACATCAACAAATCACAATAATGCAGACAAATCCTCAAATCACAGGAGACCAATGGGAAGTCAGAAGCTGGCAGCTATGTGCTTTTCTATCCCCTTATCAAGGCGGTCAGTCCCTCCTTTGATGAAACTGCAGCCCAGGATGATTTGTGGCAAACCAACCTTTCTTGTTCTCAGATATGTTCCTGATCAGTAGGCACAGGACCAGGATGACATGACAATAGCCCTGTCAGAAACAACAGCTTTTGAGAAATTTACAGATATTCCCTACGTCTTCAGAAGCTCATTAACAATCCTTGGCTTATTTTTCTTGCCATTCCCTGCACAGTCAGCTTCCTCTTTTGCAGCTGATCTCTAAGTTGATGCTGTTATATTTTAATCCTGCAGCCCTTTACATGTGAAAAATAACCTTGCTGTACCTTGTGATTCTTCTAAGATGGAAATGCACCACATGGCTCTCCAGCATTGATCCTTATATCTAAGACCTAGCTTGATTTCAGAGAACATGGTGCCCGGATTTTCATACCACACTTTGGTGGCTTGTTTGACAAGTACTGCTTAAAGGGACACTACCCTTTGAAATGGAAAATGTATTCATGCACATTAACAGGATTTTATTCATTATTTATTATTCCATAAATTCTTGATTACGACAAGTTCTTTCATATCTACCGACTCTGGTTTTCAGAACAAATCACAACAGAGATAATGAAAAAGCTTTCCAGTAAGATTGTTTTTGGACAAAGTTCCACTCTTTGTATGCTATAAGCTAAAAGTTGCTTCTCTTTTTGATTTAGAACGACCAGCTAATGGTAAACTTCTGCATGTATGTAGGTTTGGAAGCAATTCTTATGAAAGACATCTCTATAAAAATCCAATATATTCATAACATATTTAAAAAGCATTATGAACACGGTTATAAATATGTATAAAAAGGCACAACACATTATAGTCATGTTTATTATGCATTATGAATGTTTTATGAAGCTGTCATCTGTATTGCACTATTGATCCCTTCATAATGCAGGACTAAGTATCTTATTCAATTCAATCAACCAGTTGAGTACTCTGTGACTGTAACTCTTTATACTCAGCTGGTTGGTTGAACCAAAACCTTGGTCTGGATTTTTTGCTGGATTTTTACTTGCTGGACCTGAACTCTGACTTACCTCCTTACCTCTCTCTGTAATGGATTACGTTTACGAGTAACTTTCCTAACACTGCTTATGAAGTATTATAATCAACACTATAATGCCTTATGAGTGTCGATAGAAGATGCTGTAATACTTTATTCATTCTTATACCTACCAATATAATGTATTATGAAGGTGTATATAATGCATTATAAATGACAGCTTCAAGTTACTATAAGTTCTTTTGCTCTTAAGTCACACATACTCCCAGACAGCATATGACGCATAGCAGGGGAACTCCCTGGACTGAATGCCTGGCCATCATAGGGCATTCTGAAGCACATTGTGGGCAATTTAAAGATGCTAATTCTGCACAACATGTTTTTGATTTATGGGAATAGAACATATGGAGAACATGCATACACAAACCAGGCATGTTGGTGTTAGGCAACAGTGCTAATAACTGAACCACCAGCTGATACCATGCCTTAGTTATGATATGAAGTTCCTTCATAAGCATATTTTGAAATCCTTTCAGCATATAGATAAACTATCCATTTGCTGCTAATTAATTAGACATACACAAAGTAAAATGTTTACTGTGAAAAAGCAAGTTCTCAGCAAATGCAAATGTAGGATTTTATCAAACATCTTTCATATTTCAAATTTCTGTTTTCAAGTACCCTTGTCTGTTTGTCTTTTCAAAGCAGTAAGAAATGGCTCCAGCACTGCAGTTGTGAGTAAAAATCAATTAGCAATGACTCAAAATGCAATAGGGGCTACATGCATCTTCAAACATTGATTTTTTTTCTGTTTAATTGTTTAGCAAATGCATAGCAAATTTTCTCTGCTTATTTACTTTAGAACTAAATAGATTTTATTCAATGATTGAATTAATTATTATGTTATACGATTATTTTTATTTTTCATACAAGTAAAAATGACATAAAAAGGTGAGGAATTATATCTGCAGATGATATATTCAGTTGCATTTGTTGCATTTTTACCCACCCAATGTCATATTAACCATAACCATACCAGGTCACTGATACACTTCAATACCCATTGCAATTAGCCAGAAAGATCTATTGTTAGAAAGTTAAAAACTCTGGGATACTGGTCTTTTCAAGACTGAGAATCTGGGCAAATTTGTTCCTCAAGTAATCAGTTACAATGTACAGGAACACTTTACTTAAGGCCATGTTTTAGTAATTTATAAACCCATACATAATGCATTATAGTGCATTCATAAAGCATTATAAACATGGCTAGATTTTTTCTATTTATAAAAAGGCATCTCTAATTCATCATAGATACCTTCATAATACAGTGCAAAGCATCCTTAAAGCTTATACTGACCATTAAAATGCATTGTAAAATGTATCTATAGTGCATTATAGATGAGACCTTCATAAACCATTCATAATCATAATACACATGGCTATAATGTATTATGCCTTTTGATAAATATTTATAGTCATGTTTATAATGCTTTATGAATGCATCATTATTTGCTATGAATGTGTTTATAAATTACAAAAATCATGGCCTTGAGTAAAGTGTTATCCAATGTACTTTCTACTTACCAAAGGAATACTTGGGAATGGGTAAATGGATGGGAGAAGTAGCTGTAATAGTTATTTGTCTCTTATGCCAAAGAACTCAAAAGCAAACTCAAAAATGGAGTTTTCTTGGAAAGAGTTGTGGCATTATTTGATTGCTTTTGTAGTTGACTGCGGTCCTTCATTCAATATGGGGCAAGTTTGTGTTTCTTGAAATGCAAATAGATGCAAGATGCCAGTATTTCTGCTCATTATAGGGTTGAGCTGTACTTATAGAGGTAAGAAAAATTGGGCAATGGATTTTTCATATCCTCATGTGTGATAAACTTCAATCACTCTTATCACTCTTATGAGGTAATTAAGATCCCAAAAAGACATTGTCATACCATGTGTTTAAGTGGTTTGGGTTGATGACGGTCAGCATGTGTGGATGACCTGAATTCAAGAGAACTTCAGGGGGGTGTGGAATCAGTCGTGGAGTTGAGCCATGTCCAGGATGACTTTGGCAGCATTGGAAGCAGTCAGAGAGCTGAATGCTGGCCAGCATGACATCTCCCTCTATTGCCAGCTGCTGTTCCAAATGATTCGATAGCTGTAACTGGCAGCTTGTCATCAAGGTTATTGACACTCCGCAACTATATACGGCACATTGGGTGTCAATGACTTGAGCATCTGAAGAGTAAATTTCAAGTGTGCAGGAGGAAGCCTATTAGTGGCTAATGTTATCTTACTGACATTTTCACTATGCTATTGCTGCCACAATAACAGGGCTCATTGTCATAAAAGGATATAGTAGTAATATGTAGAAAGCTATGGCCGTTATAGCAGTGGGTCCATATTCCCAAAGAACCCTTAAGTTCTACCCCTCTCAAGCAAAGTACTTAATGTGAAATATTTCGGTAAAACACTCTTTCCCAAGAAAAATTTTAAACTAAAAATTGTTCCATTATAAGTGTCCACTAAAAGCGAATGACATCACAAGTATATGGGAAAACTATACAAGTAAAATTTATCGCGTGAGGTCGCGCAGCCTGGATTAATTTCTGTTTCAGTCTAGACTCCTCCAGTCAAGTACCCCTGATATAGACAGTGGATTTACCTTTACATTACTGACAATTACGCCAAACAATTTAGGTGGATGGTATGGAGGGATGGTGTATTTTCAAAGGGGAGTATTTTTGTCATTTTTTATCCCATAGGGAGACGGCATCTATGTGCATTCCATTACAACTACAGCACTGCTTTTCATCTCACTAAAACTTGTGCTATCGTTGACTATGCATTAGGACTTTGTTAGCATTTGTTTTTGCGTGGGTTGCTCTGGTTACTCTGTTACTTTGTTACTCTGGTTTCCACTAGCTGTCCTAATATGTGACTTAGGTCAGTTGATGTCTGTAAATTCCTATGTGTATATCCTGTGATGAACTTATAATGTTCATGGCTGCTGTAGGCTTCCTGGGTTTCAGGCTAGTGACCCCAGGTTTGTAGATAAGTGGGTCTCGGAACAGGGATGGATTTTTCACACAGATTATGTGGTAAAAATAGAAAACAGAAAAGCTGATGGTTAAGGTCATAAACAACAAAGGATCCAGTAGTCACGGAAAATGTTAGAGACTGGCACAAAGCATAGCTGCGATGGATGACTGAAAAAATCATCAGATGTGCTGACATATCTGTAAGAACAAAGAAGTTCAGAATTGTTTAAAACGAGACATTTCCTGTGACTTCATCAGATTTGACAGCAAGGAAGAAGCGTCACAGGAAGAGTATCAATCCCTTTGAACTTTAATGCTGGCAAATACTCATATGACAAGGAAGATAAACAAGTAGATTATTGATAAAGTCAAATCTGACCTTCCACCTAACGCACAAATGATGATTTTATTTTGAGCATATTACGAGAAGACCTAGAGCATTGGGAAAGACCATAAAACCTGAAGACCCAGGCAGAAGACAGAATGTTTCAGTACCTGATGGTACCTGACAATAATAATGGTTAAGGACCTGGATAAAACAAGAAATTCACCACATTTAATCTCCCTAACAAATCCACAGCCATCTGCAATGGTTTAAATCAAATCTGGAAACACCTACAACAGTTTAAATCTATAAAGCCATACTGCGCCTCCTAATGCTGGTGGGTGTAACAAATCTGGTGACAGGAGCATTGACTGATAATGATGCTTTTCTTCGAAAATAAATATGAAAGGACATCTTATATTTCATATGCTGGGCATGTCTATTTGTTTTTAAGACACTGCAGTTAAACACGGCAGAAAAAAATCTCGATTTTAAAATGAAAGTATATTTCAGAGTACACTGTAGAAAGAAATCAGTCCAGGACTTTTATGCTGAAGCCAACAAGCCTAACTGCACTAGCAACTTCTTTAGATGAAGCCTCTTAATGAAGCTACTAGGACTACAATATTATGCATGTGAAGCATATAGTTTTGGTTCTACTACTTAAAGTGCTTTAAAGCAAATGCAGTACAAAGTTTGTTGCTTTTATTTTGACATTACCCCTGATGTTAGGGAATATGGGCAAAAACTGATGAATATGCGGCCCCCCACAGCCTGACATGCAATAAATATGCTTTTAATTCATTGTGGCAGATAGTTGGGTAGAGGTTGCAGCAAGGCTGAGGTCCTGCATGGTGGGACTTACATTATAAAAACTTCAATTAAAAAAAAAATATATAGGCACCCACACCCCACTCCTGGGACCACATTTCAATGTTAAGAATGCCAGCCAATCAGGGTCAGCCGACTCATTATCTTGTGCATTTTTTGAGAAGGAGCTTGTGAATAACTATCCCAAGGAAATAAATAAGTTTAACCAGGATGCTCTTGACTTCCGTGTTTAATTAGGTCTACAGCTAAAGCATGTTCCATGGACGATGTCCCACTACGGCTGACCTACTGAGAAGACTCCAGGCTAGTTAATTAGAAGCATCTCTAGTGGAGATGCTGCTTTTAGGAATCAAACAGGTGTCTGGATCTCAGAAACTCGAATGAGAGGCTTCAGTACGTAATACCATGGAAAGCTGCCCAATCCCATTCAGATTGACATGAGAGTTACCTTGGGGAATGTCATTAGAAGCAGAGAAAGGATTGCAGTTTGCCATTGATAGCTTCTATACAAGAAATTTTTTTTTAAAAAAACAATGACGTTTTTTGCAAAATAAAGCTAACGCCATTACCCTGCATAGCTACATGGTCCTTTTCTGGTGTATAAAGCAACTAGCCTTTTGGCAAATTGTGACATAGCAAAAATTTGAGAGGCTATAATATAAGGTAGGATGTTCTCAGCTATTGTATTAGATAACCATTTAGCAAAAGGGTAAAGCCCGGATGTACATCCCACATGTTCGTTTGAGCACAATATGCTTGACAAATGGAAATAAAACAGTGAAATTGAATCAAATTTAGAGCAATTCTTCCTTGTTCTTCGTTGATTCAGCAATGGTTCTTGCAAATATTTTTGATGATACCTGATGAAGGTGAATTAATTAACATTAAAAATGTTATGTGCATATGGAAACAGGCCATCGCACACCGGTCCATTTAAGAATATTAATCAGAAATTATTTCATTGTGTGATAGTTCCATTGGAGATATACTTCATGGAGAACAAGATCGGGTATGCAAAAATGACACAATTTCCTCACAGGGATCAATAAAGCACCACTGTTCTAATGCTTTCATTCAACAGGTTGACTTGTTCATGTAGCTAAAAATTTCTCCGAACCAGCAGTGGGATTTTTCCATTAAATTAGAAAATGCTTTAAAAAAAACCCATAATGGACCCTGCAAGAAAATAAACAGCATAAGGCTATTTGATTATCCCTGGGGTTCCTATTGGCACATCCAGTATTCTAGTCTGTGTGCATACTACGGAAAAAAAATGTTTAAGCACACAATTATTGAACACAAGCCCTTGAGTGAATCCTTTATTGCATACAGGGACGTGCATTTTTTAAAGCCATCACTTTACGACCCAAAATTCACACAAGTCCAGCTGGTTCCCTGGACGCACAGGAGGTTATGGGAATAATTTAGGAGCTCTGACGGACTCCAGTCGTATGAAGAATACAGATTTCTGTCATCAGTTTAACTAAGCTCATTACCTGCCTCTATGGATGAAATTTGATTGACGGAAAGGGACAGCATATGTCTGCTGTGTGATTACAGCAGCAGAAAAACCCAAATTATGCTATATTATAACATCTCACTTCGGTTCATCTAGACTATTGTAGGTACCACCAATGTGACAATCTGCTAAAACCTTAAACTCCCTGTTTGTCGCATTCAGTCCAGAATCTTATCCCTTGTACCACCACAGAAGGTGTGTGCATGTGAATGGCAATATTATAAATGATACCATGGAGGCTGAATGAATCAGGCAGATGTGATTCTGAGCATGCAAGCAGTGTGCATCAGCTTTCAATACCCAATATATAGCATAAGGTAGAGCGATTACTCTGTACTATGTTACAGATGTGTAAATGCAGCTCTCTTGGACTGGCTAGTATTCAGATGTGTTTATCATTTATCCTCAGGGAGTACTGTAATAAAATGTGAAAGTGAGCAGTCATTCCGTTCATTTGACTTGTTTTTCCTTTTTCTTCCTGTGTGGAGGAGAAAAGATAATTCATTATTATGGCAATGGAAAACCTTGGTGTGCAATATCTGGAAGAATTCTATAGATTGACAACGAAGTAAAACACAAAAAGATGGGTGTGGGGTGGGGGGAGAGGCAAAATTACAGAAGGGATACATCAAGTGTGATCCTGAAGAGAGACTGATAATACAGGTAAAGGAAGAGTTCCATGATGGAAAATGCCATGTGGCATGTGTTGAAAAGCCATGCTGGACATGCCTGTTCAAATATTTATGAAAAATTCCCTGTCCCTTCCAAAAAAAAAAAAACAGCCAGAGATCGAGGTATTGACGCAAGTTCATCTCTCACTGACAGGTTAGTCCATCTGTCAATGAGTCTTCCGCTTTGCTGACAGGCTTTTAAGATGTGCTGTGATGCTCTGATAACCACATCACCAGCATTAACGATTTCAAGACTTCATTAGAGAAGGAAACAGCACAGTACTGATGACTACATTAGGTATTCTAAGTTATGCCAGACGAGGGTTGGCCAGACAATTCCTTAATCTGCATTACAAATTAAAAATGGGGAAGTCCTATTCTTACACACACACACTTCAATGTATATATAAACTTCAATTAATACTTCAAGCAGTCAGTGGGATGTGGTTTGGTCTTCTTGGTTGCTTGACTGAGCAGAACAAAAGGTAGGACAGATAAATGCAGAGGAGCTTGGTGCCCATCCTATGTTCATTTCGACATTATACACAGACACCACAGCTGCTCAAGCATGCTTTGAGTGACAGATGGAAAAGATCTATTTTCCAACTTTTTCAAATGCATAATTTAACCCAGGGGCAGAATAAGAACCTATGGTCCACCATGTGAGAAAAAAATTGGCCAGACTTCAGAGAAGCTTTAATGCTGAACTTCCACTGGAATCAGGAAGCCAACTTACAGTAAGATGGTGAATTAAAACTGGGGTAACACTTTGATGAGCAGTTGTGATGTTGGAGTTTATGAAGTATTATAATCAACACTATAATGCCTTATGACTGTCAATAGAAGATGATGTAATGCTTCATTAATTCTTATTCTAAACATTACAGAAGGTGTCTAGAAATTGTTGCCTAAGAATATAGTGTAAATTTTAGTTAAAACTGATTAGCCCATGGCTTCTGACAGAAGCCATAAATTATCACTCTGTACGTTGTGTGTATGTGAATGCTGCATGATCACCTAGCATCCCGTCCGTCTATGGTATCTCCCCTGCTTTCTTTGTCCAACATACACTGTGGTAGGCTTCAGGTTCACCATGGTCCTGTGCAGTATAAGCTGTTATTCAGTATAACTATAGGTTTAAGTTTGTGGTGATCTTGGGGCGATATCAAATCCATGTCAGATATAAATTTATACACACACTTCTCTTAATCAAAATTTTTTGAATTAAGAAAAAATTGAGTAAAGAGTAGAGTAAATTATTTTGTAAATTATTCACTGTCATAGGGGGATATGTTATTTTCAGAATCTTGCAAGCCAATTAATCTTTGGCTTTATTACTGCTGTTAAATACTCTTTATCACTTTTGGCAACACCGTCATGGCAATAAAACACCTTGAAACTGAAAGCTGATCATGAGCGATAAAGGTAAACTTGGAATGCGAGAAGGGCGGGCTGGTGAGTACGGATCATTCTCAGCATGAACTGAATTTCTTGGACTTCCCATGAAATGTTTGTTTCAAACTGAGATCAACCTTGGGATTGCTGATAAAAACAAACAAGAGACAGAAAGCATGAAGGAGGAAAAGAAAAGAATGTGGACAGTAAGATGGTAACAATGTTAAAAGGCGGCAATAAAGCACAACCACAAAAGCAAAAAGCAAGAATAACAGCATAGAAAAGGATACTGACATGGATCATGCACTTCTCAAAAGACTCATAGTAAATATTATAAAAGATGATAATGAGTCAATGAGGCTATAAGTGCAGGAAATGACATTCAGGTGAGTATTTCCCATGAGGGTCCGGCAGAGCAGTTCAACACTATTCATAAGCACACAGTTAACATGTGTATCTGCACTATGTAGAGAGATATATTTGCTACAATGCTGATAGACAATGCAGCTGTAGATCTGCAGAACTACAAATACACTATTTCAGAAAGATCCTACTTCGCAGCAAGGAATTTTGGTAATGCTTTTAATGAAAGCCATGTCTATATGAACACATACATAACATACTATAATGCATTCATAAAGCATTACAAACACAGGAATAACACATTATAGCCATGTTTATTATGCATTATGAATGCTTTATGAACCACTCATGTATAATCCACTGTAGATACCTTCATAATGCAGTACAAAGCATCCTTAATTCTTATACTGACCATTATAGCGCATTATAAAGTACACTCACCTAAAGGATTATTAGGAACACCTGTTCAATTTCTCATTAATGCAATTATCTAATCAACCAATCA